>VZRW01002121.1:526937-571011 GCA_013398125.1 Aegotheles bennettii
CCCCCCCACCTCCCCCAGGACACTGTCCCCCCCTCTCGCCCGGGACGTGCATGTGTCTGTGTGTGTCTGTGCCTGTGTGTGTGTCCTGGACACCCGAGTGCCACCCGTGTGCTGGATTCCAGCTGCTGCCCCAGCAGGGCCAGAGGTGCTGCCGTGGCTGATCCCAGCACCCAGCCCCGTGCCCGCTCCCATGCAAACTCCCTCGGGAGGGCTCTGCTGTGAGCTCACGGGGCTGTCCTCAGGGCTGTCTGCAGTGTCCGTGTGCAGGCCAGGCCTGCCCGAGTGTCACCCCCCGACACCAGGTCAGGGTCCCCGCTGGACCCTGCCGAACCGTTCCCGGCCTCTCCGGGCCCGTCAGCAGGAGAGCGGCCCCGGTGGGTGCAGCAGGGCCGGTTCCTGTGGGTGCTGTGCAGGGACACGGGCAGTTCCACACTGAACTGTGTTATCCTCAAACTTTGCATTTCCATGAAGGACTGCAGCATCTGGAAGCTTTCTGGCTTACAGGAGATCCCAGTGGGATTGTCAGAGCATCCAGGAACACCCAGGGCAGAGGAATGACAGGGATCACAGCAGGGCTCTGTGTTACCGGGACAGGGAGTTCCCTGTTGTTGGAATTCCCTTCTTTCCCAGTCGGTAGTGGTTTGACCGTGTTGCAGAAGACCTCTCTAAGGTAATGGCAGTGATAGCTCAGACCCAAGAGCTCCAGCCACAGTGTGTGTTAGCTCTTCATTTCTCCCAAGCAGGACCTGATACTCGTGTCCTTGTAATCTGCACTGTGCCTCTGGGTGGTGTTGCATAATAATTAGCTGGTGGGAATCTTTGTACCCAATGTCTTCTCAGTCATTAATATTTGAAGGTTTGCAGGTGTTCCTGCAGCTAGAGTTTGAACGCAAGGGAAAGAAGCTTTCTGCTTCTCTCTTTTGCTGTTAATAATTAAATGCTGCCATGTAGATGTTCCTAACAGGCTGTCTGTGGACCCATTGTGTATGGGAGCACCTTTGCTCTTCCCAGCTCTCTCTGTTTGTTGTGACCTTTGTTTGTTCTCCCCTTGGTTGTCTTTGCTTCCTCCTCCTGTTAATTTGAACTCTTGGGAGAGCCTCCTTCTCCTGGTCAACCCTATCATCTGAAATAGGAGGAAAAATGGAATTAAAAACTATTCCTGCACTAAAATTACCCTGTCCATGAATTTAAGACAGGCAAGCAAGGAAAGCGAACCCGTGCACCCTGCACGTCTCTCACCATCTCCAGCACCAAGGTTGTTGTGATCTGATAATGCCACCCTGGCACTTGTTTAGATCAGAAGTGCCTTTGCTTCAGTGCTGAGGCCGGATGGAGTGAGTGACAAGCAGACCATGAATTTAGTCCTTGCCATTCTTCTGGCTCTTTAGAAGCCGCCCTGCCCTGCCCGGGGGGTCGGACACTGCCTGTGTCAGCTGGATGCACACGCAGGAGCAGAGAGGTGTGTGTGGATGCTCAGAAAAACTGTTAAACCCAGGTATTTATATCCCATCTATACACAGCCTTGAGTTGGGACTGAGAGCTGAGGTTCCTTTTAAATGTCTGCTCGTTTGGGGGTGCCTTTGGGTCAGGTCTGGTTGTGGTATCCTGGCGTGTTTGGAGGTGTTTGGTGGTGCTGGGAGGGCTTGGCCAAGCAATGCTGGTCTTCAGCCATGGACTGCTTGTTGTACCTGACCAGGCAGTCACGAGACTGCTCTGATACAAAAATAGACAGGCCTAATTGCTCTGTATTAATGATTGACTCGCTGGGAGTCCTTTGGTGGGAGTGCGTGCTGGAGATGTCCAGCTCTGGAAGGAGCTGTTTAGATTCTCCAAGATCACTACACAAAAGGGCCCATATCTGTGGTGTTTGCAGTCTTGGGCTTTGCTGTCTTTCATTTGCTCTCCGCTTGCTTGAACTTCCAGAGTTAGAGGACAATTACCCAAGCTTTCAAGTTAGAGGACAATTACCCAAGTCTGTTGCAAAGACCATGTGCTGTTGATTCCCACTGGCTTGGGAAGAAATTTCATAAAGCTCTGAAGTAGGTATTAATGAGCATGCTTAATTGGGCTTGGAGCACACGCAGCTACGTTGTGTTTGCAAACAGGTGTAGCCACACCAACATTGGATTATTTTGTTACATTTTTCAGGGGAAAACAACTGGAGGGAGAAACAACTCTTACACAGTGTTGTTGTAGAGGCCGTGTTTTGCAGAAGACTAGAACTTATCTCAAAAGCTGCTTGGCTGAATATTGCCCATTTCAAAAGAAAAATGATGTTCATCAGATTAGTTCAAACTCTTCCAGCTGACAGGACCAGGGCCTGGTATATCAACCCCCAGCAAGTCAGCTGGTCTGGTGCCCTGCTCCTCTGCAAACCTTCAGAATATTGGTATTTTTGGGTTGGAACTGGGCATCCGAACACTGTAAGCTGCAGAGCTGGCATTCTGAAATCCCCCATCTGTGCAGCAAATACCTCTGCTGGTCCTAAGAAGAGAGATGCTCTCCAGATACTGCCTTTTTAATGCAGAATTTTGTAATTCCTATAGAGAAGGGGGGGGTAGGGTAGAACATGGCAGTCAGCTGCAATTAAAATATTAGCTAAAAGTGTTTATGACAGAGGTGCCACAAATAGTAATTCTGCTTGTGGTTTTAGAGACTGAAATGTGTTGTTTATGCTGTAAGCACTTTATTAATGTGGTTAATTACCTGCTCTCTGCTGTTGTGAGGATATTTGTTGCCTTGTTCACTCTACTGGAATTGCAAGTATGAAGGTTGGAAGCCATGCAGAAGTGCAGGAAGGTGCCTTTTTTAAAAAACAAAGACAAAAAGGATTTTGAAGTCCAAGGTGTAACTCCTGCAGGTGGGTGTTGCCCAGGACATTGTTTAAAAAGCAGTCTGGTTTAAAATGTCTTTTTCCCCCCACCAACAGGCCCAGCAGGAGGGAGCAAGTCATCAGATCTATGCAAGGACAAGTTCTAAGATGAGGATTAATGAAAGCACTCCAGGCTGGGCAGTGGAGGGGTGAGGGGGTTCTTTGTTTTGTTTAGGTTTTTGGTGTTGGGTTTTTTTTGTAATGTCACTGTATATGGAATGTGCTTTATAATCACATTCTCTGCAGAGACAAGATTCCTCCTCTTGCTTTACATTTCAATATCTCCTTCAGTTGAGAGACTCTGAATCCGTTGGCCAGTGCAGTGACACCTGACAGAAGAGCAGGCACGTCGGGTATGGTCAGTCCCTTTAGGTTCACTCAGAACAAGCATGTGGGTGAAGAACTCCATCAACAGCAAAGCCTTCTCTTGTGTACCCTGTGCTTTGGCTCCTTAACTATCTTAGTGGCCTCCTAGCAGGGCTGGTCTACCCCAAGTTTTGCCCCACTAGTAAGAGCAGAGGTTAGCATTATACACTAATAGTAAGCATGTGAACTGGGCAACCCGTCTGGTGTTATAAATGCCCACTGGTTTTAAAATCATAATCAAAATGGTGCAGGGCTGGTTTGGGATTCTACGTTGATCAGTTTTTCTGTGTGGAATGCTGTTTCTGCACCTCTGCTACTGCAGAGGAGGTGTTTGTTGCTACTCTTTGACTTTTAATATAGTGTAACTTTGGAAAGACTAGAGAAATAAGTAACTAAATCAAGCAATATATTGTTCAAGTTCCCTGAAATGCAACTATTGCCATTCTGCCTGAGATCAGGTCCTCCTTTAATTGTAAAGTGCATTTGGAACTGGCTCACTGTTGGTGTCTGAACTCTCTGGCGTGTGTAGGATAATCTGCCCTTTTGTTTCAGGAAAGGGGTAATCCATTACCAGAGATAACAGAGTATTGGAGTTTTTCTTCTGGGAAATTTTGAGGGAAAGGAGAAAATCTGTAGGGTTTTGCAGAGCTGGAAGAAAATAAATTCTGTATAAAATGGCAGCTTTAACTTTGTGGTATTTGTCTGCTCATCTTACTGTAAATCAGCTTTTGTTTTCCCAGAGAAAACTTCTACACACTTAGCACTTCTGTGCCTGTAACCATGTTTTACTTCTTGCGTGTTCAGAGTTTCTTTAGGTCCAGAACAGCAGCTGACAGCACAAATGGAAACCCAGGTAGAAGACAATCTTAGGTGTGACCTCTTCTGGTATCTAAGAGAGATGTCTGCCAAGAAGCATTTCACAGACAATGGCAATATTTATGGGTTTATCAGTATGAGAAAACCATTCGGAGGGTAAAGAGCACAGCCCCTTAGACCTGTTCCTCTAAACACACAAGAAGTAAAACATGGTTACAGGTGCCTCTGTGCAGAAGGTTTAGATAGGAGGAAAAGACATAGATTTGTGTCCAACATAAACAAATGCAGACATTATGTCTAAGAGAAGAACATTTTGAAGCACAGATGCTTAAAGATATTTTCCTGCCAGTGAATGTTTCTAGTGGAGAGAATTCTAGAGGTGATAGACATCAAACTGGCAGAGAGCATTCAACGTGAGAGCAGGAAGATGGATCCTTCCATTGCACACGGATGTGCTGCCGTGTCAGAGCTTCTCACTGACAGTTCCACTGCATCTTTGTACACAGCAGCCTGTACTTCCAAATGGAGAAAGATATAAGCTGAGATTTAGAGGGGGGAGAAAAAGATTGAAGACTGAAGATTGCATGTTCAGAGTTTGCTGTTGGAGGGAGCCCTGTTTCTAGCTCCTTCAGTTTTTGAAACACAGTGAATAAGAATAATTGGCACAATGTGAGGGATTTTTTTCGTTCTTGCAATTTGGAAGAAACCAGAAGGAAAACATAGTCAATATAGTAGGAAAATTCTATTGTTTTTTCTTCACTGCTTTGACAGAATATTTTTTTAATGGATCATTTTTAATACGTAGTGTAAAATAGTTTTGCTGCTTAAATGCAGTTTTCTTTTGGTTTGGGGGGGAATAAAAGGTAGGAATTCTCCTCTCTTTAATTTTATTATAAGCTCCTGATCTACTCCTTTGATAACATTTGCCATCCAGTATCCTCTTACAATGCTCTGTTCTTTAGCCTTTTTCACCCTTTGTGGAACCATTAACCATTTCCTTTCTCTTCCATTTTTTCAACAAGAGTGTTTTGGGGTTTTTTCCAGACTTTTACCTCGTTTGGGTTTTGTGTGTTTATTTTGTACCTCTATGGTGTCTTAATGATCAGTATCAACAGTGATTGAGCATTGGAAGTGTTTGTGTCATCCCAGGGCAGGGGATGGGGAGGAGGAGGTGCTGCTTTCTATTGAAGTGCTTGCAGATATAAGGCACACACATGCTCCTAAATATAAGCTACTGTCATTTATCTGGTCAGCAGTGAAGAGCTCATTGTGTGTCTGAAGTTTTGACTGTAATAAAGTACATGATAGATGAGTCACAGATAATTTAAAGACCCTGTTTAAGAAGGCAATGGTGCTTTCCTAGGAATGAAAGCATGTGATTCTAGGGCAAACCTTCTGTGACTGCTTCATATGCTGTGGTGACATCCCAAGGGATGTCATCTAGATGTCTAAAATTATTTGTCCTGTATTTACTCTTACATCAGGTCATAGAATCACAGAACCATCAAACCCCAGACTGGTTTGGGTTTGAAGGGACCTTAAAGCTCACCCAGTGCCCCCCCCTGCCATGGGCAGGGACACCTCCCACCACACCAGGTTGCTCCAAGCCCCAGCCAACCTGGCCTTCAACACCACCAGGGAGGGGCAGCCACAGCTTCTCTGGGCACCCTGGGCCAGGCTCTCACCACCCTCACACCAAACAATTTCTTCCTCCCATCCCATCTCCATCTCCCCTCTGGCACTTGGAACCCGTTCCCCCTCGTCCCATCACTCCCTGCCCTTTTAAAGAGGTCTTTATCAGTTACTCAGGAAAGTGAGACTTTGTCCCAAAACAATATTAAAAAGCCAGCAGGGAGCAGCTAGCTAATCCCCTGTTGTTATTGATAAACTGGTATTAGAACATTATCCAGAATTGCATTCCTGAAGCCCAGCTTGTGCTGTGCCCAGGGCAAATCATTAAGAGATCGAACTGCATTTAACCTCATTAAAGCAATCCATCTGACTCTGTGTGCTCTGCTGGAAAAGATCACCACTCCAGAAGGCATCAACGTGCTCCCAATTCCTCTCCTCCACGAGCTGAAGTAGTTGTGTTCAGCTTGTTGCAGTGCCAAACGGAGTGCTTCATTCTGGCTCTGATGCACACATGCTCCCTCCCCAGGGATGGGTGGCCTCGGCGGTAACGGGGGCTGTGAACGTGGCAAACATTGCTTCTGATCAGGAGGTGCTGGGAGGCTTGTGTCCAGGTCTGTGTAACAGAGATGTCAAGGTATGCTGCTGTAGGTCTGGGCCTGGGAAACACTGTGGGATGTACTGGAGTACTCGGGGAGGAGAGAGGAACTGCCAGGTGCCTTTTACTCTGCAGTTATTGTTGTCTGGCTGTGCTGCTTTGTTCCTCTGTCAGATTCCTTGGCGTATGAATCAGACATCTCAGATGTGATTGAGTACCCCTAAAGGACAAGGAATCATCTACTCAGAGTTTGGGGTTTAATATTCTCTTATGGCATGAGGACTAAGAGCTCACAGCCTGGAGGAAGCAGCTCTCATTGTCTGTCCATGAGCCCAGTGGATGGATTAGTTTAACGAGGTTATGAAAGAGCAGGCTTGAATCTCAGCAGTGCACACAGCAAACAACATGGTGCAGGTCTGGGGGCTTAGCATTAGTCTGGATTTGTAGGGCAGCAAAAGAAAATATTTGCTCTCTGTTAGCACATTGTAAAAATGCCTGCCAAAATGTTGGTCATCAGTGTCTCGCTCTATCTGCACAGCACGGAGGGAAGGGCTGGGTCAGAGGTGGGGTAACTGTCCATGGTTAGGATGAAAAATATTATTTTCAAAAGTTTGGGGCTCTTGTTGCAGAGCAATCTACAATCTTGTAGATTTGAATGAAGTGTCTTAATAAGCTATTAATCTGTAGTCAGACAGCTATTAATCTGTAGTTAAGAACACAGAGTTGCAAGAATAGCTGAATGGAATTGGGGATAAGATTCTCCTGCTCAATTATAATTATTTTTTTAAGAAACTTTCTTGTGTTTATTAAAAGCAGTATCTAATCATATAATCTCAGGTTTTAACCAAAGCTGGAACTTATTTTTAAGAAGTTTAGAATGTAAATATTTCACTACTGCACTTTGAATCTGAAAGAAATAACTATCCTCTGGGTTAGCTGTACTTGAGATATTTCAGTTTGCCAATTCCTGCTTTGTGGAAAGCAAAAAGAAACGATGAAAGTTGTCCCTCGACATGTTATCTTTAGTAAAATTGTACCCTTGTATTCCCCATAATGTAGGTAAGTAATAATTCAAATCTTCTCTTTTCCTGCTGATGTATTTTTAGACACTTTCATAGAATTTTTCTTCACAGGCAGCCTCGGAATTTGACTGTCACGCTTGGCTTCACTGCTGTGTGTTTGATATAAATTCAGCTGTCTCCTGAAAGCAGCCCAAATGACAATGGGAAGAGCTGAGGGAATGCAATGGAAAATGTGGCTAGACTAGCGAGCTAAATAGTTCTTTAAAACTTAGTCACTGGCTTGAAATCGTGCCAGTTCCAGTTACCATGGCCGCTGCTTGCTTTAGAATGCTAAGAATTGCTTGCTTGCTTCAGAGTTCAAACTTAACCTTGAAAAATCTGCTGCCTGTTCTGCAGCCATTTCTGGAGATCTTCAATCTGCATTTTTCTAGTTCTGCTTCTCACTTCTATGGGTTTGGGTTTTTTTTTCACATTGCACTTAACTGAAGAGCTCCGTTACAGACTGATGGATCTCACAATCTCAGAATTGTGTGGCAGCTGCTAAGAAAGCAGCTTTTCCTCTTGGTTGTTTTTCTGTGTGAATTCCTACTGTTTTGTACAAGTCAGTCTGATTAGAAAGGGTCAGGGCTGCTTCCCCTTGGGTGAGGGGTATGTAACGTTCGAGCTGTGGTGGTGGTTGAGTAATGTAATTCTTTTGCTAGTTTTTACAATCCCAGCAGGTACTGGAAAGCATTTCAGTTCTGTGCAGCTCAGGTGTGATCCATCCTGTTGTTCCCATGTCCGGTTAGAGGATGCTTACCACAACGTGATGCTAACTTCTCTAAGGTTGCTTTAGCAAGAGGGGAAGAGGTTGGTTGCAAACAGGAGGATAAATGCTGGCTTTTAACCATATCTTTATACAAACGTTGCATTCTGAAGTGTTTTTTTCTTTTCTGCCTGTGTTTTACCTAGCTTCACATTTAAAGAAGGGGTACTTTAGGTGGAGATGGCACTTTCTGACAGACATGCACTACTGCTTAACTGACCCCCAAGCCTCTGGTCCCTCCGAACAGAGCAGCCTGTGCTGCCTGCTTGCTTCCCTGTGGTGGGAGGGATGGATAGGAACAGCCCCGATTAGCAAGCCCTTTGCTAATGAGCATGAGACAGCTTTTGTCTCCTCTTCCCACCAGCGCAGAGTTAAACATTGCTCTTCACATGGCTGCCAGAAGCGAGACAACTTGCTGGGAGGGAGGGAGGGAAGGATGGAGGAAGTTTCAGAAGGAGTGGGAGGAAGAGATGAAGGCTGGCTGGAATTTTCCTGAGATTTCTCGGGCTCCTCTCCTTTGGCAAGTGAATATTCCCTGTTGGAGGCCTGCTGGCTTACAGTAGCTGTTGGCACGGTGTCGGGAGATACGCACCATTACGCTGCAGCATGCTAATTCTGTTGGCTTTGCAAGCACAGTTAAGAGCTGGTCATGCTCTGGCAACCTTGACAATGCCCGTTTGCTTTGCTGTCAGTTTTTCTTGCAGCATCTAGAGCTCTGAAGAGCATAAGCAGCCAGACCCACTTGCAGACCCAGCAGATTTATCCCAGCTGAAGTATGTATGAGACTGTAAGCTCAAATCAAAAGCTCCAGCAGTCTGACTTCTATCCTTCAGCCACAGACTTCAGTCAGCTTGCCGAGGAGCACATGCTCATTAAATTCATTAATTTCTGGAATGGACAGGAACTTCTGGAGAGGAAAATGGTTGGTGCAACCACTAAATGTGCCTGTGTCTCTGATGGTAGAAAATGGGACAGGGAAGAGTAAGGAGGATGGAGCAGAAAGCTTACAGGGAAAAGGACAGCCAAGATGTAACTCTGAGTATCTTAGAAGTTGTCTCTTATGATGTACATTTTACTTAACCCTCCATTATATAAATACAGGCAGCTCCAGGGGGGTGATGGCAGAAGGGGGAAGCTGTTGCGTAGTGGAGACTCCAGCAAGCACAGGATGGTGAGAGCTTCTGTACCAAGGTGACTGTGACAGAATGGTTCAGCTCTCCATTCTTTGGTCACTGCACTGCTAATAGAGTTGAATTTCTCCACAAGGGTATTATTCTAGGATTTGAATTAAAGATACTGAGTTTCCCTGTGATTCCCGAGTGGAGAATGACAGAAAAGTGTCAACTTCCACGGAGCTGTGATGGGCTGGTGTCCTACTGCTGTTGTCTTTGTATATCCCGAAGACATGCTCCCAGCTCACACTGGGACACGTCGTTTCTGAGCATTGTCAGACACCTTGTGCTCAGAACTGAAGTCAGGACAGTGTGTTCCTTTAACTACAGTCTGAAAATTAGGTTCAGATGTGGAAAAATACAACAAAAAGAAATGGGGAGCATTTGTGTATTGCGCTTACATTGTACAAAGATGATTCAAAAAGAGTCATATTTTTATTAAAAAAAATAATTACTAGATAGAGAAAAACCATCCAAAAGCCTTCTCTAAAAGGCTTCTGTGTTGCTGCCAACCTTCTAAAAGAGGAGTTGCATTTTGAAGTGTCAGCATGTGATTCTAATATCCCCAGATTAATACTCAGAATCCAAAACTGTCTGAGTGAAATGTATGGCTGTCCGAGCTAATGCTAACTGTGTGTTTATGAACTATTGTCTACTTGAGGCAAAATGGTTTACTTCCTTGTAGTAAAGAAGGAAGGATGAGTTGTCTGCTTTGATGGTGTATCTGCCTTAGGAGTTTCAGATCATTTTAATGCATATGGTGTATGAAAGACAATGCTGATAAACATCAAGTTCCACACTCTCCAGTCTGTTGACACAGGAATGACTGAGTTCTTTTGGAGCATTTCAATAGCTCTTTTTGTTAATTTAACCTTTCTACATAATGTCTTGATGTACAAAACTGTTTTGTAGGTGTTTTATAGGGACTATCTGCCTTTGCAGAACACGTGGCATCAATGGCCAGTTCCAGCACTGGGCAGACCTGCTGCCTGCTTTCTGGTTGGAATCTTGTTGTCTCTCCTCTTCTAGTCTTGCACTGACATGATTGAAGCTGATGGAGGTATGGGTGTGAGTGGCTGCAGACCTGCTGCCTGCTGGGACAGGGGGTGCTTTAAAGCTAGAGTAGATCATGGAAACCAGTAGATGATGGTCTGAGGAACTAGAGGCCAGAACGTGGTCTGTCAGGTCCTGGTGCTGTTGCAACGATGGAAGTTCTTAGATCTGATCACAGATTTTGGTGATCGCAGGCCCTCTAGAGGGTGGTTTGGTCATAGGAGTGTGTGCCAGGGCAGGACCAGAAGTCCAGTGCAGTACTGAGAGAACAAAGAAGCAGTTTCACGAAGCTGTTTGAGGCTGTGCTGCGATCAGAAGGGGTGGTTCTTTCTGCTGGCACCGATCTGGCTGAGCACACACCTGTGCATCTTGCTTATCCCATGGAGAAGAAAAACAGTACGAGGTTAACAAACTGATCTCACTGACTGTGTGGCCACACGAGTGCCAGTACCAGCACAAAGAAATGACTAAGAACACATGGCTGTGGCTAGCAGGAGGTCTCTTGTCATTGGCCACCCAGTCTTAGAATCATAGAATCATTCTGGTTGGAAGGGACCTCCAGGGTCATCAAGTCCAACCTTTAGCCCATCATATTCCTAACCATTAGACCATGGCCTCAAGTGCCTCATCAACCCATTTTTTGAACACCCCCAGGGACCCCCACTTAGAACAGTGTAAGCTGCTCATGACACTACGTCCTTGTCGTATAAATAAGTTACTTTCCCAGGGAATTAGAGAGATTGCAAATTAAACACACTTGACAATGGGCGTTTTTGAAGTGGGAGGCTTCTCTTCTCTAAGTGAGAAGTTAACATGAAGGTCCATGCCTCAGTTAGGGAGATTAACTTCCCATGGAGATGTCCTCAGAGTCAGCCTCTTGGCTGGCCATTGATAAATTACTTCAGTAGGAGTTATTGACAGAATGGAACTGAAGTTTGGCTTACAAATGAACAGACATGTATCTTTAACTTCCTCTGCTTTAGAGAACAGTTTTGGCATTGCAGGAACAAGTTGAATGCACATGTGTGTCCCCAAAGAAAATGGGACATTACCTGTTGCTCAACCTCTGGTTTTTCTACTTCTCCTTTTGCAGGAAGAGCTGCAAGTCCTTTAATGGCCGAATAAGGTCTCCATTCTCATGATTTCTCTGATATGCTTCTCCTGGAGCCATGGATGAATGCCACCGCTTTGTGGACTGGGACAAAATGGGTGTTAGTGTGCAGAGCCAGGATGCGAAGGAGCTGGCCTGCACAGAGTTCCAGGAGCTCAAGCAGCTGGCCCGGCAGGGCTACTGGGCCAAGAACCACTCTCTGAGAGCCAAAGTGTACCACAAACTGATCAGCAACATCCCGTGCCGCACAGTGACCCCGGATGCAAACGTGTACCGGGACATAGTGGTGAAGATTGTTGGGAAACGCAGCAGCAGCTCCCTCCCACTCCCGGAGTTCGTGGATAACAGCCTGGTGCCCACGTACTGCCTGAATGCTGAAGGCGTGGGGGCGGTCCGCAAGATCATCCTGTGCATTGCGAATCAGTTCCCAGACATATCCTTCTGCCCAGCACTGCCCTCCGTGGTGGCTTTGCTCCTCCACTACAGCAAAGATGAGGCAGAGTGCTTTGAGCAGGTTTGTCGCATCCTCGCTTGCAATGACCCATCCAAGCGGCTCATCGATCAGACCTTCTTAGCTTTCGAGTCCTCCTGCATGACTTTTGGGGACCTGGTCAACAAGTACTGCCAGGCAGCACACAAGCTGATGGTGGCTGTGTCTGAGGATGTGCTGGAGGTGTACTCTGACTGGCAACGGTGGCTTTTCGGAGAGCTGCCCCTGGTGTACATTGCTCGGGTCTTTGATGTGTTTCTGGTGGAGGGCTACAAAGTTCTCTATCGCGTTGCGCTGGCTCTTCTGAAATTCTTTCACAAAGTGAGAGCTGGGCAGCCCATGGAGTCTGACAGCATCCAGCAGGACATCCGAGCTTTTGTGAGAGACATCGCCAAGTCGGTGTCTCCAGAGAGGCTCCTGGAAAAGGCCTTTGCCATCCGCCTTTTCTCACGGAAGGAGATCCAGCTCCTGCAGATGGCCAACGAGAAGGCTTTGCAGCAGAAGGGCATCACGGTCAAGCAAAAAAGGTAGGGCTGTCACTGCAGGGAGCCCAAGTTTTCCCAGCGAGAAGAGTCCTGGGGGACTGCTGGGGAGGGAGAAGAGCTCTCCTGGTACGGTTGGTATCTCTGCTGATTGTTTTTCTCTGCAGAAAAAGTCAGCAGCCCCAAAATCAAGCATTGTTGGGCTTGTAACAAGAACTGCAACTGAATGTTATGAGACGAGAAACAAAGCAGCTTCTCATGGCTTACTCAGTGCTGAATTTATAATTACTTTTTATAGGTACATATTAATTGCAAGCATTCTGTGTCAAAAGTGCCTTTCACAAGCTGTTCTGAAACAAAAAGCCAATTTAGCAAAGCTGGAAAAAAACACTGATAAATTACTTGGAAGAAAAGTACCCCAAAAAGGTGAAAATTAATTCTTAAATATGAGATCATTTGTATAAAACATCAATTTCATGCTGCCCAGTACTGTGAATTCAGCAATTTCTTTAGTGTAAGTAGGCAAACACTGTCCCAGCTGGGAACATTTCACTTACCTGGGGAGCTATTTCAACAGAGCAAGGAAGCAATAAGTCTTATTTACAGGTTACTTCTAAAATTAGTATGACTGCAAGCCTCCTGAAAGCCAGGAGTATTGTAATCATAGGCAGGAGCTGACCTATTTTGTGGTAGGTTCATGTACTATTAGAAATAATGATTTTGGAAGAACTGTGAAAGAGAAGAGTGAGGACACTGATCCAAAAGATGTTTGCGTAATCACAATTTCTTTCCAGAAAAGAGGGGAGGAAAAACCAGCTGTGAAGCTAGTAAATGAAATCCTGCTCCAATGTGACAGTAAAAGCCACAATAATAAAAAGCTTAGCTGAAAGACTGCTCTGTGCTTATAGAAAAAGCAGCAATATATTAATTTAAACAGAATTAGCATCTTGCCAAGTGCAGATGCGTGTGCAGGTAAATACTGGTAGTGGAGATTCTGATGTTCTGATTCTCCTAACACCTTCTGTGACTGCAGAAAACTTCTCCCAACCGTTTTTGAAACTTAAACCTAAGTGTTGAATGGTTTTACCAGCTGTCCTGAGCTCTGAGGGGGAGGATGGTTTCTGGAAGTCTGCTGGCGTCAGGAGGTGTGATGTCTGGAGCTGGGTATTCTAGAGGGGCAGTCTTTCATTTTCTCTACATCTTTAAAAATCAGGAGGCACCAGCCACTGATGCATCGGGATCTTGCAGCCAGTTGTGTTGCTGAGTTAGTTGCAGCAGTTGCAAACAGACACCATTCCACAGGGTTGAAATAAATGCTCTGCAGATTGCAGCCTGTAAGGTAAGGTAGATGTTAGCTGAACCTCCTCCGTGTGCCCAGATACATGTGGAGTTCTCTCCAGCCTTTTCCAGCAGTCTATTTTTAGACCCATGGTTTGGTTTACAATTAGTTTGTGCTTCATTTTGCTCGTATCTTGGAAGAGATTGCTCTGTCAGTCTCAAATATTTCAAGGCCTTTAGCCACGGGAATGTCACACTGGGTCAAGGTCAGGCCACTGTACCTGGGGCTCACAACCAGGAGCATTAACGCTTCCAATGTGTATCTGTCCTTCCTGTACTTCAGTTCAGGGGAGCTGTGATAGCCTTCCTGAGCACATTCTTCAGCAACAGGATGAGAACTTTAAATAAAAAAAATAGGGGTAAAAAAAATAAAAATAAAAAACAAAACACAAACCCAAGCAGACAAAAAAAACCCCAACCCATAAAAACCCCAGACTCTCCTGCTATGCTACATGTTGTAGAGGTATTCTTGCTCAGAACAACAGTGATGCCTTCAAAGCAAAATATAGTAAATTTATACCCAAGTGATGTCAGCAGTCACTGCCCTGCCAGGCAGAGGTGCTCGTGAAGAAATGTTACCCTCTCTCAGCCACGTTTGTAAATGTACTGAAGCTTCTCAGTGTCCCTGGCAGGGTCCTGCTGTGAGCTTGGCTCAGTTTGGATCCCAGCATGGGCAGATGTGGTTGCTCAATAGGATGCAAGTGAGTTCTCTTGTCCAGATGTTTGGCCTGTGCAAGGAGCTGTTGAATTATTTTCCAGTCAGATAACTACAAGTAGGTAGCAAAAACAGGAAAAAAAAGAGAATTAGGAAATATTTTAATCTGTCTTTTTGTTTGTTTGTTTTTCTCATGCTTGGTGATTCAAATCAACCCTGACTTTGTTTCTCTCCAGGCTCCTTTCATCCACCTTGTCACGGATGTAGGAAATCACTGATCTTTTCTATCTTTTTTTTTGTCTTTCTCCTTGTACGTTCTCCTTCTGTCAATTCCATACCCACTGCACCCCTCCTGCTTGCAGTGTTGCAGCTCCCAAAAGGTAGGTTGAAACCCTTGGATCTTTGCACATTGCTCGTTTCTTCTCTCTTGGGCTGGTTCTTGTTTCTGAGGCTGTGGTTATTGCTGATGTTGGGCCAGGAGCAGCAGGGCAGCAATTACAGCATCCCATTGCTGCATAACCTCTGCTGACTGCACTCTTGCAAAGTTAGTTCAAAGCACCTGCAGAGCTGTAGGATAAGGGGTCACGGGCCCAGCAGAGCACTTCCATACAGAGATTCAAGCCTGCAATGTAGATCCTTTCTCCACTGGAGGAAAAATTGTTATTTTTATAGAACATCTCGAGCAGAGTGCTTCAGGGCTGCTCAGCACCGTCCCACATCCAACCCTGGCGTGTGCTGCTGCAGTAGGTGTGAGACACACTCCACTTCTTTGCTTCTTTGCAAGCATTCTGCAGTTAATTGGAAAGATGCTGGACTGAACCCAACTTGGCACACACCAAAAAGTGACTTGTCTCTGTTCATACTAGATTGTATTTATTTTTAAGTAGATAGGGGTTTTTTTAGAGGCAAGAAGAGTGTTTTCCTGGGTCAGGGAGGTCAGAGCTACTCAGCCATACAGCATTAATGGTTAATGAAGTCATTCATCAAGCCTTGGCCTGAAAAGCAAATCTTACAGAACAAAACACAGTGGATTGTGATACCTGATAAGCAGAGAGCTCGGGAAGGAGAAAGACTGCCCTGGGAGTACTGAGTGCCACAGAGGTACAGCTTTAAATGGATGCCTTTGAGAATCCTCTGGCCTCATTGCAGGTGCCCTGAGTTAACTTTAGCGAGTGATGCACACTAACACCTGTACTAATTTGTAAAATCAAAATTGGAATGAATTTCCTTATGTTTTCATGTCTGAAAGAACACCTTAAAGAGACTCACAAAGCATGTTCCATATCACACCCTGCGTGTGGAGGATTTCACCTCCAATAATGCAGCAGGCTGTTAATTCCAGCCAAGCAAATCTGTCACATCCCTGTCTTATTTTACTGCAGTCACAATGTTCTGGGAGCAGCAGAGAGCCTTGATTTCTGCTAGGGAGCACATCGTTTGGTCTGAGGGGACTTGGGTAGATGCACTGTGTCTGTTGCCACTGATCCCAGCACAGGGTTAGGTTTCAGGCTTATATTGCCCTGAAAAATAACATATCACTGCTGCCACACATTTATGCCCTAACTGAAATTACAATGGGTTTTAAAGATAATGCAGAGCCTATAGGATGTGACCCAAAAGAAAGCAGAGCAGGGAGATGTAACTCTGTGAGTCATACCTCAGGGTGCAGTGTTTGTCACCCTGGGTCACATACAGAGCATATCCACCGTGACAGCTGCTGCCACAGCCTCAGAGTTGGCTTTATCTTCAGGAACTTCAAGGTCTCTGCAGCACATTCTGTTAATGATATAGCTGTACAAACAACGCTCTTAGGAAAATAGCAAATAAGCTGCTTTATTAAACATTTAAATTGTGCTGCTTTTCTAAATCTATCTTCCTTTGGGATGGTAACAATTGAACGTGTCTTTCTGAGACCAGCACTCAAGCGAAAGTTGTCATCCCAGTCCACATAAGCCAGCATGAAGAATTGATGAAAACACTAATGCAGGGTAAAATCTTAATGAATTTGTTCAGTTCTAGTGGTAGGCTTTAATGCAGTGCCAGTCCAAATTCTCTTAAACTGCTGGTTTTTTACCAGGTAACCCTGAAAGCCCTCTGGTGTGGTGAAGGCTGAACTTAACTCATTAACCAGTATAAATCAAAACATTGGGGTTTTTCTTAGCCAACTTATGTGCTGTTCATTTTCACTCATTTATTACTTTGAAAAGCAAATTCCCAGCTGGAGCAGATTGTTTTCAGTGTCATTAGAGAAACACCATCAAAAAGGAGAGGATGAATACAGGTTAGATACTTGGAACTGTAGTTGCGATTTTCTGAAGCCCCCCACCAAAACAAACCCTTGTATTTTTGTTAATGGTTTGATGTGGGTGCAGGCTGTGTGTAGACACTGGTCTCAACACAGGATCAGGTTTCTGTCTTCAGCAGCTGTGATTTATGACTGGGAAACAGCAGGTCATTTTATTTCATATCCTTCGGTCAAGCTACGATCCAGGCTTTGCTGATGGAATGGTGACATTAAATATAAAATGATTTGCCATGATACTAAAGGGGCAGGAATGCATGCCTGGAACAGCTCTAAATGGTAAATGCTTTCCAGTAAATGAGAAAGATCTGTTTGTAAGGTGATATTCTACCGACATGGAAAAGTTGTAGGAAGAAGCAGGGTACTGCAAGTGATGTGTTAGTGTGAATGCTGCTGACCACAGGCTTCGAGTGGGGCTGGGTGGGAAAGTCCTTAAATCAGCAGTTCCTGGTAGCCAGGAGAAGGAACAGAGACGAAAGAAATGGCACACTGATCCCGAGAGCCTTTCAGGAACAAGTACTTAAGTTTAGTTGCCCAAACAGATCACAGAAGTGTAAAATAATTCTGTGAATAATTCTGAGGCTTGCTTGTTTGAGGTTTAGTAAGTTTAAAACTGTTTTATATTTGCTACTAACTCGTAGCCTATTTATCATCATTACTTTAATAAACCAGTTGACTGCCCTGAGTATTTTTTAATTCCTTGACTGTGAGAAAAGAATCTGATTTCTGATGAACTGAAACCAAGGCTTTGTGGCTCAGCTCTGTTCTGTAGTGCCACCAGTCTTCAGCTGCAGACCAGTCAGGACCAGGAGGGCTGAGACCTACAGCAAGATTCTGAAGGTGTGGGTTCCAGTCTTGCCTCACACCAGCTTTAGTTGATCTGTCCTGTGCCTCAGCTTGCTGTGTTTCAAAGCACAAATAATGTCCCAGACAGTGATAGTTGTTGAGTTTTAAAACCCATTGATAGTTGCAGCCTGCTTAAATTGATGTCCATGTAAGCTCCTTGCTAATTAAATAATGCGGGGTAGCAATGCACGTAGTGATTTGGTTGTTTCTCCTAGAAGAAGCAGTGATTTATTATTTTTTTTAGTGACCCAAGGAGTCACTTCCTTAGGGATGCTGACACTGAGGCAGCTGCAGTAGATTTCCCAAAGCATTTCCCAAGGTCTCCGAGCAGGCACCACTCTCAAGTACAGTGCAAATGCTGCTGGTTGCTCAGTAATGAAAAATGTTATTATTATTGTTATTATTATTATTGCTGAGCTGCTCAGATACATGCAGAGATGCACTGGTGAGGTCCTTTTTATGTTCCATGGAACTGAGAGGAAGGAAATGTGTAATCCTCAAGAAAAAAACCCAAAACACCACACCAGAAATTGGCAAATACTTGCAACTGAACCCTCGCATGCAGAGCCAACTGCCTGAAGCTGCTTCTAACTAATGGCTACCCAGTCGGGTATTACTTTGTGGAAGTTCCCATGTCACTCCCACCCTGCACTTGGCTGTCACCCCTGCATTTTCACTCTTTAACATCAGCCACGGATGCAATAACACTTGTTTAATCCCCCAGCTCTGAGTTTGTGTGCTCATTTAATCTCAGAAGCTACGGCTGATCAAGATGATGATGATGATTATTATTATTATTATTGTTATTATTATTATTATTATTACTACCACCTTCAAGTGTTTAAAAGCCATGAATGAGTTCTTATAATTGTATTGGACCCTCTGGGGTGTGGGGTTTGCTTCCCAGTGGGTGCCCAGCATTCCCTCATGCTTTCAGGCTCTGCCCATAACCAGGAACCCAGGAACCTCTCTGGTTCTTGGTGAAGTGAAAGTTGCTGGTAATGATGTGTTTCCAAGAGGTGGAACTTTCCAAAAGCTTCAGATACTTGGATTAAAATGTCTTAGCCTGGTAATACTGATCCCTCTAAGATTTCTGAGGCTTTTAGGAATTCTCTAGTTTCATGATACAGGCAGGACCTCAGAGGGGGGGAAAGTTCTACCTCTTCCCTTCAGATCCTGGCTGTTTCTTTAGGTGTTCTGTTCTCTGTGCTTCAATACCAGCACCAGGGAGGCTGTCTCGAGCAGCAAATATAATTTGATCTAATCTAAAGTCATGGTCATCCGAGCTGGCTCACCATTATGTCATCTATATGTAAGGGTGCAGACCACAGCTGCCATACAGAAGAATGGCTCTGGGTATTGCAGACCACTGTCTCTCAAGGATTATGTTAAACTGCAGTAATTTATTATCTTCACTAAGTCATGGCCTTCTAATCCCAGGGGCTGTGGCTTTGAGCAATACCATATCTGCTGGGGTCCTTTGGTGTTCGGCTGTCTTTGTACGTTACTGCCAGTAACCCAAAGCTTGTTTTGTTGTTAAATTGCTGTTACTCAGTGTCTTCTCCTGTATTCCTCAGGCAGAATGTGCACTTAGCAGTTCACGCTGAGAACTTCAAGTCTGAAATTGTCAGTGTGAAAGAGATGCGAGATATCTGGTCATGGATCCCAGAGCGATTTGCACTTTGCCAGCCCCTCTTGCTGTTCACCACTTTGGAACATGGCTGTAGTCTGAGCAGGTAAGGAGAACCTTTAAACCTTTCCCACTCTCTACTGCAGGGCAAAAAATGTCAACTGGTGAACTGTTTGCTGGGTGGACAAAAGGGCCATGCCTAGTCAGAACTTGATCTGAAGAATAACATTAGTGAGGGGATGTAAATGTGATAAATTCCTATTAGCTTCAGCATTTGAGCAGGATATTCACATGCCAGAACATGGTAAGCCATTTGAAATTGTCCAGGGCCAATCTGAAGAGTCCAGCTTGCATCATCAGTTCACAGAACACACTGATCTGAGGCTGGTTCGTTCCCCACTGGGTATGAATGGTTTATCTCAGTGGCTGCTCTGCAGGCTCTTCTGGTAGATAACCACATTCAAACTGATCCACAGAGTGAGAGAATGGGAAACTGGAGATTCCTCTACCCATCAATCTGATTGTTGTTATTTTTGAAGTGGGATAAGCTAGGTATGAGTTCTCATTGCACTTGACACACAGACTATAATCCTATAGCTCCTAATAATGACTTCAACATCTGCATTTTTGGTACTGAGGTGGGGAGGGATCTGCTGTCCCAGCCCCATGTGCCTATGAGGAAAAGAAAAAGCAAGCAAAAAGAATGCAACATAATTATTTTCTATGAAAAGCAAATGATCTTCAGGCACAGCCATCAGTCCTCAAAACACAACTTCCTTTAGGTTGTCTTAGTCCAAAACCCTGTTGTGATGGGCAGCCTTTTGCAGAGACACGAACAACTGTGCAGAGAACTGAGTAGAGAAAAACTACTTGATAATATTTGTTTACACTCCACTCTGTTATTTACAATGGGCTGTAGGAAGCATTTGCTAGAATGTGCTTAGTCTTCAGGTGTCTCACCTCCTGGAGGAGGTGCTTGAAGCCAAGGAGGAAGAGAACTGCAATTGGTGGTAGTTGAGTGCTCATGTTTGTGTACTCTGCACTTCAGGTTCTACTCTCATAGTGAGGGACACGAACCAACTCTTCTCCTCATCAAGACCACAGCAAAAGAGGTGAGTGAGGTGAAAGGCAACTGGTTAGATGAGGGTTAGGCAGGTGTGTTATGCTGTGTTGCAGCCCACAGCTGTTTGTGATAAAAGGAAGAAGCGGGGGACCTGAAACCGCTTGGGGTTTTGTTTTCGTTTTTAATGATGCAGACTTTAAATGCTTCCATATGTTGATATGGGGACTTTGCATTCCTGGGTAAATCTTGCAAACTAGGTCTTGGTCAGCTACTCCTTCTCTTGTAAGTAAGGTAGGATGATGGCCTAGAGGAACTCACTGAGCTCCTGGGCAGACTCTTAATTCCGAACCAGAGTCCGGGGAATTGTGTCAAGAAACTCGGGATTCATAGAAGATACTTTCATTTTCCCCAGGATATGAGGAGAGAAAGTAGCAGAATTTAAGTGGTGTGAATAATATTGGACTACATAATGTGGAAACAAAAGCTTTAGCTTCATCTCATTCTTGTTTGGGGAAAAAAAATGAAGCAGGGAAGCTGTGAGAACCTGAGGAGGAGTGCACAGAGGTGCCTTATCTAATGAGTGTTGGCTCTCTGATCTGCTGTGTATGACAATATTGGGCAGCACAATGTGAAAACAAATGTTAGTTTCATCTCATGCCTGTTTAAAAAATAACACCTAGAACAAGGAAGCCTCCCAGAACCTCCAAAGGTGGCACACAGGTGCCTCCTGCAGTCAGCATCGGTTGTCTGTGCCACTGTACATGACTTCTAAATAGTCTGTATATAACATGAAGCTATTATTGCAGCCTGTGGGCTTATATTGCTGCTTATGTTTCTGCAGGATGACTCCATGAAACAAGCCCATTTCTACTCTTTTTTTGCATATACCTAACGCCAATGCTCCAGGCTGTTTCAGAGTCCTGTGTGTGGTTTTTGGCCATCTCAGGCCTGCACTGACATGCCAATGGCTTACAGAATGCCCGTGGTATCTAAAGGGAAGAGGGGGAATATTTATTATTTTGCTTCTTGTCCTGGAGCATGTCAGAAGTCTAGCTTTGTGAGTGATGCTGGGTTTTATACCCCTCACCCCTCAAAATAAAACCAAACATAGTCCAAGGAAAAAAAAAGTACCAGAAAAGTATGGGGGCTTTTGGTTGGTTTTTTGCAAAGGATTACATCCACCCTTCATTCTCATGTCTAGAGTTAAATTAGAAGAAAATTTGCCTTCTGATTTTCTAGCTCTTGTGCACGGAGTGCTGAGCCATCTTTTTGTTTATGCACATGTTTTACCTGTATTTAAAAACCTGTTCTTCAGTAGTTTTGTCCTAGGAACTCTGCTTGTAATGCTGGTGGAGACTGAACAGCAAATGGACCTTAGAACAATTCTGTTTAACCATAGTTTCTGGGAAAAAATGGAGGGTTGGTGTCATCCCATTCTTAAAGCTTCACTGTTTGGTCTGTGTCTACTTGGCAGTGATGGTACCGAGAAATTCTTTTGGTGCAACCAAAAGACTGCACAGAAGAGCTCAGCCCTCTAAGGCTGTTTTTCTTCACTGGAAACTCGTGAGCCCCGTGCTGTTTGAACAGGCTGTGTTAAATACCTGAGCTAGTTCAGTACTGGCTTAGCTAAGCTGATGCTCACCTACAGTGTGAAAGGGAGAAAGCCACCAAGGCAGCTCTTTATGGCCAGGAAATGTCCAGGCAGAGCTGCTCATACTGTAACTTGTTACAGTTCTGTTGCTTTGGGTGCCCAAATGAGGGAGTGGAAGTCAGGCTTTACAAGTTTGGAGTGATTTGTGTTCTGGTACCAGGGGTTATGTTGGAACATTTCTCCTTTAAGGCCTCGGAGATGTGAAATAATTTATGAAACTCTTGGGATTTAAGGGCCCCCAGCAGTGGATTAAAGCAGTTTATCTTCAGATAGAAGTACTTGTGCTGCCTTAATCCAGCCATACAGAGACTTTGAAAAATCAAACTAAAATTAAACCTTCAGTTCTGACCCCTGAGATGTTGCTATCAGCTGGTTTAACTCCATTTCTCCTGCCCTGGGAAGCCTCCTGACGGTGCTGTTTGTGCTAGGTCTGTGGTGCCTACCTGTCCACCGACTGGAGCGAGCGCAGGCGCGGAGGGAACAAGCTGAGTTTCTTTGGAACCGGGGAGTGCTTTGTTTTTCGAGTGAGTAAAATGAGTAAAATGTTGTTGTTGCTACCCAACAGCCAGGCAGAACCACTGTGCTGGTGTAACTCTGACTTCCCTTCCACTTGAAGAGGCCGGGATTATGTGCCCTCCTAGTTTATTAAGAGTTCTTCAGTAAGAACTCTACTAGGTGTAGAACTCTACTAAGAGTTCTTACTCTTAAAAGTACTCTTAAAAGTGGAGAAGAACATTTTACCTTTCCATTTTGTGGTAACCCTTCTCCTCCCCTTGCACAGAATATTTTCTTAAAAGATATAATAAGTTAACTTGGAAAACAGTGCATCATTTCTTCAATCACCTAAAAAACAAAGGTATAAAGAGAAAAGACAGCATCTGGCCTAAAGGACAGTTTGATCCAATCTTTACCACTGATTGTCCACGTGGAGTCTGAGGGGCTTGAAGGTTCCTTGCTGTGCAGAGCTCCCTGTGTAGTGCATGTGCACTAACTACAGCTTGGCTCTCCCTGCCTCTCTGCAGCTGCAGCCAGAAGTGGAACGCTATGAGTGGGTGATCATAAAGCACCCAGAACTGGCCACGGCTGGTTCAGAACCAGAAAACCACTCCTCCCCAGCACCCAGCACCCTCTCCTCCGTCCTCTCAGACCCCTCGGATCGCCTCTCTCCCTTCTTATCAGCTCGGCACTTCAACTTGCCTTCCAAAACAGCCTCCATGTTCATGGCTGGCAGCAGCGAGTGCATCATTATCGGTAAGTCGGTGTGAGGATTGGAGCATGTGTCCTACCAGCTCTTCCTGTCCACCTCGGATAAGAGAGTCACCTCTATTTAAAATATATGTATTTCAACATTGCTACAGTTAGAGGTAAAAGTGGCCAAAACCTGATATTATTACCCAACAAATTTTTTTTGTGGAAAAACTTGCATAGCAAGCATTTTAGAGTAAGATAATAACTTAGAGCTTTAAGCACAGCCATACATTCATGCTGCCTAATTCACGAGGAGAAATACTTCTTGAAGAGGAGATTACTTTGCACTGAGCCTTTTGAAACATGCAGTAAACTGTAAAACATGTTCATTCTCCTGGAACTTTATTGACTCTGCAGTGCTACCAACTTGGGCAAAAAGCAAACTTGTCACCTAAATGGGACTTACAAGGAACAGGTATAAAATCATGGTCATCCTTTTCCCAAAAAGTTTCACTTGATGCCTGTAGGGAGAGCAGCCAGCCTGGCCATTCCCTCTGCAGCATCGAGCTCTGGCTGATTTCCCACTCAGCAGCACGTGCTCTGAGTGACTGTAAGCTGGGCTGCTCCAGTATCAGCTGGGCTGGTGAGAGCTTCTGTGTGTGTGTAACTGAATTAGAAATCACTGTTAATGATATGTCACAGATATTTCAGAGATCTTTACTGTTGACCATATAACCCACCAGCTCTTCCTGTCAGCCTTAGCTAAGGGAGTCACTTATATTTACCAGATATTACACTCTGGGTGGTGGTAAGAGAAATACAGGCTTGGGCAGTAGATAGGTAGAAATGGATGTTGTGCACAATTCCAGCTGTAGACCAGAATTCCCACCCTTCTGATTCTTCAGATGGTTTCAATAAGTATTCTTAGATGGTTGCTCTATAAACAATAGAGAATCTTCCTTTTTGTTTTCCTAACACATTTTTGTCTAAATTTATTTCACTTCACTGCATTCTCTGTCTGTAAGCTCTGTGAATCTTGACACAGACTCACAGATAATCAAAATGTTTTTAACTTTGGCAAGTTTTGTGATGATTGAGAAGACTAAGCCAGTGCTGTTACCTACTGATCTTGTTCTTCTCCCAGCTTTGATTTTTGACTGCTAAAAGAATTCCTTATTGTTTCTTTACTGGAGGAAAAATGCTTAGTTGGTAGCTTCCAAGATCTTCCAGCACTGAAAAACAAATTTTAAATGTGGATATTTGAGTCAGGCTTGTTGTTCTTATTGACTTGCATTACTGCTTTTTTTTTTAAATTAAAAAAAAATTTATCTAGTTCTGATAGTGTCATTTAAAAGCTGTGTGTTTGATCAAACTCTGTTACAGCTGAGGACAGCAAGCAGACATCACTCAGGGTTTCCAGTTGTTACCACGACAAAAGCACTAGAGTCCTTTTTTTTTTTTTAATAGCAGCTGCCCATGCTGAGAAGTGCAGACACCCTTACACTTGTCTTTGTCTCTTCACAGGAGGTGGTGATGGCCAAGCTCTTTACCTCGATGCAGATCTGAACCACGGAAGGACCAGCCACTGCAATACATTCAATAATCAGCCATTGTGCTCTGAGAGCTTCCAGATCTCTGTCCTGGAGGTGTGGGGCTTCAGGGACACCATGAATGGTTGACATGGCTATCGTTAATCGACTAGTTTTATAATTGCCCTAGGATTCCCAAGGCAAAGTGTAATGCAGGAGCCAAGTTAGAACATAGTTTCTGCTGGGCTCAGTGTTTTTAGTAATTACCAAGTGGTGCACTTGAATGCAGGGCTTAGTTGTTTACTCTTATTTTATTTAAGACAGGTCAAGGTGAAGTAATGTATCCGATTCACTCCTTAGCTCTTTACCTCTAGAGATGTGGGTTCATGTCCTGTTATTAGGTAAAAATGAGAATGTAATGATTTCAAATCATCCTGAATGGATACAAGTCTGTATCACAGGGTAGGTTTGTGGTTTGGTGCAATTCCTTGGAGGCACAGAGCTGGCTGAGGTGTACTGTAGAGCTGTGTGCTGCTGGCACCAGTGTCTGGCTTGAGCCAGCACTATCAAATGTCCACTCACCGGGATGGCCTCGGATCTGATGTAGAACAGTAGTTGATAAAACCATCACTCTGCCTCAGCAGACTTGTGCTGAGCATTTCCTAAGTTACGGAAGCCCTCGGTTGACACAAGAACCCCTGCTCCTTGTCCCTGAACCATTGACACATTCCAGCTGCATCTGTTCCAGGAGTCTGCCTCTGAGGAAGGTATCCAGACTGGACAACCATATCTCAAAGGCTTGATTTTGTTTACATTCCTGTTCCATATCAGTATAATGACTTCAAACTGACTCGTGTTTCGGGCAGCTGAAAGCCAGAGCAGTGCTCAGTAACTTCCCATTCTTCATCTTTCCTGGGAGCTGAAAAGGAGCTTTAAACCTGAGAACTGTGCTGATGCCCCACGTCTTTGGGGAATTAGACATTGTGATACAGAAGTTTAATGCTCTCCCCACAAGTACATGAAGGTAGGTGGGAGGGAAATCGTCTGTGTAATGCTATTCTGGGAGCAGAGGAGTTTCCCAGGAGAACTCTAGATCACACTGTTTCTCCATATCATGAGTCTTGCCAGTGAT
This sequence comes from Aegotheles bennettii, assembly GCA_013398125.1. NCBI lineage: Eukaryota > Metazoa > Chordata > Aves > Caprimulgiformes > Aegothelidae > Aegotheles > Aegotheles bennettii. The sequence continues at coordinate 552,688 of VZRW01002121.1, forward strand.
GCCATCCTGGAAAAGGCACTGTGTTTTTGCCAGCTGTGTTCTGGTAGGGTGTGGATGATGCAAAGAGGCTTTTGCTCATTCCTGAGAGTTCTTGCAGCTCTCTGCAAGCATCCTGTGTGGCGTGTGATGTCTGGAGGCCATTGCCTGGTGTCTTTATCTAAAACTTGTGGTGTCTGCTGCAGAAATTCTCCCGCATGAAGCACAAGTGCAGAAACATCGAGAGTAGGACAGGATGCTCTCGGAGCTTCTGTAGGTAATTTGGTGGTAAGAAGATTTACCACAACAGGTAACATGAAGGGAAAGGGGAATTGCTGGATTTTTTTCAGCAGTTCAATCTAAAAAATTGCTTTAGGACGGGGGAAATGTTATTACAGCTTAAACCTGAAGTTCATTAAAAGGAAAAATTAAAAATGTATAGTGCTAGAATCTCAGCTAGGCTGGACAGAGGTCATGGTGAGTCTCGTGGGTAATGTTGGCTTGTTTAGCTTGCCATCAATGGAAATACCACGTGTCTTGGTGTTGCCTCTTGCAAAGTACAGCAACAAGCTTGGCAAATACCATGATTTTCTTCTTAAGGTGTCATCTTGAATTTTTGTCAGAATAACTCTCTGAAATACTAGACTGCCTATACAACAGTTTAAGATGTCTTTTGCACCATTTATATTTGCAATTGGATGATTTCATCCTGTTTGAGGGTCAGCACTGGGCCTCTCTTTCTTTCCCACTTCCCACGCAGTGAGTTCTGGCCAGCTGCCTTTTCATAGATTTACCCCAAGCTTGATGGAACTGGAAGGGGAGATATAATTCAGTTATAGTTCTGTATTTTGATGGGAAGAACAGTCATATCTGGCTTTTTACAAATACTGGCTAATGCTGCCTTCTGTTATTTTTTTAAAGCTAGCTGTATCATTTTGCACTTGCTGGTATCCCACAAGCTTCCTCAGACAAAAGAAATCCCTCAGAAAATGTATCCCATTTAGTAGGTTCTCTTAAATGGAGGTGGGATTTCAGTTTTGTCCATATCTCCTCTCTTTTGAGCTTGTCTGAGGTGCCCTTGAAAAAACAAAACAAAAAACCCCCAAAACCACAACAGCATTAATGTTCAGCTTGTTAAGTCACCAGCCCTTCCCTCGAGCCGTGTGTTGGCAGGATCTGCGGGACTTTAGCACTACACTCAAAATGAATGGGTTTTATCTGCAAAGCCTCTCTGCAGCTGGCAGTGCTGATGTGATTCTCTCACCCCCCAGCTCTGCTGCGTGCAGCCATGTCAGAGCCTGAGCACCACACCACGGCTCAAGCCATATCTAAGGAACTGTTCTTTTCCCTGCTCTGTGCTTAGAGCACAGGGATCTGGGTGTTTGAAATCAAAAATAACTCATAGTTGCTCAGAAAAATTCATCATGGGGTATTAGTGTGAGAATCCAAGGAGTGGAAGTGAAAATCGGTGAGGTTTGGGCATCTGGGTCTCGAGTGGCTTTCAAAGGTCAATCCCAAGCCTCAGCTCAGCTTCCCTTGTGCCCGATGAGTACAGCTGCTGACCACCCGGCAGTGCAGGGCCACAAAAGACCCCTTTTTGGTAACCTATCTAGATGACCAACCAGCCTTTTGCTAGGACTAAAGGTAGATCTCCATTCCTAAAGCGAGATGCGGCGCTGGGTGGCTGGTGGGGTCTGAGAGCTGCTCTGTGCTCTGCATTCACACCTGGAGCACACGTGGGGCCCAGAGCAGCCTGAGCCATGCCCCGAGTGTTTGCAGATCACGGCAGGGGGAGGAAGGGTTGGCAGGTGATCCTCCTCCTGCTGCCTCTTCCCATTCATATCAGTCTAGGGGGATGCCTCTTCCCATTCATATCAAGCGTGTCACAGGGATGGTTTTGGTTGCATACACCTGCTGCAGCCATCCTGCAGGACTGGCACGTGCAGTTGAGATTTGAACAGCCCAAATAAGCCAGAAGCTGCAATAATTGACCAAGAGGAGTTGCACAATGCTGTCTCACTGTCCTTTTGCTCAGTAAAATGAGTGTTTCTTTTCATGTGTAATCCTCGTTATGGCTCTGAGACACCTTAGAGGAACCTCATTGTGACTTGGTTTTCTTTGGTAGCAAAGAGACTTTTCCTTGTCTGTGTAGTTAAGGGTTGCTGCTGACCAAGTGCATATCAAAGTTCAAGTAATTAAGCCAACAGTTACATGCAGAACTCTTGAGGTGGAGACCATGGGCTGGTTTCTAAGACAATGACTACAATGGGCGCCTTATCCGAAAGTTAAAATTATCTGAAGTCCCCAGCTGTGAGGTGCTTTAGTCCATTGTAACTGTGACAAGTGTTGCTGTAGCTCAGTCCTGCTGGCAGCAGTGACACTGAGGGTGCCAGTGTCACTTGGGTGGCTGCTGGTGTGGAGCTGGAGGCTGGGCATCAGCTACCACAGTTCTTCAAGAGCGTATTTGCTTTCCCAAGAAGGCATTTGTGTTTGTGATATTCTCTCAAAGGCAGAAGAGACATTGGAAACTTGAATTTATTGTAAATGGCACCTAAGCTGTTTCCAGGCCACAGGAACTGTGTCCAGCTGTTAGCCAGGCTGGGCAGACCATCACTGCACCCAGAAGCTGTCCTTCCTACAGATCATGCACTTTGACATGCTCCCTTTTCTGATGAAGCACATTAATCTGCCTCTTATTAATAGAGGCCAATTAACACAGGGAAGGGAAAACCTCCCATTTCCTCATTGTGGAGATAACTGAAGACAAATTGGAGGGGTGGGCAGTGCTGTTCTCTAAAAGAGTTAATTTCATGCCAATGGAGAGCTGTGTTTAGCCATGGGGTGGCACCTGCAGATGGATTGACTGCTGCTCATGTGTGCGCCTTGAAATCATGTGCTTTGTCCTTGGAAATCCACACTCCCTTCTGATGGGCAGTGAGCTCCTCCTGCCATGGCCAGCAGGAACCAAGAGCTCTCGCCTGGCACCGCAGTGCTGGAAGATCTCAGCTCCTGCGCCTGCCACCCAGAGCCTGGTGGTTGGGCTGGCTGGTAATGTTGAGATGCCTGTCTGCCAGCTCTCCATCATGAATTTCAGACTATCCGTAGTTGAGATGATTGTGTGTTTCATTTGGGGTGATGTTTTCTTCAGGTGAGTGGTGGTGTGCTGCCGAATTGGTTTTCTACCCCATCATTGGAGTCACTGCCCTACATTGATGGTATTTTTGTCACTGTGCAGAATCTTGGATTATATTAAATGGTGTTTAACTGTGGAGACTGCTTTGTCCTTTGTTGGGTGATTTTCTTCCCATAGACCTCATAGCAAATGGCATGCTGAACTCAGAAATCAACCTTGGAGCATGTTCCCACATGAACCCTTCACTACAGTGACACAATCACACAGTTCCTGACCACTTCAGGACATCTCGCAAGGCTTCCGCTGACATCGGGTGCCAAACTGGTGGTAAAACACCTTAGACTGGCAAATTCTGAAGTGAACCTTCTTCCTTGTGGTGGGGCTGGAAAGCATGTTTTTCCCCAGCCTAGCCTGGACTGAAGTGGAGCTCGGAGTTGTCTTCCTGACCACCAACACTTGGGAGTTGTAGATCAGACCAACGGTGCTGTTGGATCCTCTGCATGCAAACAGTGACCCATTTGGCTGCTGTCCTGCAGCCACTGTCAGCTGCTCGCTGCCAGCTCTGCCTTCCTTGGCCAGCAGAAAGGTGACAGGGAACACCCTTGGCCAGGGGACTGCTTGTTTGAAACCAGTCTTTTGGTTCCTCTGGATGGCTTTGGTTTTAACCTCCATCTCCCTGCCCGTGCCCCTGGTAACAGCACAGATGCTTTTTGCCATAGTTGAAGTGAGTGTTTCTAGTTAGCAGCACAGTTTAAACAGTCACTGCTGTTACTTAAGGCTGGTCTTTGCCAATTAAGACTAGTGGCAACCACAGGAACTTATTGCAATGGTTGGAGGATGTTGAGATCCTCTGCAAAATGCCTGGGGGAGCTCCCTGCGGGCAATGGCCAACGAAGGAAAAAAAAGCTGATTGAGTTTCCAGTGAAATTGCACGAAACTCCTGGGGTTTGAGTGAAACTCCTGGCAGGCAGGAGAAAAAGGAAACAAAACCTGAGCCACAGACCTCAGCACAAGGCAGGGCACACGGGGGATTCTGGGGGCAAGGCCCTGGGGTGAGCAGAGGGAGCACTGAGCTCGCAGGAGCAGCTCAGACCTGCCCTGCCCTGGCAGGGTTTGCTCCACAGAACCCTGTGGCCACTAGAGGTTCCTCTTTGCCTGGTCCTCGGCTTCCTCCTCCTCCTCGGCTTCTTTCTCCCTCCATTACAAGTAAATCCATTCTTGCAAGCCCAAAGTCCCAGAATTCAGTAAACATTATCAGGCAAAGTGCTTCTTTTTAAAAGAGATGGCAGTAGGGAAGGGGGATGGGAATCGGCTTCCTCCACTTGATTTCCCAAAGCCAGCTTAGTGTTAAATGCCATAAATCACAATTTTACTGCTCCCTTGAAGACCTTAAACAGAGTAACAAAGGTGCTCAGTAGCAGGAAAGTGTAAGGGAGGGATCTTGAGGTTGGCAGGGTGAGCTGGCTGAGGCCTGGAAGGGAAATCAATGGTGTGTTTGATTGCATCAAGGAGTGGGAGCCTGCCTGGGGGTTGGTGATGGGAAGGGGGTGAGCGATGTCCCATGGGGCTGGTAGCTCCTGGGGAGGCTGGAGGAGCCTTAGCTCCTAGAAAGGGGAGGCTGGGTTCCATCTTTCCATGGTGCTGCAGTATGAGAAGAGCCTGGTGCTTGCTACTTGTGCCTTTTTTCTGGAGTTTCACTGCACAGACTTCTCTGTACAAGTGGCACAGACCCCTGCTTCCCTGGGAGGTGTTTTATGACCAGCTGATGGCACAAGACTGCTGCTGGCAGCAAACTTTGGGGTTTTCCTGCCTCTTAAAGGACACCGTTGGGTGTTTCCAGCCCTGCCTTGCTATCACTCCCCCAAGCACTGCTTCGGGTTGCTGAGCCTCTGCACCAGCACCTGGGAGGGTTCTGGATCCACTCCCCGACCGTGCTCTGGTGTCTGACTCTGTTCTTGTATCACACAAACAACTCGGTGGAACCAGATCCAGGCTGTAGCTCGGTGATATCTGAGAGTGTTCAGCTCCTGGTTTGCTAACCTGGTGCTCACTTCTCTTTGCAAACGTAGATCAGGCCCTAGGACTGTCTGCATTGTCCCTGAACCTGGACACACACCTCCCTGCTGCTGACACAGCTTCTTTCGTGGCTTCTTGGTGAGTCACCTCCCTTTCGGGGTTCAGTTGTCCTCTCAGGTTCCATCTGCCATTGCCTGGCAGGGTTTGTGATGGGACTCTGTCACCTCCTCCTCTCTCACAGCACAAGGTGAAGGCAGCAGCTCCGGACACCCGTAGGGATGAGTGTGAGTCCATGGAGCCAGTGATCAGTGCCTCATCCTCCCCACCTGTGTAAAGCTGGATGCTCCACACCGTAAGTGCCTGGCAGTCCACGTTTCTGACCTGGGAGTGCTGCAGCCAGAGCGGCACCAGCGCTGGCTCCAGGAGATGAGCAGGGCCAGCTGGCTGCAGCCAGTGCTCTCCTGCTCGCGGTGGCAGGGGTGAGGCTGTTTCTCTTCCTCAAATGTCCCTCCCTGTGCTACGAACCCCTGCTTCCTCAAAGCCCTCTGGGTTCATGTGGGGATCCACTTCTGTCCCTCACACTGTCGAGCTCCCTGCTGTGCTGCAGGGGTGGCTTCAGGGAGCCCCTGCCTTTAAGAACTGATGTGTAGGGGGTTCTGCATCACCTACCTTCTGCAGGGGTCCCACAGAATCACAGAATCCTAGGGGTTGGAAGGGACCTCGAAAGCTCATCCAGTCCAACCCCCCTGCCAGAGCAGGGTCACCTAGAGTCCATCACACAGGAATGCATCCAGTCTCCAGCCAAGGAGACTCCACAACCTCTCTCAACTGCACTGTGCTTGGGTTGGCTCATCTTGTTGAAGCTCTGAATTCAACCCCAACAAAGGCCACAGCTAGAACGGGGTTGGTTGCTCACTGTGAATCCTGCAGAGCAACAACTGGTCCGGTTTTGTTCGAGGGAGGTTTTGGTCTCAAACTTCAGGAGCTGGTTAGAGGTGTACACTCGGGCTGGGGTTTTGTCCCTTGACCTTGTGCATGGTCGATGGAGATGGTGGCCCTGAGCAGCAAGAGGGCAACTTCTGCCTGCTCAGGCAGCACAGAGCCAGTGGCTCCTGGGGCCTCGCTGAGCCTCAGTGCCCTGAGCCAGCACCGTGGCAGAGCTCCTGTGGGTGCTAAGGTGAGCTGGCAGGGCAGGAACATCTGCACCAGTCCTTCCCCTCACCTTGGCACCCGCAGGAGCTCTGCCATGTGCCAGCTGCATCTCCACAAGTGATGCAGCCACGACAGCCACCCCCTCACTTGGAGGACAGTGCAGAGAGAACCCTTGGGGATGGTGGGACAGGGGAACCCAGGCTTCCTCACTGCTTCCGAAGCCACGGTGCTGCAGGACCTTCCCCACAGCCACACTCACGCGAGTTCAGAGGGGGAAAGGCAGCAAAGTCTCTGAAATGTTGAGTTTCTCCCAGTTTGGCTGCCAGAACCGGGAAGCGAGACCTTCACTGCCTCTGAGGAAGGGCTGCAGCCCGTTACACACAGTGTGTTGGGTAACAGAGCCCTTCCAGTCACACACCCAGGAGGCAAAGGCAGAGCAGAAGTGATTTCAGCAGCCCCACAGTGTCCATATTCCCTGTGGCCACTGCCTGATCTTTGCTGGGTGTCACCACCTCTGTGCACAAGAGGTTCATTGTGCTTTCTCATACCCTACAGGAGCATCAGCCACAGCTCCTGCACAGCAGCGTGGTCGTGTGCTCTTTGGGGCAGATACAGGCAGAGCATTTCCCCAAGCCCCAGCCTCCCTGCTGAGACCATGGGGTTGTTCCCCACCCATCAGCTGCTGGCTCCGGGGGACAGTTCAGCTCCAGGGGGACAGTTCAGCTCCAGGGGTCAGTTCAGCTCTGGGGGTCAGTTCAGCTCCAGGGGGACAGTTCAGCTCCAGGGGGACAGTTCAGCTCCAGGGGGACAGTTCAGCTCCAGGGGGACAGTTCAGCTCCAGGGGGACAGTTCAGCTCCAGGGGGACAGTTCAGCTCCAGGGGGACAGTTCAGCTCCAGGGGGACAGTTCAGCTCCGGGGGCTGCAGGGCTCTGCTCAGCCGTAACTCAGCGTTCCCGACGGGGTGGGTCTCAGGACACTTCCTTCCCTGGTGAGCAATAACAGGGTCATGTTCAGATTTCTGAATTGCAGAAGTGGAAACCGAGGGGGAATAACTGAGTAGCAGGGGAACTCTGACTAAGGTGTCCGAGACAGCCCTGGGGGTGCAGGTGGGGGCAAGTGTGGAGGCTTCCAAGGAGGAGCCAAAGCACCTCCCTTGCCAGGACAGCTGGGTGGGCACCCTGTGCTCAGTCCTCTGGCAGTTTTGGAGCTGAATGTAGCTCGGACTGGTATCTTGGAGAGCATTTCCAGCCTGCACTGGGGAGGGTTGATGTGCTGCCCCTTGGCTGGTGGGAGCAGATGTTCACTCAAGCCCATTCCCTGGGTCACAGCAACCTCCAGCTGGTGCTGCCCCAGCTCCCAGGCTGCCCTGCGGAGCAGTTGGCGAAGGAGAGGGTCCAGGGCTGCCCAGAAGAAAAGGGAAGGGCAGACTTTTGGCCTGTGAACCAGCACAAACAAGCTCCAAGAGGAGCCTTTGGCCTGAATTGTCTCATGACCTCTGACGGGAGCAGTCTCGCACAGCCAGAACCTGCTTGCAGGGGCTGGATCTGTGTTTCCTTGTACACATGCGCTCATGACCATCGCAGGAGCCAGTTGCTGCCCTGCCCTTATGCTGCTTTTTGAGTCAAAGGATGTTTTTAAGGGTTTAATGTTTAATCTTCACCCTGCCAGCCAGAAGAACTCGCAGAGGTTAAGCAAGACAGGGAGATGGCTGCCCAAGGTCCTCCACCCTCCCAGGGTCCCTGGAGGGCTGGTGAAAGGCACATGGTGACCAACCACCTCCAGGGCAAAGCAGTTGTGCTGCTAGCAGGGGAAAGAGAGAATCAGAAAGTTTTGGATTTCTGTGGTTTTGCAGAAAGACTTGGTGAAGCAGGAGCAGATGTGTTCGACAGCCAGACCCCATGGTCCTGGGCACTGCCACAGCAACACCCTTCACACCCAGCCATGCCAGGGCTGCAGGACCCACTCTGTCCCTCCTGCCATCGGGTGTGGGCTCTTAGACCACCTCAGGGTGGGTCTGCACAGGCTCCCCTCTCCCAGGGCTGTGTGACTGGGGGTTGTCCAGCAGGTCCCACCTGAAGCCAGGAGCTGAACAGTGCCATAGAACCTTAGAATCATGGAATGGTTTGGGTGGGAAGGGACCTTAAAGAAAATTTAATTCCTTCCCCTGCCATGGGCAGGGACACCTCCCACCACACCACGTTGCTCCAAGCCCCATCCAACCTGGCCTTCAACCCTTCCAGGCAGGGGCAGCCACAGCTTCTCTGGGCACCCTGGGCCAGGCTCTCACCTCCCTCACACCAAACAATTTCTCCCTCACATCCCATCTCCATCTCCCCTCTGGCACTTGGAACCCGTTCCCCCTCGTCCCATCACTCCCTGCCCTTGGCACCAGTCCCTCTCCAGCTTTCCTGGAGCCCCTCCAGGCACTGGATGGTCTCTGAGTGATGGCTCTGCCCTGGCCTCAGACAGCCCCATCTTTTCTCTGGGGGACCTCATCCCAAACTGACCTCCCCACTGCCGCTCGCTCACAGTGGCTCAAAGACCCACTGGAGGATCAGAATGTCCCTGCCCCATTCACAAATGATTCCTGTCCCAGTCACAAGTGGTTCCTGCCCCCTTTCCCACAGAGGGGGGTGCAGCTGGGTTTGGACCATGTGTCCACCAGCAAGCATCAGGATGCTGACCCCTCCATCCATGCCCGTGTCCCCCCATGGGTGAACGGTGAGGACCCAGTGCCACAGCTCTGCAGGGCAGCTCCAGCACAGAGCTTTCTGCAGGCATGGGCATGGGATGAGGAGCAATAGCTTGGGTAACCACAGTGCCTGGGCACCAGATGTTCCTGATGCACGTGCAGCCGGACAGGCATCCTTAAATAATGAGCTGTTCCTGAGCCCAGGCTGCCCTGTGATCCTGACTGTCAGCTGATGGGAAACAAATCCCTTCATGGAAGAAACGACGTGTTCCCTGGAGAGGGCCAGGACCATGTGTGCCCCCCTCTGTGCTTGGCCAGCTCGGGTCTGTGCAGGGACAGGGTGGGGATGGAGGGGTGCCGGGTCCTGGGGGGGTGTGGAGGAGGGACCAAACCCAGCGGTGGCTCCAGATGTTTGGCTCACGGGTGAGTCACCACCCTGACCTTAGGTGAGGGTCACAGCCCCCCGGGCTGCAGGGGGTGTCCCCCCTTCCCCAACACGTGCCAAGGAGGATCTGGGCACTGTCCTACTGCGGGGACAGGAGGGTGGGAGGGAGGGAGAGTCCTGCATGGGGCCAGGCTGAGGGGACACCACAGGCACTGCACCCATCACTCCCTGCCCTTGGCACCAGTCCCTCTCCAGCTTTCCTGGAGCCCCTCCAGGCACTGGATGGTCTCTGAGTGATGGCTCTGCCCTGGCCTCAGACAGCCCCATCTTTTCTCTGGGGGACCTCATCCCAAACTGACCTCCCCGCTGCCGCTCGCTCACAGTGGCTCAAAGACCCACTGGAGGATCGGAATGTCCCTGCTTCCCGTGGGGACTGACAGTGACAGCCTCCCCCTCTGGAGAGACAAGAGAGTCACAAACCTGGACTTGTCCTTGCTGCCAAACCCCTCGGTTTCACAACCCCCCCAAAGCAGTGGTGGGCAGCTCAGTGCTCCATTGCCTGGGCTTTGTGCCGCTGGGGGCTCTCTGGACCTTTCTCAGGCTTCCCGAACCATGCCAGTGTATTTAAAAACCTGACAGTGAATAAATGACATAAAATCAGCTTCTTTGACTCCGTTCCACATGGGCTGCCCTTCAGCTGCTGAGCCGTGCTTGCAGGACATGGCAGAAAGAGGAACTCACTGTTTTCATGCGTCCCCACAGATTTCCACTGAGTCTCCTCGACCTCTTCCCCTTTTTGGAGCCGATATCCCTATGTGATCTTTTGTCATCCACAAATGCTCTTGCCCTTTTCGTCCACATCCACTGAACTTTGCTGCCTTGGCTGTGTGTCCCTCAAACCCCAGCGGATCATGTACTCACACCTCCCTGCCCCCAGCAACAAGTCCCAGATCCCCCTGGAGCCCTGCAGTAGGTGATGCCCATGGAGCTGGTGATGGACTGCTGGCCTAAAAAGCACTAAAACAGCAGAGGACTGGGCTTTGGGAAAACTGGGGTCAGATCTGCTGCTTCCATAGCATCAGGGTGAGCACACCCATGCTGCAGCTCCATGGTACACCAGAATTTCTCCTACCAAATATCCTCTTTCTTGGGTATTTTGCCCTTGAAGGCAGCGCGTCTCCTGCCGACAGCGATGGGCATGGCTGGACCCTGCCTTTGGCTGCAGCTTGGGGTGCACCTGGAATACAAATGTAAAGGAGAGCAGGAACCCACAGGTAACCAACCCACTCCCTGCTCTGATGAAAACTTGCACTGGACCCTTTGGTAACCTCTGGATTTGTGGTCTTTTCCCTTTGCTGGGATAATATCAGACCATCTTTGATTCGACACGATGGAGCTTCCTCCAGAGGAGTGTTTGATGCCATGTCTAGGACAGGCATGGGCACAGGAAACCCCAGCTCCATCCCCCAGCACCCCAGGAAAGGCCATGACAGCCCCAGTCATGGTCCCACCTGGTTCTGGTCCTGGTCCTGCCCCTGCTGTCCCCGGCCGCAGCAGCCGGAGTCATCGCTGCCGGCTCCGCTCCACGGGCACAGGCAGAGCTGGCCCAGCCACCCCACACCAGCACAGCCCGGCCGTGTGCGGAAGTCTTGGGCTCATTCTTCTCCCTCCTGCAAGATCTAAAATGCATTCACCAGGGGCTGGCAGGACCCTGGCTGTGAGCACCAGCCCTTTCTCCCTGGAGGTTTGGAGGAGAAGGCAACACATGAAACCAGGGCAGGGGAGCCCCTGGAAGCCCAGCCCAGCCCATCTTGGGATGTGAATTTTGCACCGTGTGGTTTTGTGATCATTTCCTGCAGCACAAGAGGAACAGAAACTCCTCCCCCCTTCGTCGGGGCTTTTCTCATATCATTGAGGCCTCCCAGTGAGGCATCCATGGGTTTGGAAAGCTGTGTCTCTGGGCTCTCAGAGAAGCAGCCGTGCCCTTTGTCCCCAGGACCAGCTCTACCTGTCCCTGTGCTGCTGGTGTGACACTCCACAGTGGGCGTTGCAGGAGGGGAACTGCCTGCAAGAGGGATGTGAAACCCAGGAGCAGGAAGATGGCTCCCACAAAGCCTCGTGCCTTGCCCGGCAGCAGCGCTGGAGCCGGCCGGGCTCAGCAGGCAGAGCCATTCCCCAGCAAACCGAGCCAGGGGAGAACGGCTGGAGAGGGAACACCAGCAGGAAAACACATTCCTTCTCCTGTGTCTGTGCTGAAGCAAAGGCATAGTGGGGTGCTGGTGGGTTTGGCTGGCCCAGGGATTGGGGTCTGGGTGCATCTGGGCAGCAAGGGCAGGGCTGGGAAAGCGGAGCTGGCTGCAGCATCCTCTGCCCCACAGCTGGGCAGGGGGGTGAGACCACGGGGGGGTCATGTCCCATGGTCAGTTAGAGGAGGCTGCAGGGGGGCTGTGGACCCCCTGGCCATGCAGAACCAGCACCCACACCCAGAAACACACCTGCAGGGGAAGCTGTCACCCCAAATCACACACAGAACTGTTCATGGAATGCTTTGGGTTTGAAGGGACCTTACAGACCATCTCATTGCACCCCCTGCCATGGGCAGGGACACCTCCCACCACACCAGGGTGCTCCAAGCCCCAGCCAACCTGGCCTTCAACACTGCCAGGCAGGGGCAGCCACAGCTTCTCTGGGCACCTTGGGCCAGGCTCTCACCACCCTCACACCAAACAATTTCTCCCTCCCATCCCATCTCCATCTCCCCTCTGGCACTTGGAACCCGTTCCCCCTCGTCCCATCACTCCCTGCCCTTGGCACCAGTCCCTCTGCAGCTTTCCTGGAGCCCCTTCAGGCACTGGAAGGTGCTCCAAGGTCTCCCTGGAGCCTNAGAGCTGGACCCAGCACTGCAGGGGGGTCTCATGAGAGCTGGGCAGAGGGGACAATCCCCTCCCTGGCCCTGCTGCTCACGCTCTGGGGATGCAGTCAGTTATTGGGGACAATCTAACTCAGTTCTGGCAAATCTCACTCAGTCACAAATGCCCTTTTCTGTGTCTGTGAGCCCGGCAGAGAAGTGGGTGCAGGAGGGGGGCAGGGGATGCTGTGTCTGATGAGCCCAAAGGACAGGAGCTCTGGGGGCCCCCAGCCAGCCACTGCCACCGAGCTGCTGCCAGCACCCACAGCAGCTCCATCCCATCTCCAGCTGCTGGGGGGTCTGTAGGCATGAGGAGCCCAGAGGAGAGGTTGGCACAGCCTGGAATAGCCTGGCATGGCATGGCCTGGCATGGCACAGGGCACAGCCTGGCGTGGCACAGGGCACAGCCTGGCGTGGCTGAAGGTACCATGCAGAGGAGGTGATGCTCCACCAGAGCACATGAGCGGAGGCTGGAGGAGCCAAACCAGAGCAGCCATGCAGGGACACCTGGGAAGTGCCAGGGGTTGGATGTCCTTTGCTCATTGGTAGCAGGACCAAAACCACAGCAGCTCCAGTTCCTGCCAGCCAGCCAAGGGGGGATTTCCCTCCCCATCTCCCTGTCCTCTCTGCAGGCAGAGGCAGAGCTGGCAGCACGGAGGAGGAGCGGGTTGTGGAGGGAGGGCAGAGCCATGGCACTGTCCCAGCCTGGTGACAGGGACAGATTCAGGGCAGCCTGGCACACGGCTCCGAAGCAGTTCCCGTCCAGGCAGCAGAAAGCTTTTGCCCTCGCCTTCCCTGGTAGAAGCCAACCCACGTTTTCTCCCCAAAACTGAGCATGGGGCCAAGCAGTGACCCAAAATCAGGGTTCTCCTCCTCGGTGCCCTGTGGCTGCTCGCTCTCAGCCTCCGCCAGCAGCTCCAGCCCTGAAAAGGAGCACAGCCAGAACGCAGCAGCCTGGCTTCACCTTGCCCTGCCACAGCCTGTCCTTGCTGTGCCCCTTCACAGAATCACAGAATCCTAGGGGTTGGAAGGGACCTCGAAAGCTCATCCAGTCCACCCCCCCTGCCAGAGCAGGGTCACCTAGAGTCCATCACACAGGAACGCATCCAGGCGGGGTTTGAATGTCTCCAGCCAAGGAGACTCCACAGCCTCTCTGGGCAGGCTGGTCCAGTGCTCTGGCCCTCTCACAGGAAAGAAGGTCTTCCTGATATTCACATGGAACCTCCTGTGCTCCAGTTTGCATCCACTGCCACTTGTCCTATCATTGGTCAGCACTGGAAAAAGCTTGGCTCCATCGTCCTGCCCCTCCCCCTTTACAGATTTGTACCAATGGATGAGGTCACCCCTCAGTCTCCTTTTCTCCAAGCTAAAGAGCCCCAGCTCCCTCAGCCTCTCCTCACAAGGGAGATGTTCCACTCCCTTGCTGTGCCATGGCCTGTCCCCAGTGTGCCCCAGTGCCTGCTGTCCCCTGGGGCAGCTGGGTGGCCAGGGCTGGCAGGGGACAGCCCGTGGGCAGGTGAGTCCCTGCTGCACCCGCTGGCTCCTGGCTCTGCTGTCACCCTCACTGTGGGGAAGGTGACAAACAGCCCTGTTCCACCAGCACCCAGCAGGGAATCCTGCACCTTGGAGGCTCCAGTGCCAGCCTGCCCCAGACACAGCAGCTGCCCCCAGCCCCCATTTGCAGAGTGACTTCCCGAAACCCAGGCAGGGGGGGGGCTGAACGGGGAGGCTTCACAGGATCACAGGATCACCGTGATCCCTCCAGGATCATGGAGGCCAACTCTGCCACGCTGGTGCTCAGTATTTGCCTTCAAGAGCGCCAAGATGCAGCACAAGCTCAGTCTCAGCACTGAGGAACCCACAGCAGCTCCTTCTAGCAATGCCAACCCGTGGATCGAGGAGCCACAACCTGCTCCGAGGCTGAAGGTGCATCCAGCCCTTTAAAGAGAGGGCTGCTGGCTGGGCCACACCACACAGGGCTTGCCCAGCACCCCAGGAACCCCGGCCATCTTCACGAGTCCATTTGATGATGATAAAATTAGCTGGTCATGTCACGTTGGAGAGAATCACCCAACCAAGCAGCAGAAGCGGCGCCGTGTGACTTTCACAAGTAACTATGGTAACCCAGAACAAATAAATGCTATTTTCAAACCACGGGCAGAACCTCCTCATGGGAAGCCCTGGCTGATCCCAGCTGCTGGTTGAGTGATGGGGTCTGAGCATAGATGCCCTGTGGAGGGAAGGATGGAGAAGACCAGCCAACGCACAGCACGTGGTCCTGGAGAGGAGCAGGAGCTCCTCTGCTTGCACCCGGATGGGGCACGTCAGGAAAAGGAGGGTAGAAAAAACCTCCAGCTTTTCTCTGCACCATTCCCAGGAGCTGAAGAAACTGTAGGAACAAGGATGATTTCCCAGCTGCATCGCTCACAAGCATGGCATGGAAAAGAGGAAGATCAGAGGGTTGATGTGGGGCAGGAAAGTCCTGGACAGAGATGAGAAGGGAGCAAGAATGGAATGGAATGGAATGGAATGGAATGGAATGGAATAGACTAGACTAGACCAGAATAGAATAGAATAGAATAGAATAGAATAGAATAGAATAGAATAGAATAGAATAGAATAGAATAGAATAGAATTACAGGCCCCTCATTTCCTTCATCATGAAGTCCAGCACCAGATGGTGTCCCAGATAAGAAGGAGTTAACAGTTTAGGATGGAAATCAGTTAATTAAGACCCAAGTAGAGCAAGAGAAAACCCTTTTGTAGCTCACTCGAGGTCCTGACCTCCTGGGGGATGGTGTCACCCCAGGGACGTGGGGAGCAGGGAGGAGCCGGGGAGCCCCGTGACTCCAGCCGTGTGATTGTGGCGAGACACCACAGAAGACATGGAATGAGGAAACACTCCAGCCAGGCTCACTCCACTGCTGGGGAGTGTCTGCTGCCCAGGCTGAGGGTGATGGGTCTGCTGCCAGCCCTGCTTCTGCTCTGTGGGCCCCTTCCCCAGCCCTGGCCAGGAGCCTGCCCAGGTTTGCTGTGCACCGAGCTGCGGGGCCCTGGGGGGTGCAGAGCGTTTTTATCCCATATTACAACCAAATCCCGTCAGGAGGAGCAGGTGGCCAGAGCATCCTCTGCCAAAGCCCCCCTGTCCTGCAGCACCACGCCAGCACCTCCATGCCCAGACCCGCTGGAGCAGCAGGATACTCCCCGCTGGCTTCCCAGACCCCTCCATGCCATGGCTGAAGACACCAGCGTGGCTGTGGTGCTCAGAAGCAGGAGGTTGGAGCGGGTCCCCTGGCAACCAGGTGACCCAGCCATGGTGGGAGCAGAGCCCGGGTGGCAGCACCAGGCAGCCCATGGCTGATGAAGCTGGAGCCTTGTGCCAAACCACCCTCCAGCACCTCTTGTCCACGCAGAGACGGGTGCATGGTCCCAGTGTGCTGGGAAAGGAACCTGCTCTACGGCCACGCAGAAGTGTCCCTCCAAAAGGTGGTGTCACCCTGAGCCTGCCCACCCCGGGAAGCCCATCCCACCCCTCTGCTCCTTCCCTGGGATGGGGATGGACACCTGGCATCACCCTCTGGTGAGCACACAGGTGGAGCAGGGTCAAGCCAGCCCAAAGCCAACGCAGCCCTGGAGATGAGGAGCTCCCAGCCCCCGTGGTGGCACAGGTTTGGGGCAGCCTGGCCAGCACCAGCCTGGCAGCGTGAGGAGGGTGAGCGTGGGTTGCTGTGGGAACAGCAATTTGGGTTCCTCTGCCTCCGGCTCTCTGCCTTCCCTGCTGTGCTGTTCTGTCTCGAATTCCCGGCCCCTCATTCCCTTGCCCATTCCCTGAGGAAGCTGTCCCTGCACCAGAGCCAGCACTGGGCTGAGAGCCTTTGGTGGCCCCGCTCAGGGGTGGCACCCGGGGCAGTGGGGGGGGTGCAGCACCCACGGGGGCAGCAGAGACCCAGCCCTGAGGAGCAGGATGAGGGAGATCCCAGCCCCGAGGAGCAGGATGAGGGAGATCCCAGCCCCAAGGAGCGGGATAAGGGAGATCCCAGCCCTGAGGAGCAGGATGAGGGAGACCCCAGCCCCAAGGAGCAGGATGAGGGAGACCCCAGCCCCAAGGAGCGGGATAAGGGAGATCCCAGCCCCAAGGAGCAGGATGAGGGAGATCCCAGCCCCAAGGAGCAGGATGAGGGAGACCCCAGCCCCACGGTGCCCCCGCACAGGCCAGGAGCCCCGGGTGCAGCAGCAGAGCACCAGTGGTGGTGGGAACACCACGCTTTGAGACAGCAGTAGTGTAGGTGGGATTTAATAGCACTCAATAATAGCAGTAAATAATAGCATTGATAGCATTACCCTTGGGTACTGCTCCAGCACGATGGGGAGCCAGATGAGGTTACCAGTGCTGTCACCAGCAGCCAAACGGTCCTTCACCCCCCCATGGCCCAAGAGGCCTTCGTGCACCCTCATGTCCACCCAGCGTGGTCAGGAGGATGCTCAGCACACGGTCCCTCCGCTGGCTGTGGGCAGTCCAGGGCTGTGTAGGGCAAGAGGAGGAGGCCCAGGCAGCCCTGGGCAGATGGAAGGAGATGGGTGCTCCTGTCTCCAGCACCCAGACCTTCCCCACCTGCACACCCTGAAGAGAGCAGCGTGATTGCACTGGGACATGCACAGGAACCCACCGGCCCCACCATGAGCTCTCCTTGCCTCCACCTGAGTGGCTCCAGCGGTGGGGGGAGGAGCAGGGGATGGTGGGGGCTAAATAAACACACGGCATGGAGAAATTAAAATGAAAATTAAATAGCTTGGAAGAAAGTGTTGTCAAAAGCATAAAAACCCATCCTTTCTATGAATCAGCAATTTCTGATGGAAACCCAATCCGTTTATTAACCCTTCAGTGCTGGAGAGCTGAGACCCAGAGACACTGAGGGAGCCCCAGAGGAAGAGCATGGGAGGAGGAGGAGGAGGAGGAAGGGGGTGGCCAAGAGGGCTTGGCTCGAGGTGCTCCATCCCCCCGGGAGGGTGTAGGGGGAGGGAGGTCCCGGCATCCTGCAGCTCCCATGGGGGCAAGGGGGGACACTGGGCCCGTGGGGGTCCTGCAGGGCCGGCTGCTCGGCCCTTTGGAGACACGGTGTCCTCGAAGCACCACCACCACCACAACTCGTGAGCTCAGGCTACAAGGAGGCCCTTTGTTGGGCTGCGATGGCCTCGCCGGGTGGGCGGGAGCCGGGGGATGTGCGGGAGGCTGCAGGCGGCCGGGGGAAGCAGGAGTGGGCTGGCACCGAGCTGGGCACAGGAGAGGAGAAGGCAGCATCATGGCACTCGGTGGGACAAGAGCCACAGCACTGGGCAGACCTCAGCAGCAGCCCCATCCTCTGGGTGCCCCTAAAACCCCCCCTGCTCCATGGGGCCCAGCTTGCAGTGCTGCTGCTGGTGTCACCCAGGTCCGCAGTTGTCCCTGGGGCTTTGAAGCCCTCACCTGGGCCACACCAGCACCCGGCACCCAGCGGCTTCACGGGGAAATCCCAGGGGTGCAGCCGGCTGGGCTCATCCCTGCCAGCCAAGATGCCACCCCCTGCCCAGGCTCTGCACCCCGCAGGGACCCCCCCCCACAGCCAGGTGTGGCACAGGGCTGGGTGATGCAGGGCACCAGCAGTCAGCTGGGCAAAGCCCAGGCAGGCACCGGGCTCGGCTGGCACCGAGCTCAGCGTGAGGAGGCACCGCCGGTCCCTCCCAGTGCCACCACCGCCAGGGAAATTCACCCAGCACCCAGCTGCTCCCGAGCGCTGGCGCAGGGGTTGTCCCGCACTGGTGAGCGGCTGCCTGGTGTGAACCGGGGCTGCTGGAGATGCTCGCGGGTAATTCCAGCCCCACCATGGGAATGGGCACGGTGCCACCCTGGCGAGCTGCACAGCCCCGGGCAGCGCGGCGGCAGGAGCCGGTGGCGGTGGTGGTGGTGGTGGTGGAGAACACGCACCACATGTGGGACCCCCAGGCTCCGTGCCCGCCTCTGCCGGGGCTCGGGGTCCCCTCCGCAGCTCTGAGCCCCGCAGCCCGCCCGTGCCGCAGCCCGCAC
>VZRW01002121.1:572285-589804 GCA_013398125.1 Aegotheles bennettii
CGGCGCTGGAGAGGGGCGCTCTGCCCCGGTGCCGCCCCTCCCCGTGCCCCTGGGGCACCCCCGATGCGGGGCGCATCCCGCGGCATCGCCTCCCCGCTGGGCTGTGGCCACCCAGGGACCCGCCGGTGCTGTTTGCACCGCAGGGACCGTGCCGTGGTGCCCTGGCTGCCTCTGGAGCCCGGGTGAGCCCCTGCGGGAGGTGCCTGGAGGCACAGACCTGCCCCTGGGTTGGGGATGGAACACGGGGAACCCCTCAGCTATTTGTTTTTTGGCCAAATTGTGCAGTAATCAGGAATACAAGAACTAGGGCTCAGCCTGCTTTTCTCTCCTGGAGACTCACCCGGTGTCTCCACACGCACAGGCCATGCTGGCTGTGCTTCATCCGGCTCCCAGCTGGGGAATGGAAGGACTCCAGTACTGGACCTGCTGCAGCTCCATTCACAGAGCTGCTCATGGGCTCAGGCTCTCGTGACACCAACACAGCCAGTTCTGCAAGGCTGACATGTGGGAGCTGCTCTTGGTAGATTAAGCTGTGTGAATAGATAAGTAGACAGTGGATTCAAAGTTGTGTTTGGGAGGAAGCTGCCTGGCCGTGCTGGTGTTGGCACCACTGACTGGTTTCACACCAGCCTTGTTCATGGCTTGGAGCTTGGCAGCAGAAAGCCTGGCTGACTGCTGAGTCCTGCTGGGTTTGTGCCCCGTGGTGGGATGCAGATGCCCTGTGCTGAGGGCAGGTGGTGGCCTGTCACCTTGGACTTAAGACACTGTGCTTGCACTGGGTGAGGCCTGCCCTGAGACCAGTATGGCTGGGGTGCTGCCCTCCTGCCTTGGGTGGTGAGGCTAATGGAGGAATGGGCTAAGAACTGGCTGCTTGTTGGGGAGAAAGTCAGCAAGTTGCTGCCTTTTGCAGAATAGCAGTGATGGAGGTCCTGGATATTGTTTCCTTCCTGAGGAAGGAATCACTGGATTCCTCTTGCAAAATGGAACTCAAAGCAAAAGCACGGGATTATGTGGCCTGGCTGTGTGGCACGGAGCTTGCTTTGGTGGGAGGATCCCCTTGGTGAGGGATGCAGGATTGAGTCAGCTTCAGTGGGAATTTGGGTGTCTAAACTGAAGGGAAGGGGCTCCCAAAGCTGCAGGTCTGTGGGACTCAGTTAAAGGGGTGAGCTGGGGTACTCGGGGTGAGTGCCTGAGCTGAAGGCTTGGTGACCATCATGATGCTGGTACAGGACTGGTCCCCAGTGCAGAACCAGTGTCAGGGGACCTGAACACCAGCAGGTCTGAGCCCCAGGGCTGGCACATGGCTCGGTCACTGGGACAGCAGGTTATGGAATGCTGCTGATGCAGGTTATTTCTCAGTTGTGATGTTACTGAGCTGCTTGTTCAGTGAAGTGGCTTGGGTTTTCAAGGCAAAATGGCAGAGGCATCAGTACGGAATCAAGCAGAACTTGCAGTGTCATGTAGCTCCCCTGGCAGGGATGTGACACTGCTGTGTGTTCTGGTGTTAATTGAACACTGGCTGTTAAAAACCCACCCGGATTTCAGAGCGAGGAGCTGAGTCTGTTTGAAGCAGCAGTGTAGAGCTATTTAAAATTGTTCTAGACCAATGTTAATTAGTGCAGTAATCACGCCTGACTCATGCTGTATCTAAAGATCAGGTTCTAGGGGAGCTTGCAGTCCTGAGACCCGTTTGTAGTAAACATGTTCAGGTTCTGTACTGTCCGGGCTGGTTTGATGTGAAAACACGCGAGGCCCCGCAGTGCTGTTGAACATTAACTGCTGCTGGGGGTGCATACAGATCTTGTTCTGGTCAGCTCGTGCAGATGCAGCTGGAGAAGGCTGCTGTGACCTTGGCCATCTTCAAGCCTGCTGCTCACAACCTGCTCTGGTGGCTGAGGTTCCCATGTTTCTGATGTGTAGAACATGTGGCTCTGTGTCAGCTGCCTGTGAGTGATCAGATATTGCAGCTTTTCCATCGGCAGCCAAAATGGAGAAGTGTGGTGCTGGGCAGAGCTGCCTGGCTCTGCTCACTGCTGCTCTGTAGCACAGTGTGGTGTCCCAGGTGCATCCTGCTGGGGCCTTAGAACGTGGTGAGGAGTCTTGGTTGGCCCCCCACTCTGGGTGGGCATTTAGTGCCCTTGGTGTCTCTTCACTTCTGGGGCACTGCCTATGGACACAGCTCCAGCCAGCAGTGCTAAGGTTACTCCCCACTCCTCATTGTTGCTGCAGATCTAATGAAATGGCTTTTGTTTTAGACCAGGGCTGCCAATGCTGTAGCAGTTGGTTTGCTATTAAGGGACCTCCGTGGTGAAATGGCTGGCTCAGAACATCCAGCCTGATGCAGCTGACAGCCCTGTGCAGTCTGATTCTAGAAGGCATCGTGACTATAAACAACTTGCAGCCTTGGAGGCAAATTGCACCTCTGCTTCCAGAAACACTGTCTCTTGAGAGGTGGGGAGGTGGTAGAGGAGAGCTGCTTGTTCCTCAGGAAGGAGCTGTAGACCTCATCTGAAGAGGAGCTTGCAGACTCCTTAGCTGTGGCTGGCAGTGAAAAGTGAAATGGCAGAACAGAGTGCAGCTCAGTGGTCTTCTGTTCCACATCATTAAAGAGTACTTCAGAGGCATGGTGGTATGGGCAGGAAAACCCCGTGGGTCAGATGTGGGTCAGATGTTAGCTCCAGAAGACTGTCTACAGGAGAGGGATTAGCTTGAGTGTTCATCTTTAGCAGCAGCTGAATGAGTGGACTATTAAGACACAAGTATTGCAACAAGTAACCCAGAGAGCCAGTAAGGGAGGACATCCCAACCAGAGCACTGCTTCCACTCAGTAAATGCTGCTCCTGGGAACACCTGAAAGCCAGATGGAGCTTCAGGGTAAACCAATGGCTCTACAGAACTTGGCTCAAGCAGATACGCTGGTGCTGTGGCTTTCAGGATACCTGATGGGACTCCTGTCCTGCCCAGAAGTCTCTGTAGACTACGAAGTCCTTCCTCTCTGGGAACACTGAGCAGCAGTGGAGATAAATGGCAGCTGCCTCAGGATCTCTTGGTCAACTTCCCTTTTCTGCTTCCTAAAACTGACCTCTTCCATCTGTCTGGAGCCTGGCTGCCTTCACACAGTGGTTGCAAGCTGAAAAGCTCCAGCCTGATTGGGTTGTTTGGTGATGCTTCAAGCAGTGGTTTCACAGAAGTGACTGTTTCCACCTGCATGCTGTCCTCAGTGACCAGTGAGGCAGAACTTGCTGAACTTGCTTCCTTCAACTGAACCTTGTGAGCACAAGGCTTCAGGTCAGGCTTGGCTGCCCACAGGAGTGTCTGCTGGATGTGGGCAGATGCCCTTGGCTTTCCCACGCTTCAGCAAGGTGGCAGCTTGGCTTGGGTGCCTGCTGGTGAGGGGTGCAAGCTGCTGCTTGGCCGACTGGATGGAAAGGGCTCTTGCTAACTGGTGTGAGGAACTACTCCTCCAGTCTGCCTGGAGCACGGTGGTCCACCCAGTCCATGAAATGGGTCAGCTTTAAGGTGGCAGGGGAGCTTGTGTGATGATAAATAAGTGGCTGGGCTTGACTGCTGGCAGAAGAGCAGGCCTGTGCTTGGTGGGGAGAAGTTGGCAGCCCTGCCATGTGTTGCTGACAAACTGGCCATGTGTGCCAGGGCAGTCCAGGGTACCACCAGCCACAGTGTGCCCCGCTGCTCGGGCACTCGGCTGGGACCTCTTCCCTCTGCACTGCTGGTCTTGCAGCAGCTTCTCCAGGAGCTGGTAGATGCAAGTTCTGCAGTTCACTGGCCAAGATGGCCCATTAGCCCTGCAGGTGGCTTTTGGTAGTGCTGTAAGCTGCCAGTGCTGGGCTGGTTTGAGATCCCCACACCCTCTCAGCACCAGGGAGGAACAAAAGCTGCTGTCCCTGATCTGGGGACAGGTGACTCACTGGAGACTTTGGAAGCCTACAGCTTCCCCTAGGGCAGCTGACCTGCTTACCCCTCCACTTGCCACTGCGGGGCTGGCTGTGGCCAGGCTTTGGCCGGTGGGATCTGCACTCACACAGGCTCCAGGTCCAGTTCCACCACCATCGCTGTCTCTGCTGTGGAGATGCAGCTGGATGTAGGAACAGGTTTTTTCCAAGGCAGCCATGGAGTATCCATAGCCTGTGTCAGGGGAAGTTTAGGTTGGAGATTAGGAAGAAGTTCTTTCCTGAGAGGGTGGTTGGGCACTGGAATGGGCTGCCCAGGGAGGTGGTGGAGTCACTGTCCCTGGGGGCGTTCAAAAAACGGGTTGATGAGGCACTTGAGGCCATGGTCTGATGGTCAGGAATGTGATGGGATAAAGGTTGGACTTGATGACCCTGGAGGTCCCTTCCAACCATAATTCTGTGACTGTCATCTGAGATAGAGCTGTGTCTGTGTGGAGGGTGGTGGTGTGGGAGGGGCCTTCAAATACCACTGGGAAGGAACATTTTCTTTTAGAACACCCAGGCTCTGGCATGGCAAAGCAAAGCCTGACCTGCGTGTGGCCTCAAACAGTTCTCCAGCCATTTAAGAACAACCTGATCCAGGGTGAACAGGCATCGAGGTGAGTTGGTGCCTGCTCTCTGGTTCAAGGGAAGCTGCCTCTGCAGAGGGCAGCCCGTTTGATAACGGATTCATTAGGAAAGGCTCCAGATGGAAGTGATCCAGAATGGTCTTTCCAACTTGCTCTGATAGCAACCCATGGTATCTTAATTGAAAGCCTGACTTGTCCTGCTAGCTCACTGCCTCCTGCAGGGAAGTTCTGCCTGTCAGTGCTCTGGGCATCTTTCACACATTGTTGGGTGAAAACCTGCTCCTGTGGGACACAGGAGCAACCACTGGCTCTGACTGGACCAGATGCTGCTGGAGTGTTGTGTGGCTGGTTCTGGACCTCTGTATCCTTGGGCTGAGCCTGTCAATGTATCACAGCTGCTGGAACTGCACCTGTGCAAATGGTTCCTTGGCCTGAAGGCTCGTGGTAACGTGGGCACTGTCTGTAGGTGCACATCTGTCTGCAGAATCAAGGCAAGGCTTTGGGCAGTAGCCTCTCTGTGCTGAGGGGAGGTGACTTCCAGCCGAGCTGGCTGCAGGATTAATGTTTGGTGTGTGACCCTGCTGAGCACTGCAACTACAGCTACAAAAGGTTGGTCCTGGTGCTGGGACTGGCACTTGATGTGAACCACAGACTGCTCGAGCACTGACAGTGAGTATTGGAGGCAAAGCTCTGCTGACAGTCCTGGCAGTTGCAAGACTAACTAGTCCTCAGTCCTTACTGAAGCTGTTGTCTGTGGTGAGTTGTTCCTAGTTCCTATTTCAGCTGTGCCACCTCTGCTGCCACTCTGGACCGACAAAGAGCGAGCTGTGGTGAGGTGCCAGGCAGCACATCCACAGCCCACGGGGGTGCATTTTGCCCCCAGGAGCAGCACCAAATCAGCTCTGGCTTGGGAGTTCAAGGGGTCACTCTTGAGAAGTATTTCAAGATCAAGTTAACATTTGCAACAGGCTTACAGGGAGCAGGTGGTCTTGGATGATGTGCAAAGCAACATCACCATTGCACCACCACTGAGGTTACACATGGCACAGGGCCTGGTTACAGACCAGAGTGGCTCTGTTGGTAACGAAGCCAGGTAGGCAAAGGGCTGAGTCTCTGGCTGCCAGTGAAGTGTTTAGGTAGCTCTGTGTGTGCTTTCAAGGTGGTGGTGCAGCTTAGTCAGTCTGTATATCAGAGGTGGAGCTGCATGATCTGAAGCAATGCATGGAGTCTTGGTGTGCAGCACCAGTACAGCTCCTGTTCCATTTTCCTGCCTTCCATGTAGATGTCTTCCAAAATCTTCTCAGTGAGCAGGGTTTGGAAACGTGTCCTTCAGCTCCTCAGGGACATTTAAATGTAGCATGAGGCTATGTGCTTCAGATGTCCACAGCTACTGAGAGGTGTGAGTTGAGGTGTGCAGGAGGATGGGCCCGAGTGCCAAGTGGCCCATGACTGAACAGCTGTGCCATTAGGTGGCTGTGTCATGGTGGGAAGTGGCTGGCAGCTTCAGCTCCTGGGCTGTGATACTGGGGCATTGTCAAGCACAAGGAGAGCTTGGCAGGGCATCAAAGGGCAGCCAGGCAAGCTGCCATGGGAGGTACTGGAGATGCAGCTGCAGGGACTCAGTGTGAGCCTGCAGGTCAGGATGCTGACAGAGGCTGTACTGGGAGGAGTGCCATGCTCAAGCTGTCTCTGTGGCACCTGTGACTGTCCACCAGTGGGAGTGTAATAAATCCTCAGTGCCATCTAGGCCTGGAATGTGAAACCTATCTGCCACTGAGTGCATGCAGGCTGCATTTCAGCATGTCTGGGCCAAGCTCAAGGCGTAAGCTCTTGCTCATTGCCTAGAAATGGGATTTGACATCTGGGAATGGACAAACCTGTGCTGAATCTGCCCCTCGCCAGACACTGAAGCAGCCTGGCTTTCTGTAAGTGGGATTGCAAAATCAGCTCCTGTAATCCATTGCTGCATTAATTGCAACATCTTTAACTTCAGACTTGGAGGAAGTAACAACTGATCTGATGTCACAGTGAACTTCCCTCAGGAGCCTCAGCGTTTCTGGAGAGATTTATAAATGATTCCAAACAAGATAATTAGTTTCTGCTAAATGCTATAGCTGGTCTAGATAGCCTGAGCCTTGATTCCACTTATTCTGGTCCTTGGAAGAGGCTTCATCCAACAGGAAAGGTTCCTAATTCAAGTTAGTGATTCCTTTCCAGACTTCCTAGTGGTCAGGCCCTGAACATCACTGATGTTGCTAGGTGGGTCTGCACTAGTTTCCAGGCTCAGCTTACATTATCAGGTAAAACTTGTCTTCTGCTCTTGGCTCCAGCCTCCAGCTGAGCTGGGTTCTAGCTCTGAATCACCTCTGTCCTGTTTAGTGTCAGTCAGGACTTTCACAGAGGATCCAGATCACAGGAGGTTCAGGGGCTTTGCTCATACAGAACCAATGTGTAGTTGACAATGAGGATTTACCTGCAAGTTCTTGTAATCAAAACTGAACTTCCTTCTGATAGTGAGCCCTGTGTTAGTGCAGCAGTGTTCCTTTACTGTCTTCTGAAGTTTCCTGATGCAAACCGAGGAGGATTACTGCTCAAAGATAGGCTTTATGGAAATGCTGGCTGAGAAGCAGGAAAGCACATCCTAAACCCTTTGGATACCTCCCAGCAACACTTGTGGACAAGGTTGCACCATCTCACACTTGGATGCTGGTGTAAGGTGGCTACAGATCTTTGTGGAACAAGCAGCTCTCCCTTGTTAGAAATACTGGTTTTTCAGTGGGTGGAGCAATCTCAAATAGCAAGTGTCTGAACAGTGCAAAGATCAGAAATCCCCATGGTTTTAATCCTCTGCAATAGTGAGCTGGGGCAGGCAAGAGCATTTTCATGCTAAATAGGACCACTGCCTTTGACTGTCAGCCTGGTGGTGTCTGAGGAGGCACCTGCCCTTTCACATATTTTGCAGTGCTGTTCAAGGACTTGCTCCCGGGTGGCTGCTTACCTGCATAGCTCTCGTGTGATGGTGAGTGCAGTGCAGAGTTCAGGAGTTCCTAGAGTACTCCAGAGAAGGTTGGAAGGAAAGGGGTCTTTTCAAGTACTCCTTAATCAAATAATGAGGTGTTTATTCCTGAAAGCTTTGGCAAGACTAATAAAAGTATTCAAGCAGAAGTTACTTGGGTAGTGCTTTGGGACTCGTAGCATTTCCCAGTTGGAGGTGATAAGCTCATGTTCTCCTTCAAAAACCAGGCTTTGGATTCCTGTGTTGGTCTCTACATGCTCAAATGTTCATACAGGTGATGAGTGAACTTCAGGGGTGAGGTGGTTGTGGTCCTCTCCAACCTACCAGCCATACCCTTTGTGGTTCCAGCAGTTGGATTAGCAACTGTTTGAACCAGAGTCCTTCACAGCTGAGGCTGTTGGCCGATGAAGAGGGCATCTTTTCTCCAAGGAGCAGTAATATGTGAGTGTGTTGCTCTTGTGTCTGAAGCTGCAATGGCACGTTTGACCCTGGGCCAAAGTGCAGGCAGACAGGTCCTGTGGGAGAAGAGGCCCCATGAAGGGGACTTGTTAAACATTGGAGGTGCATCTGAGAACTTGGCCCAAGTGGCTCAAACTTCAGTGTGTGTAAGGTCTGGCTTCCAGCTGGGTGAGCTCCTGCTGCTGTGCTTGGCTCTGCATTGTGGCCAAGTGGAGCCTCTCTGGGCTGTGTGAGGGCACAGACTGGAGTAACGAGTTGAGGTTGGGACCTGGGGTTTTGGTTCCTGCACAGAAATGGATGTCTGCCCTGCTGTGGAGCTGGCTTGGAGAGGGTGTTGTGCTACCAGTGCTGCTGAGCAGCACCTTTGCATTGCTCCCCCTTCGGCCTGGGGCTCTTCGGCCCTCACCCCCTGGGGCAGTGTTCCTGGCCCAGTGACTGTGTCAGCATTGCACAGCCCCTCCCTGTGCTGACTCAACTGTTCCAGTGCTGCAGCCTGCTCAAGGAGATGCTGGCTGGGGATGTCTCTAATGCATTTTTTTCTCTTCCAGCCTTGGGAGCTGCGTATGGAACAGCAAAGAGTGGCACGGGTATTGCAGCCATGTCTGTCATGAGGCCTGAGCTCATCATGAAGTCAATCATCCCCGTGGTCATGGCAGGCATTATAGCTATCTATGGCCTCGTAGTGGCAGTCCTCATTGCCAATGCCCTCTCACCTTCTATCACACTATTCAAGTAAGTTCCTGCATCTGCTGGTTTTGTGTTCCTGTTGGTGTTCTGGTGCTGCTGACAGGGTGGGTCCTGCTCGAGGCCCCGGGAAGGATGGTCAGTGCCAGGTGCTCCTGACCTGGGCTGGGCAGTGTGGGTGGGATTCCTGCTGTCCTACCTGGTGCCCTGGGCTCAGTCACCATCAGCTGACAACTCGGGCATCCCACTGCCAGAGGTAATGCCGTGGGGTATGGCCTGAGAAGCTTCACAGGCAGTACTGGGGCAGGAGGCTGGGCTTGTTTCCTGGTGCCAAGTTCTAGCCGTGGAACACATGGTCTTCCCAAGGCTGTCTGATCAGGCTGTCTGAACAGTTCTCCTGTTGCCTGGGAGATGCAAGTGAATAATTAATGCAGCTTGCTGCTTTATGTGCTGGTAAAGCAATCCTCAAGCTGTACATTGGGCCTCTACACTCCTGTCTGAAACTTAATCTGCTCCTGGCTTTTGAGAGGAGCTGGAACTGGCTTGGTTGAGACCTTTCTAATAGAGCAGTGCTGCTGAGGTCTGGCAGTAGATAACTACCAGTGTGCAAGCTGCAGCTGATGAGTGCTGTGGTTGGCCTAACAAGCCATGATCTAAGGAACAGCAGGTACAAATGCTCCTCTGCAGTTACCAGGTGGGCAGATGCTGACAGGGGCTGCTCCTTGGGTACCCCTGCCTAGGGAACAATCCTGCTTGCAGTGCCAGAGACCTGATAACCACCTGGATGTGCTGTGGCTGCTAAAGGTGGGAGACAAAAGCAGCTCTTCCTGGGCTACCCAGCCCTGTGGGACAGGCATTACTGCCAGTGCCAGCCTGCATGGCTGGAGCACACACAGCTGTGGCACCATGCTGAGCCTGCAGCTGGCTGAAGTGGCTGCAGGTGAACTGGGTGGTTGTGACTCACAGTAGCTCAGTGTGTGAGCCATACCTGAACATCAGCTGAGGATCTCACACACTGCCTGGTTTCAGTATCAGAGCTGTGAGCCTCAGGAAACATCTGCTTTGTGAGACACAATGCTTGCTCAGAGCATAGGAGCTGCTCCTGCAGGAAAGATTCCCTTTAAATGCTCTGATTTCCCTTGGGGGGTGCAAAAAAAAAGCCTAGCCTGGAGTTGAAGAGCGGGGTGTCCTGTTGCATGTGACTGAAACTTCTCATCTCTGTTCTACAGGAGCTTTCTTCAGCTGGGTGCTGGCTTGAGTGTGGGCCTCAGTGGTCTGGCTGCTGGCTTTGCCATTGGCATTGTCGGGGACGCGGGTGTACGGGGGACAGCACAGCAGCCCAGGTTATTCGTGGGCATGATCCTGATTTTGATCTTCGCTGAAGTCTTGGGTCTCTACGGCCTCATTGTTGCCCTTATCCTCTCCACAAAGTAAACACTGCAGTGTGATGTAAAGAGATGTAACAATTCCACGTTTAAAAAAAAAAGCTCCAGAATGAAAATGGTTTCTCCAATGTGTACAGTTGTCCCAATTTGGTAGTTGATCTCATGTAAATGCGCAATGTATGTTAGTGACTTGTCTGTCCTGTGTGTACTTCGATATTAAATTGGACGGGCTGCTCCAAGCCTGCTGCATGGCTTGGGGTGGCCTGTGTGCAATTTTCCACCCATTGCTGTTAGTACTTTATGTATAAATATGAACTAGAAATGTAATTTTTTCTCTTCACTGGATGTTTATTTATAAAAGACTTGACATGTTCATACATCTATGGAGCAAGGATTTTCAATTTCCCATGCTATATATATTAATCTTATATAGGTAGATTACACTGTGGGGTCAATTGTAAGTGCAGAGAATTCCTTGGATGTAACTTTGATTCTAAAGATTGCTGTAGTGTCCTGGTATTGGAGTATGAGAATTTTGTGTTTTATTACAGCAACTGTCCGAAACACTCCTGTGTTTCAGTAGTAACCGCGTATGCTCCGGCATCAGAGTCGTGCACCCAGTGTTGGGTTACAAACTATACCATGTTTCCAAATAAAACTTCCTCACTACATTGCTGTAATGAGTCCTCTGCCTCTGATTTCATGCTTTTGCTCCTTCAGGAAGGAGAGGGGTTCCTCTGGGGAGGTAGGTCCTTGAAGTGACAGCAGTGTGCGGAAGCGATGCTGCCATCACTCCAAAGCATTCCCTTTGCTCCTTGGCAAGGGTGGCTGCTGCTTCCAGCTGCTGCCCATGGGTGGTACTCAGTGAGCAGAAGTGTGAGGCTGGCGTGGTGCTCTGCTCGCCCTGACTGTGCAGCACATCTCTGCTCTGGCACACAGCAGTGCCATGGAACAGGCTCTGCAGCATGGCCTGAGCAGACACGGTTGGGGAGCAAGGGTATGGGCTTCAGGTGATGGGGAACAGGAGCTGCTCAAAGAGCCTGTAGGCAGCTTGTCCTTGTGGTGGCTCTGCAGACACTTGGCTGGTTGGAAAGCTGTGCTGTTGCCTCTATCTGCACAACAGTCTTGTCAGCAGAATGGGTTCATCCAAGAACTCGGATTTTTAATTTGTAAATGAGTGTTTGAGTTGGGAAGTTCTGCTCTTGCAGAGCTGGTGAAAGCTGTAGCAGCCTTCCCTTGTCCTGAGGATTTGTGGTGCTGCAGAGCAACACTGAAGCTCATGGGGAAACAGATGTTGGAGCCTTACAAATGGAGGGCTTGTTCCAAATCACCTTTGGAAGGTACTGCACCTCCATCTTGGCTGTTTGGGGAACAGGTCCAGTTGGTCTTGTTCAAAGTACCAGTTAGCTTGTACTAGTAATGCCTTTGGGAGCAGACTAGGCTGAGGAGTCCATTGATGTATGGGAACATCTTCAGGCAGCTTGGCTGGGAATGGAGGTGTGGTTGTCTGCCTGTGCAACAGCCAAGTCTGGTGTAAGTGCTGTGAAGAGTTATGATTGGGGCATGAGGAATTCACTGAAGCTGTCTGGAGCTTCTAACGGGGCAGGAGCCAGGTGGCACCTCATTCACCACCTGGGTAGCTGCTCTCCAGAGTGGGACCATTTAGGAGGCTTCAGCTATGAGCCAGTTGTGCTGCTGGTGTGGGTTTTCACTGTCTTGTGAAGGTGTGGTTTTAACAGTTGCTGATAATCAGTAATTATTAACAAATTGGTTTACCCTGTTGCCTCTAAAGCCAATCTGTCTGTGTTCAATAGGCCATTGGGGGCTTAGCTTTGGGGTAGGCTGTGCTACTGGTTTGTTTTGGAAGGGCTTTTCTTTGTGGCAGCCTGAGCAGTGTTGGTGCTGGGGGCTGTACAGAGGCATAAGCTGGAGTAAGGAAAATCCTGGATGTCTGCTGAGGCATTCCCTGGGGTAAGGGGAAATGTCCTGAGCTGAATTGTGTTGGTTCATTTCCTCAGCAAAAGCAGTAGACTCTGAACTTCAGAATTAGACTTTACCCAGGGGTCACAAGATTCAGGGAAACTAAAGCATGGTCCTCTCAGCACTGACTGCAGCCAGTGCCTCCCAGTGCTTCCGTGCAGAGCCTGGCAGAGCTGGGCGGGGGTGAGTCACGAATTGAGGCTCTCTGCAAAGGCTGCCACGTACGTCCTGCAGCTCTGGGGAGAGGAGCTGTGTTCTGCTTGTGTAGCAGGCCCTGGCTGGGGCTGAAAATACATTCAGGATCTGGTTTTACCTTCGCCAAGGGGAACCTGCTGCCAGCTGTGGTTTTTGCCAATTTATGAGAGTATGAGCAAATTGTATTTAAGAGAGCAAATAAGTGCTGGTGGGCAGCTCTCCTCTTTAAGAGAAACAAACCGTTAGAGGCACCCATGCATAGGAACTCGTTCAGATGCCATCATGGCTTGGTGACACCTTGCAGAAGGCAGTTACAGGCTCAGGATGGCAGTGGGTGCTTACGTAACCAAATGCAGGCAAAATCCCACGTTGTGGTTCGTGCCTTGGCACAGCAAGCCTTTCCTTATATAAACCCAGGAGTCAGGAGAACAGAGCAAACAAAAGCTGGGGTTAGCACGCAGGAGGAGGAGTGCTTTGTGCCCAGTACCTGCAATAAACCTGGAGTAAAATTCACAATCTGCTTTGCCTCGGCCGGGCGCTTCCTGACAGTGATCCCTGAGGTCCTCGGGGATGACTCCTGGTGAGAACTCACATTTCCAGTCCTTCGCTCATGTATTGCATCAGCAGATTTGTCAAGTGATTCAGGGCATAAAAATGAATGACCTGTTGGTCCCTCAGCTCGCTGACAGAGATCATCGGGGGGAGGCTGCGGTCCCGTCCACAGGGGTTGCCCGTGCGTGGTTTGGAAGAGGGGCACGGGCAGCCTTGGGTCGTGAAAGGACAGACTCACGGGGGGCCTGGCTACACGAGGTGGTGTCTGCTGGCACGTCAGAGCTCCCAGCACTGTGGCAGCTTGCGTGGCTGCGCTGCAGGGTGAGTCAGCCCTGCGGAGGAAGGAGCAGGGTGGCTCTGCAGCAGCAGCAGCAGCGGGCGATGTCCATCAGCAGCCGGCGTGGGCTCGCTGGGTGAAGGCTTGGGTGCTGCTGCCTGCACAGACAGTGCCCTCACAGAGCTCCCTGACCTTTCTCTTCTTTAACTCTTTCATACCAGCTTTTTTTTCCCAGAGGCTGCAGATTTTTTTTACTGCTCTGCTGGAGGAACATTTTTAAGCAGTAGGGTTTCATCTGTGATTGCTCAGGGATTGCCTTTCCTTGGGAGTCCTGGCTTACAGAGGAGCACAGTAACCTGGAAAAGGAAATAAGCTGTGGGGAAATAAAAACCTCATTAAGAGAAACTGATCCCAGAAACTAAGCTGCTGTTTATAACTATAGGGTAGCAGCAGCTCTGATGAAAACAGCTCTCAGTAAACTGTGTTTCCTTCGCAGTCTGACCATGGGGATATTGATTTTATGGCTTTTTTTGCTGTTCCCATCCAGCCTCAGTGCACAAACCCTCGCTGTTCCTCAGGTGAGGATCACCTCTGTCCCTGACACAGGAGTTGCCATCTCTCCTCTCAGCGTATCTCTGCTCTGCAGGTATTAACTGTCTTCTTCTCTTGATATAATTAAACCCAGAGGAAGTCTTCCCAGTGCCACTTACCCTGGAGTGGGAATTTTCTGTTCCAGGGGCAAAGGACTGTGTCCCCAAAAGCCTCTCCATTTTTGTTCCCGTTGCTCTCTGATGAACACTGTTCCTTTTCTCCACAAGCCACACTTCATATATCTCCTGAGGCTGTCACAGCCTCGCAGCCCGTGGCACTGAGCGTCTGTCGAGCTGGTTCCTGTGTCGTGGTGCCCAGGCACACAGCAGAGATCCTCCCCCAGCCCTGCGAGGGCCCAGGGGCAGGGTCCCCAGTGCCTCCCACAGCAGAGCAGTGTGTGCAGAGCACTGGTGGTTCTCACTGAGCCGTGGGAGCACGGGCTGGGCAGCAGGAGGGCAGCAGGAGGGCAGCAGGAGGTTCCTGGAGAAGCAGTGGGTCGTGTTGGCTGCCATCTCTTTGCTGAGGGAATGGGATGCCTTGTGACAGGCTGAACTGGCTCTGCTGGGTTCACCAAGGGGATACTGATGGCTGTTTCAGTCCTGGACCGTTTTTTGGCACTTTGAACTCTCCTGTCTTTGCTGTTACATCTGTGCTACCCCCCTTTGCCTTTGGGGGGGGTAAAGGGGTGACCTCAAGTGGCAGAGAGGGATAACGGCCACCTACACAGAATGGCTTTGTCTACCTAAGGTGGCCTGAGGACAAAGCTCAGGAAATCCCCTCTGTTCCCAAGATCCACAGCATATTCTCGGATGTACCCAGCCCCCCAGCTCTTGTGTGCAAAAGCTCTTTGTGAATGCACATGAGAGACCAGAAGCCAAGGCTGCATCTCCACGAGCAGCAGCGCTAACCCGAGCCCTCCCCTGGACACCCAGACCTCCCTTCACATCCCTCCCACGCACTCCCCTGCCTCTCCCAAGCACGAATTCTTGTGCCACCAGGCAGTGAATCTAATTTGGGAATTGAGCCAGGGTAAAAATAACTCAACCTGAAGAAAAAAAGCCATTTGCTAAAGAAAATGCAAGTGAAACTGCAGCTTGTGATTCCCACGGCCCATTACGGGAGCAGCAGAGAGAACATGCAATTATTAGAGGAGTGTGCAATTACTGGTGATGAGAGGTAGGGTTAATTTAATACTGAGAAATAAAAGGAGAACATCCAAAGGGATGTTCAAAGGGACAAGCAGGATGTACACGTGACATGTGGTTGGGCTGGGTGACACACCGACAGCATCCATGAGCTGAATCTCCATGCCTTTCATCTCAGCACAGGCTGTTCCCATGTTCCAGCAGTGCAGAGGGAGGTCCAGGCCACTCCCAGCATTCACTGGTTCATGGCGGGGCTTGCAGCCCTGGAAAACATTGGATCTCTGTCACCAGAGGGTCAGTGAAGCTCTGTCAGTGGGGTGGACCCTGTGGCAGGATGTTCCCATCTGTGAGCAGTCGGTATTCACGTGTACCTGCATGTCCCTTGCACTGCTCGGAGGAGTTACTGGCACCAGCCCGTTGGCTTGTACGTACACACAGGAGCCCTGCTCTGGCCACAGGCAGTTCGGGTGCTCCGAATGCCTTCTGACACCTGAATTCAGTGTAGCAGCTTGGAAGAGCACGTCTTTCCCTCCTGGCAGAGCACTGCCCTCCTCGCAGTCACCTGCTCGAATACGCAGGCCTGAGATCTGCTCTTAGGATTCATTTTCTCATCTTCCAGTTCTGGAGTCTCCTCAGTTTCACCTGTACTTGGAGCCACAAATCATGGCCACCACCACGCTGCTGGGTGCCCCAGACACAGACAGTTTCAGCCACAATGAGGAAAACCTGCCTGATGCCATTCTTAGTCTCAAATCCCCAAAACAGTGCTGCGTGTAGTTTTCCTGACCCCGACCACCACCATTCCCAGCTCTCCATTTCAGGGCCCTCACTGGCATCCAGCTAAGAGGCAGCTTGTGGTGTGGAGGAGCACTGACACCACGGAGTGAGCACAGCACAAAACCTCGCTGAAGCTCAGTTCCTGCCAGGTGGGGATGTTGTGCTCATGCACCATCACCTTCCCTGGGGTTCATCTCGGGGTGGTCCATCAGAGGAGCTGGCAGCAGCACCCTGCCCAGGCACAGCCCTCGCCGTGGGGCACCCCATGGGTCAGACACTGAGTGCTGCAGCCCCAGTGGGGCAGAGGGTGGAGGGGAAATGGAAGTGTCTGCCAGCAGATGTGGAGGAGTGAAGGCTCAGGCTTGGGGACGGTGGCTTTGATTTGAACAAAGCACCGACCCTCAGGGCTGTGGGGATCAGATGTTGTTGCCCTTGGGGGTGCAGGAGGAGCCCAGTGGCACGGTCTGACGGAGGGACAGGCAGTGGCTCACGGGGGGACACAGGACAGGCTTTCTGTCTTCTCCCCCAGGCTGCTGCTGCCTTGTCAGACGCCCACAGGAGCCTGCCAACAGCTTCAGTGACATGTAACTGAGGCAATGACTTATCTGTGCAGGTTCAGTTGGCTCTGCCTCCCCACAGCTGAGACAGAAAGGGACAATGAAGGAGGGATTCCAGAAACCTGACTCTGCCTGAGCTAATATATAATTCCAATTTAATTTTGTTAGTGTAATTATTGCTGTGCCCAGCAGATTTCCAGGCAGGTCCATGCTTTGCAACACTCATCTCCGAGCTCTCAGGGGCAAGGGGCAGCTGGTCCTTTGTGACAGGGCCATGCAGCACACCTGGGGCTGCCCGGGGCTGACATTCACAAAGGAAATCATCATGGTCAGATGAAGCCAGGCCTGCAGAGTTCCCTGGCCCCTCACCCTGCACTGTGTGTGCTGTGCCGTGTGTGCTGTGTCACAGCCAGCAGTGGTTCCTCCAGGCAGGATCATTCCCCAGGGGGGAACAAGTCCACTGTGACCATTGGAGCCAAGGTTACTTATTCACAAATTGACAGACTTACAAGCCATTAGGAACCACTAATTTGTCTCCTCTGACCTCTTGGGCCTTTCAGCTTTGCCTGATAAACAGTAATACTCAGCAAAGGCATTCATTCCCCTGTCAGTGTGTGGCAGTGCCTGCCTGAGAGCAGCATCGTGGCTCTCTGAGGGCTTCAGGACCCTTGGCTGGAGGATGCAGGGTGCTGGTGAACGTGTGAGGGTAAAGGTGGCTGGAGCTTGCTCTGGTCTGTGCTGGGGCTGAGTAGGGGTTCTTGAGAGGTGGTGCTCTAGACCACCTGCACTGAGGAGCTCGTTTGGAATCAGTGGAAAAATCCTCTGCCTCAAACATTTCTCATCCAAGCACCGAGAGGCAGGAGGAGGTGTGTGCAGGCGGGCAAGGCCCCGGGGAGGTGGCTGTGAGGAGCAGATGTTGACACCTGCACAGGCAGCACAGCAGCTCCTCCTCACCCAGCTCCCAGCTTCCCTGAGCTCGCCAGGCCGGAGTTTCCCTGGGTCAGAGTGGCTCCTGGGGACTGTGTGGCTGCCCACTGCCCTCACACCTCCCCAGGGGCGTCTCACCAGCCCCGCACGAGCACATGCTGCTGATTTACGGAAAGACCCCACAACTCATGAGTTGTGCAGTAGCTCTGTTTATTCAGCACTGGGACGCATGGGGCATCGCTCCTCCAAAGCCATGGGCACCTTCAGCACCACTCTACTCAGTACAGATGTGGTTACACATTACATACTCAGTGCATCCCCCAACACCCTGTACATATTCATGACCTGTCCCCACTTCGTATTACAATTATTTAAAAGTCATTTTCATGTTATTATGCCTGCACAGTGCTTCCTGGTGGTCGTGGGCAGGGGTCTCC
>VZRW01002121.1:599960-620540 GCA_013398125.1 Aegotheles bennettii
GGGGCCGCGCTTCCTGCCCGCGGCGGCCGGCACGGAGCGGGTAAGGCCCGCGCTCGGCCCCTCTCGCTCTGCTCAGGCGCCCTTCTCCCCCCGGCCCTTCGCCAGCCGCACCGGGGGCTCCTTCCCCAGCTCCCGGGGCGCTGGGGGACTCCCCGCCGCCTGCTTTCCCCGCCCCGTGCCCGCGTTACCCCGCCGGGGCCAGGCCTCGGCCCCCGGGGCGCTGCAGCCGCTGTCCCGGCCACACGCAGCCCCAGGCCGGGCCTTGCAGCAGCTCGGGGCGGGCACAGGGTCAGACCCGGGCCGGGGGACTCGTGTCCAGCCCCGGGACAAGCCCCGTGTGCCGGCACCTGGGGGGGGGCGAATGCCGTGGACTGAGCTTGAGGAGAAAGGGGAGAGCCCGCACTCGGGGCCTTGGGAAAGGGAGGGAACAGAAATCAGTGTGAGACGGCCTGGCCTGGCGGGTGGGTGTCGCTGCTGGGGAGAGCTCATTGTCTAATTCTGGTGCCCTCTGAACAGGGAATGCTGCAGGGCCCGTGTCCCCCCAGCTGGCTCGGTTTGTGGTGCAGATCGAGCTGTTGCACTGCACTGAGACCAGGACAGGGGTTTGTGACCAGGACAGGGGTTTGTGACCCACTGGGCTGAGCTCCCGTGAGAGGAACAGGGCTTCAGCCAACACAGGTCTGGAATCAGGCTCACAGGTGAGAGATTTGTGCTTCTTTTAAACCCTGTGTCCCACCCCGTGTCCAGGGCTCCCCAGGGCACGTTCCAAGCGGAGCTGCAGTCGTGTGTTTCACAGCTGGAAGTGAATCCCCTTCCCCTCAGCCCAGCCCCAGAGCAGGGTGCGTGGCCTCTCCCGCAGCCAGGTTCCAGCCTCAGCTCTGGTTTAGCAGATCCAGACATTGTCCTGTTTTCCTCTCCCATCTCTTCCCTTTTCTTGTGTTACATGAGATTTGTTATAAATACAAGGCAACATAAAGCACTGAACTTTGAAGAGCTAACTGTCTGGAAGCAGCTTTATCTTTCATTCCCATTTTCTGTATTCTTTCTTGTGTTCTCCTTTTCCCTTCTAGCAGTTTGTTGTTTGGTTCTGCCACAGCTTTGCTGTTGTTTGCTGGTCCTAAGGAAACACTGTGTCAGTGCGTGTGGCCCTTACACACCAGTAGGATTATTTTTATTCCTTGTTCTTGTTCCAAGGAGTGTTTACGGGAAAGATAAAATCCCCTAAACCACTTTGATCTAGTCAGTCCAGCTTGTAAATACACAAGGATGCATGTCCTGCTCCTGCTGCTGCGTTCAGAGGAGGGTCTGGTGACCCTGTGTAGGGTGCCCAGATGAGTATTTGCTCTGCACCTGAGGACGTAGCAGTGGTTGATGTGTGCCCACACACCACGCTGGGGCATCAGGCCATTCTGTTACACCTGTTACCTCGTGCTCAGTGCCAGTGTCCAGCAGCAGCAGGGGAAGGCAGGAGCTGAGCACTGATCAGGCAAGCCGAGGCAATAACCTGGCCAGAAAAGGGCCTGTTTGTACAGTACCTGACCCCAGAGAGCAAAACAGAACTGCTGATGGTGACCAGGCTCTGCCTGGAGTCAGCATTGCCAGAGGAGTCTGCGGTGATGAGGCAGATCCAAGCTCTAGCCAAGGAATTCAAGGTCTGGGTCAGCGAGGTGCTTGGCAGCAGCAGGGCTGTGCATGGGATCCTCAGCATGAAGGAACTCCAGGTGAGGGAGGGGAGAGGTTCCCCTGAGGATTTTTCTGGCACGTTCTTTGTAACAGCTCTTAGCAGCGAGCAGGCTGTGAATGCAGCCAGCTGAGCTCCTTGAAGTGGGGGAAATGTGTGCTCAGGCCCCTGACACCCAGGTGCTGTGAGATAACCCCACTGGTCTGGGTGGCTGCAGCCCCACTGGGGCATTTCTGCCTTGCACTTGGTGCTGGGTCTGCAGGATGCCCCTTGTTTGGAGAGTTCCAGGGGGATGCACTGCAGCAGGGAGAGATGGGTGTGTGCCCTTCCAAAACACCAGTCCAGCACATGAAGCTTTTTTGTGGCTTGAAATGTGTGAGACAGACAGGAGAAGACCATGGAGTTCCCAAGCTGAGGTCTCTGAGGACTGCTATCACGGGAGGGCAAGTGTGCTTAGCAGAGAATTTGCTCTGAGACACAGAATTAGGGTTGCTGTTGTGGTCAGACTGGTTTGTGTGAGAGCCAAGCCAGAGTCCTGCTTCTCAGGGTGTGCTCACTGCTCAGTGAGATCCCTTGCAGTTTCCCAGAGGAGGGGCTGGGAGCTGGGCTCTGGGGTTTGCCAGTTGCTCTGGGGAAGGGTTCTTCAGCCCTGTGCAGGTTCTGTGCCATTAGCAGTGCGCTCTGCAGTGTCTGATTCCTGTCCTGTGTAACAAACAGTTAAGGTCATTTTGCTTTAAGAACATTTCATGGTATTTCAGCTTCTAGGAGCACAGGGAGTTTCCTTTCAGTCAAATTCCAGTCATGGATTAGTCAGAGGTGGTATGAACACAGAACACGTTCAGAGGAGACCCAGTCACATCCCACAATGTTTTCTGAGGCCCCCCATGACCTGTTTCTTGTCTCTCTTGGTCTCTTTCTGGAGTGCAGCAGAGGAGGCACAGCACATTCTCAGGGTCCTGCGCTCCCATGAGACTCCTCTTGTGAAGAAGCAGCAAGTGGTGAACTGTGTGTTTGGGGACTGTCATCTCAAGATGGCTGAGGATCAGAAGAGCATGGAGAAAGCAGGTGAGCTTGGCCTGTCCCTTCAGGGGGTGGTGAATTTGGTTCTTTTGTGTAGATTTCTTACACTGCAGCTTTTGATGGATTGCCTCTCTGCAGCAGTGCCTTGCAGAGGGTGTTGCAGGAGCAGTGGCATCCCTGTAGTAGGAAACACAATGGTAGAAACATTATTCTTTGTCTTTTCTAGATGTGAAACCTGGTGATGTGGAAGTGCAGCAAAGCAATGGGCAGGCTTCAGGTGGTGTGGCTGGTGGGAAACAGTCTGACCACATCTCTGAGGCAAAGCCAAAGTGGTTCATGTCATCTGACAACAGCTTCCGATTTGATTTTGCACTTTCTGAGCTCGACCCAGAAGCAACTGGCACGTGTTTGGAAGCAGTTCCTGGTGTCAGTGATGCTGAGGAGGTAGAAACCAGTGTAAGAGCTGCTGAGCAGGAGAACTGGAATGGAGCCTTGACTTTTGCTGCCTCTGAACAAAACCCTAAGTTTGCTTTCAACTTTGCCATCCCAGAGGAAGACTGTCCTCGGGTTCCATCGGTTCCAGCAAGCCACCATGCAGAGTGTACAGCAGATCATGAAGTGCTGGGTAGTTCAGTGCCTGCTGAATCACCAGGTGTGCTGCGGGTTTCAGCCTCGCAGAAGCCCGAGGTGACTCACACTGCAGGTGGTGCACCCAAAGAGGACAGAAGCCACGTCACGTTACAGGTTCCCCATCCAGAGACTGCTCCTGAGGGTGAGGCAGTGCCAGAGAAACC
This sequence comes from Aegotheles bennettii, assembly GCA_013398125.1. Taxonomy (NCBI): domain Eukaryota; kingdom Metazoa; phylum Chordata; class Aves; order Caprimulgiformes; family Aegothelidae; genus Aegotheles; species Aegotheles bennettii. Next base: position 603,456 of record VZRW01002121.1, read on the forward strand.
GACAGCAGATGGAGCTGCCCAGAAGAAGAAAAAGAAGAAGAAACAAAAAACATCTGCCAGTAAAAAGGAGGTAGAAAAAACTGAGATCAACAGGAAGGCAAAGGCCAAAGCTAATGAATGTCAGAACAAAGATACTCCCCACCAGGATGAGACCTCTCAGGTATTTAAATATGGACGATAACCCATAGTTTATAAACCCTCTTTGTGTTATTTATCCATACTGGCTCGTGATGAAAGCTGAAGAGACAAGGACTGCTGCTGAATTCTTACAGCACCTGTTTCCTTTCTCTGCTAGGCAGGTCAGGAACCTAACTAGTGGAAAGGAAGTTAATGCTCCTTCATTGTCTGCTTCAGACTTGTGCTGAAACAGTTCATGCTTATGCTTGTGATGGCTAATCCAGCTGGGTGCCACGTTTTCTTAAAAAAAATAGGAAATGCAGGTCTCTGTGCTCAGTCAGTGCCAGGCTGGTGTCTGTGCGTGCTGAGCCAGGCGCTGTAGCCCTGACCTGCCTGTTACCAGGTAGGGTGTGTTGCTCACATAACACAAACAGCAAAGCCGAGGTGCAGAGCTGCTCCCTGATGTAGCCAAGGCTGTGGCAGGGGCTGGTGCAAAGCCGAAGGGTGCTTCTGAGCAGGTTCCCACTGTAAGGCATGGCCCAGAAATCAACCGAGTTGCAAGTTATGTGTAAACACACCATTAAGGCACACCCTGAGGTTCTGTAATGTTCTGCTGAGGTCCAAGTTTTCATTTTGTTTTTCTTTAAAGCACTGGTGTAGTGATTGTTACCGAGCAATGCCAGCCGAGCAATACTGAAGGACAAAATTACAGAAAACTTGCTTTTGTTAATACTCTACACAGAAGTCGCACTGCCTCTTGCAGCATTGCATCCAAAGTGCTGCTTTCCCAGCAACCCTACCAGCAAACACTGCTGGGGACCAGAAAGGTACAAAGATCTGAAGGTGGTGTAAAGCCCTTGCAGTCCGTTGGAAGGAGCCTGTTGTGAGGAAAAGGAGACAGCGTGAGGGCTTTTGTGTTCACAGAACAGTTTGGAATTGCCTCTGTCCCAGGGTGCAGCCCTGTTTCCCCTCTCTCTTCCTGTGCTCAGCCAGCTGGCTTTGCTCAATGGGACTTGGCTTCTTCCATCTTCATGGGCTTCAGCTTCCTCCTCCTTACACATTTCTGGCTGAGCAAGCAGGCAGGAGCTGAGCTACCAAGGCTCGGGCTCTGATTTTGTCCATTGTTTGCTTTTTGATTTCAGAAAAGTTTGGGAGTGAGGTTGTTTGTTTGTTTGTTTTTGTTGATGCTTATTCCTCCTATCTGGAAGTTGATTTGACAGCTCCTTTCAGAGGAAAAGCCCTGGACAGCTTTCCAGAAAATGGCATCATGGGAATGGCAGCCAAATATTAGATCCATCAAACAGAGGTAGTGAGTTGCAACTAAACGTTTGTCCGCTGTTATAAGTTTATCCAAGGAAAAGTGCTGTAGGGAGGACGTTGGAATCACAGAATCATAGAATCACTCTGGTTAGAAAAGACCTTCAAGATCATCAAGTCCAACCATCAACCCAGGACTGCCAAGTCCACCACTAAACCATGTCCCCAAGGGCCACATCCAAACGTTTTTTGAACACCTCCAGGGACAGTGACTCCACCACGTCCCTGGGCAGCCTGTTCCAGTGCCTGAGCACCCTTTCCATAAAAAAATTTTTCCTAATATCGAGTTTGAACTTCCCCTGGTGCAACTTGAGGCCATTCCCTCTTGTCCCATCACTTGGTCCTTGGAAGCAGCGACCGACCTCCCCTGGCTCCAACCCCCCCTCAGGGAGCTGCAGAGAGCAGAAGGTCTCCCCTCAGCCTCCTTCTCTCCAGGCTGAGCACCCTCAGCTCCCTCAGCCATTCCCCATCACACTGGGGCTCCAGACCCTGCCCCAGCTCCGTTCCCTTCTCTGGACACCCCCAGCCCCTCAATGTCCTTCTTGGTGTGAGGGGCCCAGAACTGACCCCAGGATTCAAGGTGTGGCCTCACCAGTGCAGAAAGTGAAGTCTATAAATGTTGTGGAGTGTATAAAGTGATGACCAGAATATGAAATTTGAAGTAGACTTTATGCAGATACCTTTTTTCCTGTGTAGCAACTGCTGCTCTGATTTTTGGATAACTTCTTTCCTTGTGTTTCCTCTGCTCCATGTTGCACAGCAGGCAGGTGACCAGCTGTGGAACGAGGTGGACTGGTGTGTGGAACAGCTAGAACTTGGCCTGAAGACACAGAAACCCACTCCCAAGCAGGGTAAGCGTTCAAGTGAGCAGGAGATCTCCCCTGTGGGAAGTGTTGGCAGGTGCACAGGGGCAGAGCCAGAGGGGAGTCAAACTCTGTGTTGTTTCTCTCTTGCACTGCTGCAGCTGAGGAGGCTCTTCGTGCGATCAAGACACTGCGCAGTGACAAGGCTCCCCTGGTGAAGAAGCGTCAGCTCATGAGAGCCATGTTTGGAGACTACAGGAAGAAGATGGAGGAGGAGCGGTGCAAAGAGCTGAAGCTCATGGAAGCAGGTAGGAGAACTTTGCATGCTGGGGGAAGTGAAGAATGAAGGGCTTTGCTCCTGCCCTCTGCATTGCTTCAGAGAGTGGGACCTCACTACATGAGATGACTAAACATCTGGAGTATTGTGTCCAGTTCTGGGCCCCACAGTTCAAGAAGGACAGGGAACTGCTTGAAAGAGTCCAGCACAGAGCCACAAAGATGATGAAGGGAGTGGAACATCTCCCTTGTGAGGAAAGGCTGAGGGAGCTGGGGCTCTTTAGCTTGGAGAAAAGGAGACTGAGGGGTGACCTCATCCATGGGTACAAATCTGTAAAGGGTGAGTGTCAGGACGATGGAGCCAAGCTTTTTTCAGTAATGACCAATGATAGGACAAGGGGCAATGGATGCAAACTGGAGCACAAGAGGTTCCATGTGAATCTCAGGAAGAACTTCTTTCCTGTGAGAGTGCCAGAGCACTGGACCAGGCTGCCCAGAGAGGTTGTGGAGTCTCCTTGGCTGGAGACATTCAAACCCCGCCTGGATGCGTTCCTGTGTGATGGACTCTAGGTGACCCTGCTCTGGCAGGGGGGTTGGACTGGAGGAGCCTTCGAGGTCCCTTCCAACCCCTAGGATTCTGTGATTCTGTGATCTCTTACTGCTCTTTTCTCCCCTCTTTAAGCATTGAAATCTGCCAGGATCGTAGAAGTGAAGGGGAACATCCGCAACAGGAACTGTCAGTTCATCCGGAAGCGCTCAGGAGCTTGGCAGAAAGGCCAAGGTTCCACAGGATCCCCTTCAGCATCACCCGGGACACCTAACACGGGCTCGTTCAAATTCACACCTTCTCAGGAAGAGTTCCGCTTTAATTTCTTCCAGGAAAGTCTTTCAGACTCAAACAGTGGCTAAAAACTCTGCCAAATCTCCTGTGAACTGAAGATGAGTGGAAGGTTGCTGTGCAGCAGCAAATGTCAGGTGGGAATCTCTGTGTATTTCCTAAGGAGAGGATCCTCTTCCAGAGTGCCTTACGCAGGGGTTTGGAACAGATCTGCCTGCTACACTGTGACCCCAAGCCTCACCCTGCCTAGTGCTCCTGTGTCCTCACAGTGGAGAAGGGCTTTTTGCAAAAGATCAGCACAGATCGAGAAAGATCTGTTTTTTTCCCCATAGAATTGACATTAACCTAAGAATCTGTTATTTAAACTGGGAGATTTTCCCATTCTCCCACTGCTTTTAAACAGAGCAGACCTTTTATAGCAGAGGAGGCAGTGGCACGTGCAGAAGGGAATGGTTTGTAATAAAGATCCAGCTTCTGTGAAGGTCCAGCATGGTAAGCATGATGCATAGTTGACTGCTCCCATGCCATACGAGTCTGTGTGAATGCTGCTTCTGGTGTCCAGATAGCACTGGGCAGTGTGTGTCACCACTGCCAGCTAGAGTGTGAGTTCAGGATCCTGGGGGAAGGTGAGTGAGAATCATCCTTGCTCATTCATCTGTTTAATTGACAGGTGTAGACTTAAAAGAGAATCATAGAACCACAGAATCATTTGGGTTGGAAAAGCCCTTTCAGATAACCCAGTCCAGCCATTAACCCAGCACTGCCAAGGCCACCACTGATCCATGGCCCTCAGCACCACATCTACATGGCTTTGAGATCCCTCCAGAGATGGGGACCCCACCCCTGCCCTGGACAGCCCTTTGGGGCAGGAATTGTCCCTCAGATCCAACCTAAACCTCCCCCAGGCACCTTGAGGCAGTTCCCTCTTGTCCCGTCGCTCATTCCTTGGGAGCAGAGCCCGACCCCCCCTGGCTCCAACCCCCTCTCAGGGAGCTGCAGAGAGCAGAAGGTCTCCCCTCAGCTCCTTCTCTCCAGGCTGAGCACCCCCAGCTCCCTCAGCCGTTCCCCATCAGCCCTGTGCTCCAGCCCCTGCCCCAGCTCCATTCCCTTCTCTGGACACCCCCAGCCCCTCAATGTCCTTCTTGGTGTGAGGGGCCCAGAACTGACCCCAGGATTCCAGGTGCAGCCTCACCAGTGCCGAGCACAGGGGGACAATCCCTGCCCTGGCCCTGCTGGCCACACCATGGCTGATACAAGCCAGGATGCTGTTGGCCTCCTTGGCCACCTGGGCACACTGCTGGCTCATACCCAGCCACTGTTGACCAACACCCCCAGGTCCTTTCCCTCCAGGCAGTTTCCAGCTTCTCTTCCCCAAGCCTGGAGCATTGGGTGGGGTTGTTGGGACCCAAGTGCAGGACCCAGCAGGAGCCTTGTTGAACCTCACACAATTTGTCTGCCCACAAGCTCACCTCCCTCCCCCCTGAGCCCCACCAGGAGCTGCTGGGCCATGTTCCCACTGCTGGGACACTGCTGTCCAGCTGCAGCCTCCCTCTGTGGGACCAAATCCCACGGCACTTCAGTGGTGCCCACGTCAGCGTTGGCCCCATCAAGCCGCAGAGGCCCGAGGGCCACGGCTCACATCCCTGCCTGGGTTAGGAAGTTCTCCTGCACACACTCCAGGAGCCTCCTAGACTTTTTCCTCCGCTGGATTGTGTTTCTAGCAGACACCTGGTAAGCTGATGTCCTTGGTGAGAACAAGGGGTAGTGATTGTGAGACTTCTCTCAGGTGCCTGTAGAATATCTGTCTGCCTCTTCATCCTGGTTGGGTGCTCTATTACAGACTCCCACCATGGTGTCTGCCTTATTGGCCTTTCCCCTGATTCTTAACTGTAAACACTCAATCCCATCATCACCATCATTAAGCTCTAGGCAATTAAAACACTCCCTAACATACAGGGCCACTCTATTGCCTCTCCTGCCTTGCCTATTTCTTCTGAAGAGTTTGTAGCCATCTATTGCAGCACTCCAGCTGTGGGGGTCACCTCACTGTGTTTCTGTGATGGCAACTCGTTTTCCTGCTGCACAATGGCTTCCAGGTCCTCCTCTTTGTTGCCCATGCTGCATGCACTGATGTAGATACCCTTCAGTTAGGCTGTTGATCCCACCACCTTCCTGAGGGGAGAAGCCCTCATTCCTACCTGATCCTCCTCAGGCGCTTCCGTGGTTTCTAACCCATCCATAACCCCTGTGTCTATACTGCTGCATGGTTCTCCATCTCCTGCCTCCACTGAGACAGCAGCCTGAAGGCCCTCGCTAGCACACTGTCCCACAAGCCATGATATGCTGCCCCCATTCTTCCCTCTGGTGAGCCTGGTTTCATCCCCTTCCCTCTCCAAACCCAGTTTGAACCTCTGTTGATGAGCCCTGCCAACTCCTGTGCTGAAATTCTGTCCCTCTTTGGGACGGGTGAGCTCCATCTGTCCCCAGCAGGTCTGGTGTGGTGTAAACTGACCTGTCATAAAAAAAACCTCAAAATCCTGCTGGTGACACCAGGCTTGGAGCCAGGTAGTGATCTGCTGGCTCTTCCTTTCCTCCTCATTCCCTGCAACTGAAGGGATAGGGAACACCACTTGTGCTCCCACCCCCTTAACCAGTTGTCCCAAGGCCCTAAAGTCTCTCTTGATTGCCCTCAGACTTCCTGTAGCAACTTCTCACTCCCTTCCTGAAATATCAACCATGGGTGATAATCTGAGGGCCACACCAGGACAGGAAGCTTTCTCTTTACACCTTTACCCCGTGCCCCCAGGAGGCAGCAGACCTCCTGAAGAAGTGGATCCTGTTCACGTATCTTCTTTCTTCCAGCCTCTTCCCCAGGTCTCCAGGGCCTGCCCCAGGAGGACTGGCAGAACCTAGACCATCATGAAGTGCTTCCGTGGCTTAGTGAAGGCCAGGAGAGCTCTAAGATGGAGCAACTGGGAGCGTGTGGGATGAGCTTCACCATTCCACGTCGTGCGTGGGGCTGTTTTGGATCTGTGCTGGAAGTGGCCTTGACCAGCCCGGGCTGTGCCGGTTCTGGCTGCGCACGGTGCCAAGGGCTTTGCTGCTCCTCAGGCTGCCCTGCCAGCGAGCTGATGGTGGTGCACAAGACTGGGAGGGGACACAGTGGGGACACCTGACCCCACTGACCAGAGGGATGTCCCACACCATCTGACACTGTGCTCAGCAAACTGGCGGGAGGTGGAGGTGGGTGGGGATGCCCTTGCTCGGGGACTGGCTGGGCATCGGGCACTTGGTGGGGAGCAGTGGCTTTCCTTTGCACCACGTGTTTGGCTCAGGCTTGATTTTAATCATCTCCCTTTCTTGCTGTTTTTTTTAGTTTCTTACACTTTTTTTTATTATGAGACTGCCTTTACCTGAACCCACGCGTTTTCCCCCGTTTACCCTCCTGACTCTCCCCTTGGCCCCACTGTGGGCAGGGTCACACCACAGCAGTCTGTGAGCCAAGCAGTTCCCCACCAACAGCACTCGCCCTCCCTCCTCCATCAGGGTGCAGGTGGCCCTGCTGTCACACCAGGACACACAAAGGCTGCACCCCGAGCTCACGGTGCACACACAACTCATAGAATCATAGAATCATTATGGTTGGAAGGGACCTCCAGGGTCATCAAGTCCAACCTTTATCCCATCATATTCCTGACCATCAGACCATCAGACCATGGCCTCAAGTGCCTCAGCAACCCGTTTTTTGAACCCCCCCAGGGACGGTGACTCCACCACCTCCCTGGGCAGCCCATTCCAGTGCCCAACCACCCTCTCAGGAAAGAACTTCTTCCTAATCTCCAACCTAAACTTCTCCTGATGGAACTTGAGGCCATTTCCTCTCGTCCTGTCATCAGCAATTGGGGAGAAGAGACCAACACCAGGCTCACTACAACCTCCCTTTAGGTAGTTGTAGAGGGCAATGAGGTCTCCTCTCAGTCTCCTCCAGGCTCAATAACCCCAGTTCCCTCAGCTGGTCTCCATAAGGTTTGTTTTCCAGACCTCTCCCCAGCCTCGTTGCCCTTCTCTGGACTCGCTCCAGCACCTCAATGTCCTTCCCATTCTGCGGTACCCAGAACTGGACGCAGCACTCAAGGTGTGGTCTCACGAGGTGCAAGGGCCTGTGAAGGGCACCTGGAGACATTCCCTTGGCTGTCGGGAGGATGTAGTGACCTACTCTAGGTAGTCACCTCCGTGCACAGAAAACTTGACCTTCTCCATCAGTGTTCAGCAGAATGAGTGATCTGATGACCTTCTTGCCCTCTGCAGGATGCAGCCCAGGCCAAACTGGTGGTGGCATGGCTGCACAAAGGCAATGCCCTCCTGGGCATGGCAGCAGGTGGGGCAGCTCCACTCTGTCTCCATGGCCATGTTAGTGCTCTGCAACGGGCTGGGGAGAGCTGAGGATGAGGAGCTGCTGCCCCACACTGGAGCTGGTCCTGCCAAAGGCTGCAGAATGGGTAGGGGCCATGGTCTCTGCCATCCTCTGGGGTGGCTGTCACTTCTGTTACCTGTCAGGACATGTTCCTAACTCACTGGGTGAACATGGGGCAGACAGAGCCAAGGTGGCACTCTGAATGCCAGAGAGACCACAGTTGTTCAGAGGACCTGTGGGTGATGGGACAGTTGTACAGCAGGGCAGGTTCCTTAACATCCTCAGTTCAAGTCAAAGCATGCAGGTGGATCCTGGCCAGTGAGCACAGACCAGTCCAGCTGGAAACAGCCCCAGAACTCTTTATTTTACATTCATGGCCGGATCTCAGCACCTGAGAAGCCTCCAAGCCCCTTTGCAAACAGCCATTGCTCTTGGCACCTTCCTCTCTGCTGCGGTCCCAGCATCCAGGACCAGGCAGGAATACAGGAAAGTGGATTATCCCATGGACAGGGAGAAGGCTGAGAAATCCTGTGGGCTTCACCTGAGGTGGGATCTGCTTGTGATGAAGCCTCAAGGTGTTTGTGAAGTGGGAGAGCCCCCTTATGCCCAAGACCAGGAGAAAGTCCCAGGTGCAGCTGGTCAGGTTTGGCCAAGACCTTGGGCATCCCCTCTCAAAGCAGTGTCTTGGGGAGGACTTTGTGAGGGAAGGACACAGAGGGACCCCTCTTGTCTTCAGCCAGGGCTTTGACATCCACAGAGACAGCCAATCCTGGGTTGACCCTTGGGGGCCAGGCAGGTCCAGCCCAAAGCCCTCCTCCCAGACCTGCTGCTGTCCCTGGAGGGTGTCAGGGGAATGCCCTCTTTGCCCCGGGGCTGCCCTTGGGGCAGGGCCGGATGCTGCAGCTGTGGACCTGCAGCTCAGGGGAGCCCCTCCGACGCTCTGGGTGCTGCTGGTTGAACTCCACAATGTGCTTGTAGATGTTCCTCCGTGTTTGATAGGGCTCCAGCCTGCTGAGGACCTGGACTGCTCGTGGGGAAAGGTGGCTGCAACGACAGGGAAACATGGTCCATCAGGCTCTGCTGGAGACCCCTCCTGCCTCCCCCCTCGTCCAGCCTCTGTGCCCACGCTGTCCCACATGTACCCACCCCGTCACCCTGACGTGGGGCTAACCCAGGTCATGCCCGGGTTCATAGACACACAGAGTGTCCTGTGCCACCCCAGGACACAGGGCTGGGGGACCTGGACACCTCTGTGGGGCCGTGGCTGCCCCAGGCTGTGCCCAGAGCCAGCACACACTTACCCAGGTTGGGCTGCTGCTGCCCTCTCCTCTGCTGGGACAGAGCCTCCAGCCCTCCCCCACCTCCTGCTGACCCCCTTTGTCCTGGGCTGGGCTGGAGGGTGGGGAATCCAAGTGCCTCCAGTGCCGAGTGCCTGCCAAGGAGGAGACGCTCTCAGCAAAGCAGACAGGAAAGAGAGGGGCCCTTTCCCAGGGGACCTCTGGAAAGGAGCCTGCAGCAGGACCCGGGGGCTGGCAGACCCAGCACTGCCCGCCTGTCACCACGGCTGGTGGCTGCTTTGGCCCCTTGTGTCCTTCCTGCTGCAGAGCTCTGCTGCGTGGGGATGAGCAGGCAAAGCCCTGCCCTGCAGCCATGGGTCAGTCCTGCTCCCACCCCCGGAGAGCTGCTGCTGCCCTCACAAGGTCACTGCCACAGGGCCTCCTCCAGTAACGCCATCCTCAACCTGCCCTCCATCCACTTCTCCAAAGCCCTTGCCTGCCCCCTCAACAAGGCATGGGGCTGCCCAGAGAGGCTGTGGAGTCTCCTTGGCTGGAGACATTCAAACCCCGCCTGGATGCGTTCCTGTGTAATGGACTCTAGGTGACCCTGCTCTGGCAGGGGGGTTGGACTGGATGAGCTTTCGAGGTCCCTTCCAACCCCTAGGATTCTGGGATTCTGTGATTCTGTGATCCCATAGCACCAGCACGGACTCCAGAGTTGTCCCACAGGGACCTCATGGACCTGATGTCTACTGGGTGCTGCCCAGAGTCATGGGGTTGGGTTGGGGTTGACTTCTGGAGGTCATTTGGGGTCTTGGTGGTGTTGGGGTGCTGCTGCACGGCTCCCTGACCCGTGAAACTGAGTCCCATAGCAGGGTAGGTGACCATGACCCTGCTCTCATGGTGCCCAGCACTGCCCGTACCTGGGGTGGCTGTTGCTCTTCCCGTGCAGCGCGGGTTTCATCCAACACTGCCTGCAGTCGCTCTCGCTTCTCTTGCCACTGGGGTTTCACCTGCTCCCACCCTGCAGCCGCCTGCCAGACCTCCTGGAGGGGACAGACACACAGCAGCAGGCAGAATCAGGCTCAGCTCCTGGAGGGACTTCCTTCAGGTCCCACCCGCGCTGCTGCCCCTTCCCTCAGCCCATCTGTTGGCCGTGCTTGGCCCCAGTTGGACCAGGGGCCATGGAGTGGTGCCAGGCTCTCGGCTCATGGCAAACCCAGCTGAGTGACCACAGAGCTCTGGTTTCCACCACCCAGCAAGGACCTGGCCATTGCCCACAGCCCCTGGCCAGAACCAAGCGTTCGTGACAACCCAGGGGGCAACACCAGGCGGGATGGGTGTGCGTGAGGGAGAGCTGCCTTTGTGTGAAGAAGACCCGAAGGAGGTGACAGCCAGGTGACACTGAGCACAGGGGTCCTTTCAGGGTGGCTCTGCACACAGAGGCCATTGCTGTCCCCGCAGCAGGGCAGGCACCGCACGGTGAGCACGTACCCGCAGCACTTCCCTGCAGCCTTCCGAGGAGGGCACTGCAATGGTGGCCCTGGCTGGAGGGGCTGGCTCCTGCCTCTCCTTCATCCTGAGGGAGCTGCCCTGGCAGGGGGGGAGCACGCTGCAAAGAGACCCCAGGAGAAGTCAGCAGAGACACAGGGGGGTGGGGGCGCAGGACTGCACCTCAGCTCTGTTGGAAGGGCAAGCACGGGGCATGGGGTGCACTCAACATCTGCCACCTTCCCACCAAGGATGGGGCAAACGGGCTCATCACACCCGTCGGGCACGTGCCAGGGGCCTGCCCGAGTCCCTGCAGCCGGAGTGTCCTGAGACGATGGCTCTCCCTTTCATCCCTCCCCACCAGGGTCTCACCTGGTAGGAGTCTTCTCCTCCACGTCTTGCTGCCGGGTGCCTGGGCCCTGCCGTGGCTGCGTGGGCAGGGAGCACCTCACCCGCTTCTGCAGCAGCTTGGCAGGACACCCCTTTGCCCTGGGGGGAGGAGGGAGCTCCTCAGAGAGCCCCATGAGCAGCACGTGTGACCCACGCTGTGGGGACCCAGCACGGGGCAGGGCCCCACCTGGGCAGCAGGGACCCCATCCCGTTCCTCGTCTGGTTTGCTGCTTTTCTGCAAACACCTGCTCCCAGGTGAAGAGAACCTTAGTCCTGGCCACCAATCCCGTCATCCGTCTGCTGATCACCAGGAACAGAATCCTGGAAAGGAAACGCTGGCACAGGCTGGAGGAAGAGGGACCCTGCCAGGGGTGCAGGGAATGGCCCTCACCTCGGGAACGCCCGGGCAGGAGCAGCCTGGTTCTCCTGAGCTCCACCGTAGGTCACCGCACCCGACTCCCACAGCCTCTGCAAAGTGACACGGAGCTGGTGGGAGGCTTCCAAGGCTCTGGGATCCCACGGGAAGCAGACCTGTCTCCTGCTCCAAAAGAAAGCCACTTCTCCAAAGCTCTTTCCAAATGCTCCTCCCTGAACATCAGCCCTTGCTCTGCTCTGGAGAAGCTGCACAGCAAACACTGAGGCCGCACAAGAACACTGCCAGGCTTTTTGTAGGACAAGGACCCAGAACCTCAGCAGAAACTTTCTTTGCTCTTGGAGGAGTGAGTGGGGGTGAGCAGGGGGAAAGGTGTTGGACTAGCCCACCACCCCCAGGCTGGCCAATGGCCATTGGGCTGCTCCCCCGCGTCCCGACTGCCCAAAGACATGGAAACACCTCAAACCTTGAGCACAACTCACCGTGTGGAGCAGCGCGACCCAGCCAGCCTCTCTCTCTATCCCAGTGACACAGTCGGGATAGAACTGCATGCACAGGCCACCACTGCTGCAGGACAGAATGCCCATGTCCTTGAAGGTGAAGGGGAGGTGGTGCCCGCTCATCAGTTGGAACGAGTACAAGAGGATGGTCTCTTGCACACAGGCCTCCACCACGTGCTGCGGGATGCAGGTGGCTCGCCTCAGCCACGTGTAGTCCAGTGTCTTGATGCTGATATGGTCTGCAAGGAGGAGGAACATCAGCAGGACCACAGCAGGACAGCTTTCCATGCCAGATCCATCACAAGTGCCAGAGCAAAGGTGCTGTGTAAAACCAGCTCTCGGGGAGTGCTTTGTTTTGGGGGAGCTCAAGCCACCCCCCAACCTTCCGAGGTAATTCTCTGCTTCTCCCAGCCCTTTCCAAAGAGCAGAGACCATGAACCCCCCCAGACATGGAGGGGGAAATGGAGGGTGGCTGCTGCCTTCTCACCAGGGATAACCACTTTGGGGAACGACAGCCCCCGCAGATATATCGCCTCCATGTCCAGCTGGAAAATGGGTCTCCGAACCACGTATACCTCATCTTTGCCATGGAATTGCTCTTTGACCACAGCAAAGGTCCCAAGTCCTTCCAGCAGGACACCCTGCCCAGGAAAAAGACAAAAAGGCCAAGTGACTACTTGAGAGATGGGAAAAGTGAAAACTTTGGAAAAGGCCCATGTTCTTCATCTGCTTTCTTCCCCTCCTCCAAATATTTGCTAACATCCCTAGGCTAGAGGAGATCCCAGGCATTTCCAGCTCTGGGAACAGCTCTGGGACTGATTCCCAGGGATTATCCTTGGCATGGAGCCAGCATCAGCCCATCTCTCTGCTCGGTCTCTCCACTCCGACCACAGCCAAGGGGGAAGACCCATCATGCCCAATGCTTTCTCAGACTACATCTGAATTTGCTTTCTCTCCTGGTTGACCAAGAAGCAGCTCTGGGCACACGGGGTTGCCTTGGTGTGCTGCCACGATGCTCCAGGAGGGATCACTCCCTGGGATCCAGGCTTTCCAAAGCAAAGGGGGACCAAGACGCCAGCCCACCTTGTCCAACCTCAGCTGTCTCAGGATATATGTAGACACGGCGTTCCAGACAGCCACAACCTCTGGAAAGTGAGGGAAAGAGGTGTCAGGCTCCATGCCAGCCAGCTCACAGCCTCTGGGCAAGCTCCTGGCTCAGGGGCTGGCAGATGCAGATGTCCCCAAACAGCCCAGACAAACCCTGTGGAGCTGGGCTGTGCCCCAGGTCAGACCACAGCCCGATTCTGCTCCCAGGGCAGGGCTGGGGCAGAAACGAGGACGTGGGCAGGGCTCTGGAGCAGGGCTGTGCCCACCTCACCCCCAGAAAGGGATGGTACCCCAGAGCCCAGAACATGAGCTGCCAGCCTGGGAGCACCAGAGGATCCCACAGGAAGGAGCAGAGGTTCTGCCAAAGGAGACCAGCTCAGGGTCAGGAGCTGACTGGCAGCACAGGCATTTCTTGCTGGCTCGTTAGGGTCCTGGGGGAGCTGTTGGACACCCCCCCAGGACACAGGACCCCTTTTCATCCCAAAGCCAGAACCCCAAGAAGTACCAGCTCCCAGGGAAAGCTGGCCCTGGATGGTCCCCCTCGAGGGGACCGACCCATTCCCATGGGAGCCTCGGGGTGAGGGGCAGCCCCCCCCCACACCACCACCCGGGAGTCCTGCTGGCCACATTGTCCCCAAGCCCCGTGGCACCCTCAGGCAGGGCTCCCCTGTCCTGTCGGGCAGCTGTAGGCAGCGGGCAGCCCCGTGTGAGCCATGGGAAGGAGTTCCTGAAGCCCTCACCCTCCGTGGAGAGCTGCAGGAGCACGGGGAACAGGCTGCTCAGCTCCAGGCTGACGGCCAGGCTGCAGCACCTCTCCATCATGCGGGTGCTTGCCCTCAGCTCCTTGCCCAAATGTCCTCTCTACTGTGCCGTTGCTCTGCCTGTCACCGAGGGTCCCCCAGCGCTGCCTCCTGCCTCTGCTCCACACCGTGGAGATGCTCCGAAGGGCAGCAGTGGAGACACCCTGAGCAGTGCCCAGCAGTGCCCAGGCCTCGCCGGGAAGTGCCAGAACCACCGGGAGAAAATCCTGCCCATGGAACACCCGTGTGACATCGGGCTGCATCACCTGGGGGGCGTTGTGACATCAGCAGGGAGACAGCACAGCCGGGCAGGGAGGAGACAGATTCCCCTCCTGCAGCAGTGTGCCCAGGTGGCCAAGAAGGCCAAGGGCATCCTGGCCTGTATCAGACACGGTGTGAGCAGCAGGAGTAGGGAGGTGATGGTGCCCCTGTACTCGGCACTGGTGAGACCACACCTTGAGTGCTGCGTCCAGTTCTGGGCACCACAGGATGGGAAGGACATTGAGGGGCTGGAGCGAGTCCAGAGAAGGGCAACGAGGCTGGTGAGAGGTCTGGAAAACAAACCTTATGGAGACCAGCTGAGGGAACTGGGGTTATTGAGCCTGGAGGAGACTGAGAGGAGACCTCATTGCCCTCTACAGCTACCTAAAGGGAGGTTGTAGTGAGGCTGGTGTTGGTCTCCTCTCCTGAATTGCTGATGACAGGACAAGAGGAAATGGTCTCAAGTTCCATCAGGGGAAGTTTAGGTTGGATATTGGGAAGAAGTTCTTTACTGAGAGAGTGGTTGGGCACTGGAATGGGCTGCCCAGGGAGGTGGTGGAGTCACTGTCCCTGGGGGTGTTCAAAAAACGGGTTGATGAGGCACTTGAGGCCATGGTCTGATGGTCTGATGGTTAGGAATGTGATGGGATAAAGGTTGGACTTGATGACCCTGGAGGTCCCTTCCAACCATAATGATTCTATGATTCTATGAGGCAAAAGCATGAGGATGAGGAGGAGAAGGAGCAGGCAGATGATGAGAAGGAGGTAGGAGGCAAAAGGAGGAGGAGGAGGATGTCCAGGGAAGACAGAAGAGGCTCTGCGGAGTTTGGGCAGCGATCTGTTTTCCATTGAAGTTCTCTCAGTGCAAGCAGCACAGGGGCAGCAGCAGACCCAGAGAGCTGATGTCTCAAACGTGGGAGCCAGGTGGGGGGTGGTGTGCCCAGCAGCAGCTGAGGGGAGAGGTTTGCTGGGCAGGGCATGGGGGTACCCCCAGCATCCACCCCCCTCATGGTGGAACATGCGCAGAAGGACGAGAATCTTCTGGAACAAGACGACATAAGCCCTCAAGAGGTGGGACTTGGGGTGTGGACTGGGCTATAAAAGATTCTGGAGAGTGGCATCGACCCAGCACCCTCAGACCAAGACTCTGAAACACCACATCAATGCGGGATGGTGAAGCTCTCTCTCTCTCTCTTTCTCTTTTTCCCTTTTTCTCTCTTTCTCTCTTTCTCCTTTTCTGATTAAAGCGAGTAACATCCTATCACTGGCCATAATTAGTTGTATCCCTTTGCTTTCCATAAGTTGTGGCACCACAGCCAATTATCGTGAATTCAATCTGCTCACCACTTTCTTTTATCTGTGACAGGTATCTTTGGCTTGATAAAAAAGTTCATCGTGGTTTATAGCTATTCAATAAACCATTCTGTGCTGTTTCTTTGGATTCCGGTCATAAGTCTGGGGTTTTCCATGGTCCTGCCAAGCAGAGGAAGAAGCAGGAGACAACAGCATGTGAAGAAGGAGAAGGAGGCAACAGGAGACAATGGGAGGATGAGGAAGAGGGAAGGGAGGAGGGGGCAGCAGGGGAAAAAGGCATGATGAGGAGGGGGAGGAGGCAGCAGGAGAGGACAGCACGTGGAGGATGACAATGAGGAGGAGGAGAAGGAGGAGGAGGACACAGCAGCAGAAGGAGTGGGAGGAAGAGGAGGCAGCAGGAAGCAACAGCATGAGGATGATGAAGAGGAGCAGGAGGGTGATGATGAGGGGGTAGCACGAGGGGGAGAAACTTCAGGAGTTAAACTCTCAAAACTGATGACAGAAAGGGGTCTTTGAGTATTAAAAACTGGTTAAAAAGAAGGCCACCTGAAGTGACTTCCATGCAAAAGCACCTGAAATGACTGACTGGGAGGACACTGCCCACAGTCCAAGGCTCCAGAGCACTGGCAGGGAAATGCAGGGCCTTGGGGATGGGCATTTCCATGATGCAGAAGGCTTGCTGGCCACCTGAAGAGTGACAGGGGGAGGGAGAAAGGGAAGGAAGCTTCCCAGGTGAGCAAAGTATCCGTGATGACAGCAAACACCACGGAAGTCTGGAGGTTATGAGAACAGTCTCCACTCCCAACTCTGCAGCCTCTTCTCCCAAGGTGCCAACATCTCATCTCGCTGCAATTCATCGCCCAGCCCATGCCAGCAGAAGGACAAAAGAAGAGATAAGGAATAGTCTAATAGCTGAAAAGATCCATTTGGCTGTTTCTGCTGTAGAAATCGATTCTTGGAAATGGTACAAGAGACCAAAGACTTCCAGGGAATGTGGACAGCAGGGATGGAAACCTTCCTGTTTTTCCTGGGCAATACATGATTCCCATAGAACAAAGGCACCACCACCTCCCAGGGCATTTTGGGACTGCTGCCCCAGCCCAGGCACTGCTGAAATTGGTGCCCAGGACTTGCCTTGCACACACTACCCTCAGCCTTCACAAATATTTAACAAAGACCTCAACAAAGACCAAACCCATCTCCCTGTGAAACACTGTTTGAAAGGCTGAGACCACTCCCCAGGGCTGATGCAGCCTCTTGTGGCATTTTATCAGGGAATGAAAACGTGACCCAAACTCTTTCACAGTCAGGCACAGCTCCCACAGCCTCTGGAAAGGGCTCTCATCCCTCAGGGTTCTAAACACCCTCTCTCCAGGTCACAGAACCATAGAACATGTTGAGTTGGAAGGAACCCTCCAGGACCATGGAGTCCAACTCCTGTCCCTGTGCAGGACACCCCAGGGTCTCCCCGTGTGCCTGAGAGCATCATCCAAACACTGCTTGAGCTCAGGCAGGGTCGGTGCTGTGCCCACTGCCCTGGGGAGCTGTGCCAGTGCTCCACCCCCCTCTGGGTGACAAACCTTCTCCTGACACCCAACCTGAACCTCCCCTGATTCAGCCCCTGCTGTCACCCCCAGTCCTGTCACTGTCACAGGAGTGCAGAGATCCGTCCCTGCCCCTCCTCTTCCCCCCGGGAGGAAGCCACAGACTGCAATGAGGTCCCCCCTCAGCCTCCTCTTCTCCAGGCTGAACAATCCCAGTGACCTCAGCTGCTCCTCATAGCTCATCCCTTCCAGGCCCTTCCCCA
>VZRW01002121.1:620656-649281 GCA_013398125.1 Aegotheles bennettii
GCTTGGTGTACCCCAGGACAGGGTTGGCCCTCCTGGCTGCCAGGGCACACTGCTGGCTCATGTTCAGCTGCCACCAATCAGGACCCCCAGGTCCCTCTCAGCCGCGCTGCTCTCAGCCACTCCTTCCCCAGTCTGTCTACACCACCAGGGTTGCCCCGTCCCAGGTGCAGAATCCAGCACTTGTCCTTGCCAAACTTCATGTGGTTGGTGATTGCCCATCTCTCCAGCTTGTCGAGGTCTCTCTGCAGGGCCTGTCTGCCCTTGAGGGACTCAACAGCTCCTCCCAACTTAGAATCATCTGCAAACTTACTGAGTATCCCTTCAAGTCCTGCATCCAGGTCATTGATGAAGATGTTGAAGAGGACTGGGCCTAGGATGGAGCCCACTAGTGACCCATTGCCAGCCTGATGTTACCCCATTCACCATCACTCTTTGTGCCCAACCCATCTTGTCACACTTTGTCCAGAAGGATCCTGTGAGAGCCAGTATCAAAAGCTCTGCTGAAGTCTAAGAGTATTACCTCCACTGGCTTCCCTGGGTTGACCAGGCTCGTTAGAATAGGTGAGGGCTAGCACGTGCCCTCTAGCTTCTGGAGCCTCAGTGCAGATTGAGGAAATCTGCCCTTCCAGCCCTGGGGTATTGGGAATCTGTAGTTCACAGCTTCGTAATTGAAACTTTTGAGCTGCTTACCTAATCACGTCCATCTTCTCAGATCTGGCTTCACTTCTGCTGCCCTTTTGCATATTTCCCTCTTAGCAGTGTAGAGCAGTGCTGTTTCTGTCTGATGATGTCTTCCTTGCAGCATAGTAAAAAAGTAAATCCTGCTGTAGGAATATTCTCCAGAATTTCTTTCATTTTACTTACCAGGGCTTGTGTTCAGTTGCTTCAATGCTAGCTGATCCTTACTGTATGAAGTATTAGGTAGTAAATACTGCCATCATTAACTTTGCTGAGCTTACTGCCTGCCTTCTGAGTCTCCAAAAAGAAAACCGGGCTGACTGAGTGAAGAAATCAAATAGTTCCACTGTGGGGAAAAAAAATGGCATCTTGCTTCTAAGGATCTTTATAGCTGTTAATGTGGTGTTGAAGCTAAGAGCCAGTGAAATCATACTGTAAAAGTGACTTCTTTCAGATTGCTGCTCAACCTGTTGGGCCTCATTTCCACAACAGATGCGATGTTGATATTCCATAATGGAAGATCCTTGAAAAGCTTCAGACTTTTTCTTGCCATGAGTAAGAGTTAGGAGTATGAAGAGGAGACTAAAGCAAGCCCACTTGTCTTTTATGAAGAAGCTGTCCCCAAGGGACCTCTCCAACCAAAGTAGCATGATTCTGGTCCGCTTTATAAAACAACAGTCCCTCCCTAAGTGGACAGCCCAGAGCTTTGGGAAAGTCTGGAACAGGAGGGTCACAAGAGCAGCATTTCTGTAATGAAATGTAAGGTGGTAGAAATGGAATGTTCTTGTGAGTCTGCACTGCAACCCCCTGCATTTCTTTGTTCATTCCTATAGCCCTGGTCGCATTTGTCTCTGTGTCCCTAATATGTATTCACAAACTTTGTGAATGGTGCCTGTAAATATTTCTCTTTCAATGTGTTCAGGGCTACGACTGTTCGCTACAAAGGCAGAAACCTTCGTATCAAAGCTCCGATGTGCAGGGCTCTGAAGAAGCTCTGTGATCCAGATGGTAAGTCAGAGACTCTGGAACGTGAAGGGGTTTTAACAGATGGCTGTAAGCATATGAGTGAGAGCAGAGGCTGTTCTGGGGTGTGCATCACTGGCAGGGGAATTTGTGCTATTTCACATTCATGTTGGGCACAGATATGTCCCTATTGTGTTACTTACCCTGTTTGCTTGTATAATTCCAATAACTTCAGGACCCACCCAGCTCTCTGTGTCTTGTAGTGTGTCACTAGCTAAGCTGGAAAGGAAATAGCTGCACCAGACAAGAGCACTACTGCTTTTCCAGTTGTGCTTTTGCTGTATGTGAAGTTTAGTCCCTCGTGCCAGGGAGTAAGCAGTAGTATGCTGTTTAGCATTGAGATTTTAGACTTTTTTTGCCTTCTCCAGTTAAGCTATGCGATTTACTGGGTTTTATTACTTTTTTTCTTTCTCTTCCTTCCTCCCAATAAGTAGAATCAGTGCAGTGTAAAGGTCTGAAACACTGTACTTGTTCAAAGTTTCCAGCTACCTCATTTTCACACTACTTGCTCAGCTGGAAGCTCCAGTACCACTGCAGTGTCCAAGGAAAAAAATAAACATATTGGAATAGGTGATAATCTAAGGAAACAGGCTCCACTGGTGAAGCTGAGCTGCCTAACTTGTCTGTAGGTGATGCTGATGTCTGTGATGCTTTTTTTCATGTAACTGAGCTTATAGTGTTCTGACTTAGTTGTTCTTGCTTTGACCCAGGCCCTTTTTTGCTTCATCTCCCCTCAGGCGTTAGTGATGAAGAGGACCAGAAGCCAGTACGTCTTCCTCTCAAGGTCCCTGTGGAGTTGCAGCCACGAAATAATCATGCATGGGCTCGAGTACAGAGTCTTGCCCAGAATCCACGGCTTAGGTAATGGAGAACTGATTGTGGTGCTCAGAATAGAATGAGAAGTATATGAGCATCATTCTAGCATCTTCCTCTCTCCTCAGGGTTCTGTTTGCCAGCTGGGCAGTTCATCTTTTGATGATGCAGTTTGCCTGAATGTACTAATCCTGAAGGCTTTGTCCAACCAGCATACTTGATTGTTGTAAACATGAGATAATCAGACTTGGAAATTAGATTACCATTGTTCTTTGTGTCTTTTAGTTTGAGTGAGAATAGGAGCTACTAGAGTTGGAGATGAATTTACTTTGTGCCCCTTATACCTAGTTGTCAGAGCAGAGTGCAAGTAAAATGGAGATGTGCAGCACTGCCTCTACTAAAATTTGTATTGAACATACCATGAGACCCAGGGAAGTAAAACAGTTGTCAGAGGCGCCTGCACATGGCGCTGGACATGTCAACTACAACACAGTGATTACTTGCAGAAAGGAAGGTATTTGTATCTTCATCTCCTCCTTGCAAAATGTGGTTGCTGCTGCTGTTTCAGTATCATCAGTGGCTGCTCATCTATTCACAACTCTGGGCAGAAAACACAAGGCCTCTGTGATGTTATTGTTCTTTCAAATAGAGTACTTGGGTATAATGACCAAGGAACATGCAGAGAGCAGAATGGAGATATTTAGCATTAGGTTTACTTTACTGCATCTTGCATCTTTCCCTGTTTTCTTCCAGCTGGAGAAGCTGCTGTCTGGAATCATGGCAGTCAGGTTTGTCTGACAGACTTTCAGATCTTTCTCAGTTGTGAGTTACCTAGATTTTAAAGCTGTGGGATAACATGTTTTTGTCTTTCGTGGAGTTTAGGAGCAGCATTCTCTGCGCTTGTGTTATGGAATGCCAGTTTCTTCCTTTAATTCCCATCCTAGCATTGAGGCTGTGACTTGAACTTCCGCTGACATTTTCCCTTTGTTCCCTTCCTTTGTTTTTCTTGCTTACAGGATGATCGTGGAGTTACATCGGAAGGTCTCCAGCCTCATTGAGTTTCTGAAGCAGAAGTGGGCTCTCCATGAAGTGCGTATCGTATCCTTTTTCTGCTTAGTCTGTACTGTGTGCTGTGCCCTGGGAGCAATTCCCTTCCTATTCTGAGTTCATTTTTGCATGGGAATTGGGATTCTACCTCGGGATTCTACCTCATAAATTTACCAGCCCATGCTTAGTAAAGACAGAGATCAGTATCTCAGCATCACTAATGGAGCCTTGCATGGGAAATCCCATAATATTCCATTTTTACCTCAACTACTCTCTACTATGATCCCCTGAAAAGCTAGTTAGCAATAAATGAAGCTCCTTGCCTTCATTTAATTTCCTTAAACAGTGAGCTTAGCCTTTTTCATGATAGATGGGTGACCACCCTAGAAGCCTGGATAACAACTGATGATTTTGTTTCCAGTTTCAGCAGAGATTAAGGACAGATGTTTCCACTTGCTTTATGCAGTGTCACCACATGAAAGCTAAAGTTTCTTGTATAGGCAGCTGCTGCTACCTGTTGTGTACCTATACACTGTCTGAGCCATGCCACATTAGAGATGTCCCTGCCTCTGAGCTCTGATCCATGGAGCAGAAGGGCTTGTGAGTTAACAGCCATTCTGTCCTCCTGGTGACTGGTACACTGCATCCTGTTCTTAGTCCTTTAATTCAGTCTTTGCTTCTTAGTGTGTGAGCCTGGAAGAAGTAGCAGCATGGTGCTTGGAACTTGGAAGGAGGTCAGAACATGAGAGATGGAGGTCACTGCACAGAAAGGGGAGACTGTTTTGCTGTGCAGTGATGTTGGGGTATTTTGTTGGGGTTTGTTAATTGCTTGGGTTTTTTTACAATTACGGTAGTGTGTGAAGCAGAGATAAGTAATTTTGTCTGGAACAGAGGTTTAGTTTGTCCTTGTAGCAGGTCTTCAGTGTAGTCCTTATCACCACAAAAGGACTTATTTCTGATCACAGGGTCTTCATATCTGTGCTGAATAGAGAACATGTCCTTGATCAGCTGCCTTTTTTTTTTTTTTTTTGACAAAATAGGCTACCAGGTGCTTGTTTGGAAGGGGCAGGTGGTTGTTGTATTCTTTGACACATCTTTTTTAGCGTAAGACACTAGAAGAACGGCAACTTCAAGACTCCAGAGACTCAGAAACAAGAGGCAGCTTCTCAGAGGAGAAAGTGATGCTCCATCTCTTTCCAGGAGAGAACTGTACACTCACTCCACTGCCTGGAGTGGCCAGAGTGGTCCACTCCAAGGCTTTCTGCACAGTGCATTGGCAGGAAACTGGCAAATGCAAACAGAACACAAAAGACTCTCACTTACTACCCCCTGCACAAATCCTAGGCATACAGAGTGGTCAGGGGACAGCTAGAGGACAGCTAAAATACACGCGGGGAACAGAAGGTAAGGGTATTGGAAGGGCAGAGAGCACTACAGAATCAAGCAGAACCTCTCAGCCCACAGCTGAAGTTTCTGCAAGCACTGAAGATAGCACCCCAGAGCCTGGCTTGGTGGAAGGAACAGCCTCAAATCTTGGCATCACTAATTCTCTCCAAAAACCACCTTCTGGACTTCAAGATCCAGGAGGGAACCATGAAAAGCTGAGCTCAGCAGCCTTCTGTGTGGAGGCCAGGGAGGCCCTGGCTAGTGACCAAGCAACTGTGCTACCATCGTGCAGCACAGCTTGTGATTGCAGTAAGATCCCTGATGTGGAGGAACTCTCTCTGCTCGATCCATTCCCACGGTACATGAAGTCCTGTCAGGACCTGATCGTCCCAGAGAAATGTTCTTGCACAGACAAAGTGCATGGGAAAGACTCTGCTCCAGCAGCTGGTGATACTTCTCCTGTGGCTTTTCCAGCCGGGAGGAGCACAGAGACATGTGACTCGTATTCACAGCTACCGAGAGGTGGTGTGGCTTCACCTGGCAGTGGCCCATCCAGACGTGAAACTCAGGCCAGCCACAGCCAGGGCCAGCAGCTTGATGCTTGTACCAAGGATATAACGGATGCAGCAATGGAGGATTCTCAAGAGAAGCTGGGCTCCTCATTTCCACCTCCACCTCAGGGACAATCTAGTACAAAGTCTCTCAAGGATGACCCAAGCCGGCTCTCTCAACAGGTTAGAGAAGAAGGGTGGAGTCTACGAACTTCAGAGAGCCTTACGCTGGCTGAAGTCTACCTCATGATGGGCAAACCGAACAAGTTGCAGCTGGAATATGACTGGTTGGCTGTCTTGGAGCCAGAAACCCAGGATGCTAGGGAGCAAACATCTGAGTCAAGTGCTGTTCCTGCATGTACCACCTTTCACAAGCAGAGACTCCTTAACTGCCTTTTAAAACTCATCTCTACTGAAGTCAATCCCAAACCAGTAAGTAGCTCTTGTTCATGCTCCAGATGCTAAACTCTTATTTGATCTGGGAGAGAATTGCCCAGTCACGTTTTCGTAGTAAATCAATGACCAGCCTTGTCAAGATCTTGGAGGTTCCTGTGTTTAAAAAAAAAGAAATTAACAACTTGGCTTGTTACAGCATGGCCTCTCCCTCAATGTGCTGCATTTGCCTTTCACACTACTGTTTAGTTTCTGGTTTGCCATGAGTCTCAGTGGTATTACAGTGAACATTCAGTGTGACCACTGAAAAGATCAGTCATGAGGTTAGGGTGGGTCAGTGCTTTCTATTCTCTCAGGTTCATAAAGCCATAGAACAGCCCAGGTTGGAAGGGGCCTTGTAAGATCATCTGGTCCAGCCTTTTGTGGGCAGGGGAGGCCAGGTGCCAAAGGGAGCCCAGGTGAGATGTGAAGACAGCAACGCTAAATTTTCAATATTTATGTAGTTCAAGTTACACTAAGCATAAATGTGAATTTATTTCTTTGGGATAGCATAACAAATATAACTGTGCCTGCCACAGGGATTACAGAATCACAGAATCCTAGGGGTTGGAAGGGACCTCAAAAGCTCATCCAGTCCAACCCCCCTGCCAGAGCAGGGTCACCTAGAGTCCATCACACAGGAACGCAACCAGGCGGGGTTTGAATGTCTCCAGCCAAGGAGACTCCACAACCTCTCTGGGCAGCCTGTTCCAGTGCTCTGGCACTCTCACAGTAAAGAAGTTCCTCCTGATATTCACATGGAACCTCCTGTGCTCCAGTTTGCATCCATTGCCCCTTGTCCTATCATTGGTCGTCACTGTAAAAAGCTTTGCTCCATCGTCCTGACCTTCACCCTTTACAGATTTGTAACCGTGGATGAGGTCACCCCTCAGTCTCCTTTTCTCCAAGCTAAAGAGCCCCAGCTCCCTCAGCCTCTCCTCATAAGGGAGATGTTCCACTCCCTTCATCATCTTTGTGGCTCTGCGCTGGACTCTCTCAAGCAGTTCCCTGTCCTTCTTGAACTGTGGGGCCCAGAACTGGACACAATACTCCAGATGTGACCTCACCAAGGCAGAATAGAGGGGGAGGAGAACCTCTCTTGGCCTACTGACCACCCCCTTTCTAATGCACCCCAGGATGCCATTTGCCTTCTTGGCCACCAGGGCACATTGCTGGCTCATGGTCATCCTCCTGTCCACCAGGACCCCCAGGTCCCTTTCTCCTACAATTCTCCTAGGATTTTTCTGACAGTTCACGGACTCTGGGATAGTTACTTAACAGACCTAGAAAAACATCTTCCTCAGGCTGACAGCTGGGGATGAGCTTGCTTTGCTGCTTGTGCATTGTGACCAGGGTTTGAGATCTGCCCCTGGGGTGCCTGGGCAGCCATTGCCACCTAATGCAACCTATTGAAACTTAGTAAGACAGCCTTCTAAAGGCCAAAAAGGCACTGAGTTCAATAGATCTGGTTGAATTCCTGAGCTGGAGATACAATGAGTTGAAGATGCCATTTGCATCATGTTCCAGCACAGAATGCAAATGTATCACTATCCCAAACACACAGGGTTCTTTGATCTTTCTTTGCTGGTGCAGTCTTAACCTTCTCTAGACACACACACACACACACACCCCCCCCCCGAAACTCCTTTTGATCCTGATTTTATAGACGTAGGATGTAGGGGTTTAAAAATTTAAACCCATCTTTGCTGAGATGCAGCTCCAGATACAGACTTTGTTTACACTGTAAAGACTTCAGGGCTGACATTTCCCAGGTCTGTGACAGCGTCTCCTCTTTTGGCATCTACTGTTCCTTCTAGTGACACATGGGACAGCCAGGGATGATTAAACCATCACAAACTAGAAAGATAGACATCTAGGTAGTCTTGGGGGAAGAGGGATAGAAGAGGGGAAAAACTCCAGCTGTTATTGTTTCCAAGTGTTTTCCTGTCACTTCAGCACTCTTGGTGTCTGAATCAAGGTTGCACAGTGCCCCTGAAAAATGATGAAGCTCTCTCAGGTGTGTACATTGCAATATATCCTACCTTGCAATATATCCTACATTGCAATAAGAAGAAGCAACTTCACCTTTTCTTCTGTTTGTCAAACACCATTGTACACTCGCAGCGTTTCAGAACCAGGTACTCCTCTTGTGGCAGTGAATGCCCTGGGACTGACACCTATTCAAGAGGCGAGGGTGTTATTTCTGCTTAATTGAAAGTACCGGAGACTTTTGAAAATTTTCTCTCTTAAATCCTCTGCATTTCATCAAATAATGACAGGAACCATCATATTTTTGCCACAGGGTACTTCAGCAGAGGAAGGATTGATTGTCTGTATCCCCACTGCTTTCTCTAGCTACTACGTAACAAAGCAAAGTGATGAACAGTGCTGGGGTTTGCTCCTTTAAGTGAAGGTCACCAGCATAAAACAAACCAGGAAACTGCATTACAGTCAAGTGTGGGTGGTGATTTTGTGCCTGTGGTTGCACACAGATTCTTTAGAAAGGGAACATTTTCTAGGAAAGTGTTTAAACAACTTAGTGAAAGAACTGGATAGGCCTGGAAAATCAGCAAAGCACCTTGCCACTGCCTCTTGGTGTTGCTGTGTTGCAGTGTGAAGTAGGAAAAGGGATGGGAAAAAACTAAAAACTATTGGTCTCTACTTGAGCCTTTTTGTCCAGATACACTTCCAACTAGAGGGGCCCTCTGGATGATTAGAGTGTATGAAAATCTGTTTTGCACTGAATTAAAAACAATACCTTTTCCATTACTGTGACAAATCCGTGTCTTTACCTTTTTTTCTCCTTTCCATCCTGGGGTGGTCCAGCACACCTATGTGGAGCTTGGTGAGAGTTAACCAGATTGTAACATAAATTAATGCTATTGAACTGATGACATTAACATTGCTAAATGCACGGGAAGGGAATCTCAGCTGTCCATCACACACACACAGATGTATTGGTTAGAGTATTTAAAGATACTGTAGTATGTCAGGTTATTTTTGTTTAAGCTTCCTGAGCAGAATGAGTCTAACAGTGTATTTGTTGTACCAGTATGCAGTATTCATGTGATGTCCATGTGTTTGTAGATGCCCGAGATGAGCTCTGTTGCCACGTCACCTATAAAGCCTGCTCAGGAGGAGCAGTCACTGACTCCTCCAGGAAAGGTGATTGCCATCAGTACCAGGAGTCCAGGTTGTGCACGGAATCAATCTGCCCTTCGTAACAACAAGACTTTTTCTCCTGGTGCTGCTTCCAGCTGCTCAGGTGGGTATCCATAAACATCCATTTCAGGAGCTCTGATCATACTCACCTCATGCCATGGTGAGTACCTTTCAGTAGTATGACACTGGGAGAATGAGTAGTCTTGTTCTTACGAACTTGACTGTTTGAGAACATTGGTAAGTGTTAATTTGCTTTAGAGTTTTCCTAAATTCTAAATGTTCTTTTGAGTCTTGAAAAACAACGTGTCAATAACACAGCTTGCAGCCCAGAAGAACTCCGAGTTGCTCCTGCAGAAGATGCTGGCATTTGTTAGAGGCTGGCTGATACAGGGTATGGGATCTCACATGAGTGAAGGCTTACAGAGCAGGAGAGTAAATATATGGTGAAAAGTTTGTTGATAATTACTGAAAATTTTCTGTGCCTTTCTGTCATCATAAAATACATAATGATTATTAATTGCTTTTAATAGAAGGCACAGCTCCTCTAACTTGTGAGCCCTCTCATGCAGACCAAGACTTTCATTTCTGTGCTTCAGTCCAGTTGCATTTGCCAGCAAATGTTTTACGACTTTAGGAAAGTCTGTGGGGATGTCAGGGCTATGCGGAACAACTGTGATTGTTACGGTGTCCCTTTCACCCCAGTGCTATAAGGAGCAGTGGACCATGAGCAATTTAACTGGTGCTGTAAAACATCCCTGTTGCTCCGTATGGCTTTCGTTTTAAAATGGCATTATAGCACTTGATCTTTGTCTGAAGCTTCATTGTGCTTATTTGCAGACGAGGATGTACTTAATGATTGGCTTTTTACTAGATATTTCAATAGATCAAACAGATAAATCGTTGCATTTCAGTGGGATAGGCTGGAAGGGCATGTCTTTTTAAATCAGACTTGCAAGTGTAATCAAACTTCCTTAGTTTGCAACATTCCTTCTTATGAGATTGTACTTTATGCTTCCCTAGTGCCTTGAAAATCTTTCTGAAGCATTTTACATAAGGGTAAGGGTCATCCACTGAGGACAGCAGGCAGGATCAGCAAGAAGCTAACAGTACTTTGTGTCTGATCCCCTAGAAACAGACACCTGCTCTGTTCACATGGAGCTTCGTTGATTGAACAACAAATCCCATTGGCCATGTTGGTCTTTGATGTGCATTGCTGAGCTCCAGGCAGGGTTGTGCAGCACTGTGGTTTGTCATGGAATGATGCACGTAGCCTTCGGTGCAAAGCCAGGGAGCACAGGTGTTCCTGCTTTTGTGTGGTACAAAGATGGCCACGTTGTCTTCAGCTGAGCTGTTGGGCTTGAACAGAGGAGCAGTAAAAGTGTGTTCAGTACAATGTCCTACCTAGTTAATTGGTTGGCTCCTTGGCAGTTCTGCCTGGAGTAACACGCTCAGCTTGGGCCTCAGGTAGTGGCATCCCAGCATGTCAAACCCAAGCAAGTGTGGTATCTCCACCCTAAGTTATGTCGTTTTGGTAGACAAACTGAATCCCTTTTATCAGCCCTGATAAGGGTGTTCTCAATCTAAAACAGGATTGTTTGTGGTTTGGATTGCAACTTTTAGCATTCAGTAATTATTCTTTGTCTCCTCACAGACAATGCCTTAAATGACTGCAGCAATTTGGCTGTCAGGAAGCAGACTGCTAGGTTACTTTTGGTAATGAGCCTTTAGGTGCATTCCCACATAGACTTTGGTCCTGAGTCTGTCTAGGTGCAAACTGCTTTTTGGGTTGTTTTTTTTTAATTAAAGATAAATTGATTTGGTCTTCTCAGTAGAAAATAAAGCTCCATAAATAGCCTGTGTCTGCTCCAGAAGAACTGAGAGTGTTGGCAAACTGACAGTTCCACAAAAGCTAGCTGGAGAAACAAAAAAGAGAATAAAAAGAATCATGCAAGGAGATCTAGAACAAGTGAAGCACCAGCTGTGATACAACATCACCTATAATGCTTAAAATATCATTCCATAGTTATACTTGCATCCCTTCATTGCTGGTTTTAAAGATAATACTGCCTGCATCATCTTTAACAATTCTCTTTAATTCCTGATCAGGCAGGAGGCACAAATTTGCATGTTGTGTGATTTTACCTAACGCTTGGAAAAACAGCACAGTCTGGAGCAGCAGGGTGGAGGTGGCAATCTCACCTTTAAACAGGAAATAATAAAACCTGCAGGTTTATTTGTTAGGTAAATAAAGTTTCATGTTCTTCAAAACACTTGTTGAATACCATTGCATCTCCCCATCCCTGCATTAGGGTGGCCTAAGCCTGTGCTGTGCTGTCATCCTGCCTGGGGAGGCAGCAGGCACGACCAAGGGTCATTGCCCACTTTGCTGCTTCCCCCTCTGGGCGAGCCGGGTGCCTGTGGTCCCCAGCTGAGATCTCCAGCCCAGCAGTCGAGGCTGGAGTATCATGACAAGTGTGGGTCCAATGTGAGTGTGAAAATAGCTGTTCCTGTCTGTTCTAACAGAACCCAGTGTTAATGTGCAGGGAGCACTTGTGTGGACCTCTTGGTTGGCTCAGAATGACACACAAGCAGCACTGGTTTTTATCCTAGGGGATGCCTGCAGTGCGGGCACAGCACTGAAATCCTACAGCATCTTCTAAAGTTAATGCAAACAGCTAAGTCTTACTCAGACCAGATACCATTATTTCAATGTGCCAAATGTATTTCTGAGACAATCCATCTTTTGGAAGGTATTTTGATACATTCATCCCTGCTCTTTCATTTCTCTGTCACCAGAATTGCTTTATTGGAGCTTCACCATGGGGAAGGGATGGGGAGTGTAAATAAGACATAAACAGTGTAGTATAAATCTGTGCTTGTATTAGCTTCCCCTACGAAAGGAATGGTGAACATAGAGTTTGTTTAGTGGGAAGGGCCCTCCAGTATTCCACAAGCTGAATAGATAAACTGGTTAACACAGTCTGTGTGGAGCTTAAAACTGGGTGCTTGAATTCTAGCTGCTTTAGTAGCGTAAAATTGCATTTAACCCCCTTCTTCCAAGGATTTCAAAGCAAGTGAAAGTTTGCAGTGTCCCTGTAAAGCAGGTAAATACTCTCAGTTTGCAGGTGGGAAAACTGAAGTATTGAGAGTTTCATGGTTTGAGATCACAAGGAGATGGTGACAGTGCCAGGGTCCACAAGTCCCAGCTCTCTGTATGGTCTTCCAGTTACTAAATAGTCAATTTCTCTTTGATTTCACTTCATTTAAATTGTGGTTAAAATCTTCCAGGTTTGAGAAACCTCCCTAGACCTCTCTTGGTGGCTGGTCCTTCAAGTTCTGGAAGCACTGATGCAGATGGTGGCCTCTTTGCAGTTCCTACAACTCTGCCACCCAACAGCCGCCATGGGAAACTGTTCCTGCCCAGCAAAGAAGCAGAGCTGACCTTCCGGCAGCACTTGGACACAATCAGTGTAAGTGAGGTGACTGAATTAAAAAAGTAGCATAGTGTGCCTGAGCCAGCTTCCAGCAGGTATTGCAGAAGTTTTTGGTCCATCAGAAAGCAGGGGCTTCCCCATGAAGCAGTGCTTCTGGTGGTGCTCAAGCACAATGTTGTATTAGCTGAGATCAGTCAGATTTTGACTGTGTAAATACACTTTGAAAGTGACATCTTCCCTTCAAAACTGAATCTGAATGCCATCGCACAGCCTGATGAAACTGGCTCACTCTCTAATTAAGTTGCTCCAGCAAATACACAGGGTGTTTCAAAAAGATGGACCCAATTTCAATGACAAGGTGCTTTGAAATTGGGTCTGTCTTTTTGAACTAATCTGTAGTTGCCAGGTTTAGCAAAACTGATATCCTTCTTGCCGTGCAGCTAATTGGAATACACCCTCGTTGCTGTATTAAATTCAAATACTTGTTTTATTTTTATATATAAAATCTCAGTAAGAACTTCATAGCAGTTAAGTAGTGAAATAGCTTTTTTGGGAGAAAGCTTACATCTCCATAAAACAAAAATTAAAAAATACATTCCTGGTGGAAAATTTTCCTACTGTAGCAGAAAGAATATTCTACTGTCTGAAACAAAACACAGGATTTTAGTAAATAGTTACAACTTTATTGAAAAACAGAATTTGGGGGTTATAATTTCTAATGTATTTCCTGTTCTTGTCCAGATGCAGTCAGACTTCTTCTTGCCAAAGCCAAGGAAGTTACGGAACAGGCACTTGCGGAAGCCGCTAGTAGTACAGGTCAGAACACTTTGCAGAATGTGAAATGCTTGTTCTGCTTCCTGAACAGACGTCAGTAAGGCTCTAACAATTTGCACCTAACTGAAATAAAAAACCTCTGCTTGTACATCTGCTGCAAAAGTGAAGCTGAACACACACGTGACCGAGCGTTAGTCCATATTGTAACCAACCACGTTACATTCCCTGTATGGGGAATGTCAACAACAGTAGCAGTTCAGTGCATGGAATAGTTTGGAGAAACCAAAAAAAGCCCCTCATTTGATGGGAGGTTCTGCTGCTTGGGCCTGCTAGTACTGATGCACAAGCAGTGTGTTCAGATGGTGTCCTGCTCTGTCAGCGTTAGAGCTGCCAGCGCTGTTGCAACAAGATCTCCCTTTAGATATTTTTCCCTGCTTCCTACTCACTAATGGCTGCTAAACTGGAGTAGGTATAAACCTCCCTAGTGAAATAAAACATATCACTATTTGAAAGAGCAGCAATTTCTAGAAAAAAATGGGACTTGCAAAGAGATGTATGGAAGAAGTAGCCATGGGACTTGAGGGTAGGCAGGTATTAACCTCCCTTAGACTACTCTGAGAACCCACAAAAAGGTTCATGCCACTGTGAAACCACAGGCTTGTCCTAGGGACTTGTGGCAGGTGGAGAACGTACAAGGAATCTAAACCAAAAATAATGGAAACTGATTTGGGGAAAACAAAGTTATGCTTTTGTCTCTCCTGCTGTGTATAAGAGTAGGAGACCTAGATGTTATATACATACTGTTTTTTGGTATTGAGATATTCTGGTCTATGTAATTCCATCTGTTTTAAGAGCTCCCGAGTACATACAGCTGCCTCATTAATTCACACTTGTTTAATTTAATGGAAGGTCACTTTGCACACAGGCTAGATCCCATCCTTAAGATCACTGCTGTAGTTCTGTGGGAGATTTGGAGATTACTGCAAGAATAATCAGAAAGGAATATAGTTGTATTCAGCATTTCTCTGTTCTCCATGTGGAAATTTACTCTTATAGTAGTTTACAGAAAAAACACATGATTCCTATCTGTACCTTCTTTCTCAAGGTTACACAGACCTTATTGCAGTTTCATAGAATTGTAGAATGGCTTGGGTTGGAAGTGACCTAAAAAATCATCCAGTGCCACCCCCTGCCATGGGCAGGGACACCTCCCACCAGACCAGGTTGCTCCAAGCCCCATCCAACCTGGCCTTCAACACTGCCAGGGAGGGGCAGCCACAACCTCCCTGGGTAACCTGTTCTGTGTCTGTTGCATGATAGTCATGCCATGTAAATACTCTGTTTATTCTGGAAGATAAGAACTTCTGTCTCTTAAAAGATGAACTTAACCCTCTGTTCTATGTTTAAATGTGGTCTGGTTTATTGTTGTTTCTCTCACACAGAGAACACTGCTCCCCAGGCCATCTGGAAATCCGTCCCAGCACGTCTGTTCCTTTTCTATCTTATCCAACTCATCCATTACAGGTGAGTCTGTGTATCTTCTATCACTTTTATGCTGCCATGAGGTGGGCTGGAAAGTGTCCCTTAAAACTGCATAAAGGAATAACTTCTAAAAAGAGGAAAATATCCTTTCAAAGTCACAGAGTCATTTACCAGCTGCTTGAGTCACCTCCTACAGGATGATGGGATTGTTCTCCTGGATCATTGTTAAGCAAGTCATGATTATGATAGAAATTTTTTTCTGCCACTTCCCAGTATTGAAAGCAGGGAAGAGTAAGAAGTTCTCTACAAGGAGACAAAACTTTGGAATAAGTTAGTTAGATACAATCTTTTTTTTTTCTGAAGCGTGTAAACCTTTGTCTGGATTTTATAATGGGCTTTTCCTAGTATCTGGGATACTGTTTAAATTCCATACATCAATATACTGCCCACTTGTCCTTCCTGCCAATACACTCTTTGGGTACAATGGTACTACAGGTGATCCTGCATCTCGCCTTAAATCTTGGCTTCAGTCTCAAAATCAGCATGAGACCTTCAAAGTTATCTTACCTGAAGATAACAAAAGCAGCTTCAATAACACAGCCACACGTGCTGTTGTGTTTCTGTGCTAAGGCACCACTTAGCTTGCATTACTATTTCAAGCCTGTTTCATTGTCTCAGAGCTTGCTACTGCTTGGAATTTGTTTGCTTCCATTGAACTGTTGTGCTCTGCTTTAAAGATGTTGGATTTCATTTGCTTTTAATCCTTCCCCCTAGGGAGAGGTTCATTTCGGCCAATCCAGTCCTCACTGACTAAAGCTGCTGTTTCTCGTCCGATCGTGCCCAAAGTTCTTCCAACCCAGGCTGCCAACCATCTGTCCAGTAAGTCATTCCTTACACCGAGTGAGAGTCAGGGTCTGGTGTGATCTGTGTGATGTTACGTTTGGTTTCTATTTCCTCAGTAAAATCCTTAGTGCATTTGGAAGTTAAAACAACTGTGTTAATGATACCTTACTCTGTGTGGCTGCAGAAAGGGAGCAGTCAGCCCTGGGACAGGCTGACCTGGGGTCCTTTGCTCTGGCTGACCTGCAGGCAGAGCAGGAGGTTAGAATTTGGAACCAAAGTTGAGCACTTCTGTGATGTTTGGTTGTAAGACTACTTTGAAAACGTGTGCCATATTTTAAAAGGAACTTATAAACAGTTTATCTACTAACGTGGGATTATGAATTCCACAAGGAAAAAGCATGCCAGTGTACCCCAAGTTGTCTTGCACCAGGAGGATGGGTCCCATAATTACAATGATTCTGAGGTGAAAACAATGACTGCCTCTGTTTTACTGAGAGGATTCTCTGTGATGAGAAGACGCTCAGGTGTTTTAAGTGGATTTTAAAAAATCTGGGTGAGGTTGGCCCTGCAACAACTTAAGTTTTTTATATTGAGTCTAAATGGCTTCTAGAGGCAAGATAACAAAATAAGGCTGTGTTGTGTTTAGAGTTCCTCTAGTCAGCCATAGGAAATTTAGTATCAAATACTTAACAATTTGCAGGACAAAAAAGGAAAAAAAAATAGAAGGAAAGGGCAGGGGAAAATAACTGGGAAGTGTGTCTATAAACTGTGTGGTTACCCCCGGTAACATGTTGGAGCAGGACAGAAAAATCAAACATTTTAGCTGAAAGAAGTGTTACACTTTTGGAGATGAGCAGCTGATATAGCTGATCAGATAATTAATTACCTTTTCACTTTTTCCATGTGGAAAGTTTGGGCAGTTTTTAAAAAAAATAATCACCTTTTAGATGAGTCACATCAAATTGCATGAAGAAAAGGCTTATAAGGTGCTTTTTGCTTTTTTGTTTCCCAAAAGGTGCTATTGACTTGGCAGCTAAAAGTGCTGGTATCATCCCTGGTAGTCCTGTGCCTGTCCTCGATGCAGATGGTCTGTCAGGGGTATCTCCATTGTCACCAGACAGAGTGACCACAGTGGTACCAGGGCAGGAGTCAACAGTGGCACATCAGAATGGAGGCTCCATCACCACTGTTGAGGTCAGAGTCTCTTGAGTCTGCTTTTTGAAGTAGTTAAATGCCTTGCTCTTTCACTCATAAGCTTTTCCCAAAGCTTGCTGTTAGACATTTCTGTCAGGGTAAGCCCAGTCTGTGTCACACAGTTTGGATTTGGGGTGTGTTCATCACACTGAACAGATTTCCATCCTATAGAATATCTTCCGACTCTGAGACTGTTGGAAGTTGGCTGTCCAGAAATCAGGGCTTGAAAAGAGACAGTAGCATTTCAGTAGGGCAGTAGTTCAGGAGGAAACCTGGGGCAAAACATTTCTCCTTGCTGTTTCTTTCCTTGAGACCCAGATACACCTTAGTCCATGTCACTTTCTCAGGGATATGTAGAAATATACATAGAAATACGTGGTATGTGGGAAGAGCACACATCAACAGGGACAGGCACTTGTCTCTTACTGCCCAGCAGTGTTTCCAGCATCTCGTAGAATCATAGAATCATTATGGTTGGAAGGGACCTCCAGGGTCATCAAGTCCAACCTTTACCCCATCACATTCCTAACCATCAGACCATCAGACCATGGCCTCAAGTGCCTCAGCAACCCGTTTTTTGAACACCCCCAGGGACGGTGACTCCACCACCTCCCTGGGCAGCCCATTCCAGTGCCCAACCACCCTCTCAGTAAAGAACTTCTTCCTAATCTCCAACCTAAACTTCCCCTGATGGAACTTGAGGCCATTTCCTCTCGTCCTGTCATCAGCAATTTGGGAGAAGAGACCAACACCAGCCTCACTACAACCTCCCTTTAGGTAGTTGTAGAGGGCAATAAGAGGGCAATGTAAACATTTGTCACTCATATGATTTCTGCTGTGCTTCTAGGACTCAGGCCCTGGCTGTCGGGTTCCGTTCATCAGCCTGCCCACACGGCATGAGCAGGAGGCAGTGCCGGATGGCTTCCAGGTAGAGTATGTGCTCAAATCAAAGGGTGATGTTCTGGGAGCACCACTGGTGTTACTCATTAAAACCCCTTGTTCCCAAGTAATTGCACACTGTTGGTACTGTTTGTGGGAATTGAGATCTTCGGCATCTGAAGAAATTTAAAGAAGAAAAAATTAGGAAAGCTGTTTAAATTTATTTGGGTGCCATTCTCTGAAAAAGCAAAGCAAAGCTGACAGTCTCTGACCTCTGAAGGACAAATGGGCTTCTACATTTTTCTTGATACAGTGGAGGAGTTTATAATTGCTCTGCTGCATCATACGTGTCTATTTTAGACATCACAAAGAGAGATGTCAACAATTGGCAGTTCTGCTGCTGAAGGAGGAATATTAAGACTAAAATTGTGATTGTAATGCCATCATCCTCTTCAGAGAATCACTTTTTCTTTATGCTGGATCCAATAAAACATAGATACTTAAAAAGTAACTGTGGCAGCACCTAAGTGTCAGTGTTGTCATGCTATCCCCAGCTTCCTTCTCCAGTGTGAGAATCCAGAACCTTCTTTTAGATACTGAAGCCTCAGAAAACAAGCTTTTCTTTTTTGTCAGTGGAAGCACTTTCCACCCTTCCTGTGACAGGTACATGCGAAAAAGGTCAAATTAATTTGATTGGAGAGCATAAAGGAGAGGAAGATTATTTTAATAGCACAGACGTTAGGACATGAACCTACTAGATATTTATTTGTGGTAATGGGGCCTTAGGTTCTGGTTCTGGGAAGTCTGGCTGTAAAGAGGAGTGATTCAGCAGTTTAAAATATTTATATACTCTTCAAGCAGTTACAATTTTTCTTGCCTATACAAAGGCAAAATAATACCTCAATCTTAAGAACTACCTTGTATGTTTATCAAAATCATGTTAATTTTATTACTATGCTTGTTTATGTTATGTAGGCTGTATTAAATATTCTTTGGAATATTTAATGGACCCACATTTTCAGATGATTTGGCAGGATGTTGGCTGAAGCATATTTGTTTATGCTTACAGATATTCTTCATTAAAAGAATACAAATTTATTATATAAATAATAATATATTCCTAAAATTTTAGAAATACTGTCTGATGGATTATTAGCCCTCACTTTTTTCTTAGTCTGATTTTAATCTGATGCTTGGGAGCTAAGCTGTTGTTTTTCAGACAAATTTCCAAGTCCTTCATAAATTCATGAACCATTAACTCTGTTTCTTGTACCAGGGCACGTCAGTCCTTTCACTGTCAGAACTACCCAAGACTCCCCTCCAAAATGGTCTTTCCACCCCTCCACTTACCTCATCGGAGGCTTCCAGCACCCGGCTCTCTCCTCCCAATGTTTCTGCTCTCTTGGATATTTCTCTGCCTGGACCACCTGAAGATGTGCTTTCTCAAGGAGAACCTGCCACTCAGATCAGTGATTCTATCATTGAAATAGCTATCAGCTCTGGTCAATACAGTAAGTCTGAGCTCAGCTAAAGTCTTCCTGTTGACTTAAAAAAAATCCCTCATCTTACATGTCAGCAGAAACTTTCCCAGGAAGCAGTTCTTGGTTGTTTTGGGTTTTTTTATTATTATTATCTGTTGGAAACAAAATTATGTGCCTAGCCTTTATTTCCTAGCATATATGGGGGGATGGGTTGTTGATTTATTTTTTTTCCTCTTTCTAAACATAAATTGGTGCAGTGTCCTGTAACTCTACTGCATTGACTGAATCAGTGACTCCTGACATTGGCTTACAGGTGAAGGTGTTTCTCTCTCTCCTGCAAAGCTGAATGGCAGTGACAGCTCCAAAAGTCTTCCGTCCCCATCCAGTAGTCCTCAACAGAACTGGATTGCCTCTCCCAGCCATGATCCCCAGTGGTACCCCAATGACTCCACAGACTCGTCTCTCAGCAGTTTGTTTTGTAAGTGCCCATATTCAGAGAACTGCAACAAGAAAGCTCTTTCCTCTAAGAAAAACCCAAAAAACAAAACCAACAAAAACCCTGCTGTTTCTTAGAAGTGAATCCTTTGGAAAATCATGAACCCAGTGGGATGTTTGTAGATTCTTCCCTTACTTCTTGCTTTCGTTTCAGCAGTGTTGCCTTCAATACATTTTCTTTCTCTTTACAAGACTTTCCCTGAAAAGATCCTGTTACTAGATTGGGGCCTGTACCTTGGGACAAACAATTCCCTGGCAGTTCTTTGTAGTCTGGAGCCTGACTCATCAGTTAGGTTGAGACATTGTGAGTGTTCTGCCAAAATGAAAAGATGCCCTTGGCTCTGCTGTTGGAAAAATAGGTTTTGTTCTGTGCTTGGTGAGCATAATCTCAAAGACATGAGATCACTGGGTTTGTCTGGGGTTTGGTTGGTGGTTTTTTTAATTAATATTTAATGGGGCCAGTGTAGCAAGTCCTGTACTCTTAGCAGTGTGCTGATGGTGTTCGTAATAGTAACACGTAATTTTTAAGAGAGAGAAGAAATAGGTATCTGTCCTCCATGCTCCATTTCCTTGTCCTTCTCTTTATCCTCTGAATTGCAAACACTTGGTGCAGTGACTTACTGATGTGTCTGTTCTTTACAGCAAGTTTCATCTCCCCTGAGAAGGGACGTAAAATGTTGCCAACTCCAGTTGGGACTGCCAGTGGCACCTCCTTACTGGGACCCAGCCTCCTGGATGGAAACTCACGGGACTCTTTTGTGTCACGCTCCCTGGCAGATGTAGCAGAGGTATGGCATCGAATTATACTTGGCTGTCTGCTTCTTTTTTAGTGCAGTTGTGAGCGGCTGCATCCACCTTCGACCCACGTTCATTTGCTGATGGAGGTCATGTTTACCTTGTTCAACATGTCCTTGCTTTGGGAGAGTTATAATCCTTCCATTTTGTGTGTCCTGCTTTGTAGAACAGGAATTGTAAAATACTGAAGATGAGAGAAAGGTTCTCAGCTGAAGCTACAGTATAGTTGAAGGACTGGTAGAGAAAATAAACAGGTCCAGAAGGAAGAAGCAGGGAATGGCCAAGACTAAGTTACCCGAGGGAATGGCAGAAGG
Organism: Aegotheles bennettii; assembly: GCA_013398125.1. Taxonomy (NCBI): domain Eukaryota; kingdom Metazoa; phylum Chordata; class Aves; order Caprimulgiformes; family Aegothelidae; genus Aegotheles; species Aegotheles bennettii. Next base: position 641,440 of record VZRW01002121.1, read on the forward strand.
TCCTGTGCTGCTGAGTTATTTTCTCTGTTGGTAGAATTATCCTTCTGCTTGGAAATCTTTTGAAGGGGCAGAGTGAAGACCAGCAGTTCTTTGATACGCTTGAGGACAGAGCTCCCTTTCAGAGGGACAGAGACAGACTGGAAGAACGAGCTGCAGGAACATTAGGGAATTCAGCAAGGGCAAATGCGAAGTCCTGCCCTCGAGAAGCAATAACCTTGGCAGCAGTGTGGGCTGGAGACTGGCTGCTCAGGAGACAGCTCTGCTGAGGAGCACCTGGGCAGGTTGGTAGCCAGGCCCTTCCAGAGTGGTGATGGATGGTGGGAGGAACAGGCAAAAGCTGTATTGAGAAAAGTTCTGACTACATATAAAAAAACCCCTTTTTCACCCCGAGGACAGCCAGGCAGGGGAACAGGTTGCACAGAGATGTTGGGCAGTGTCTGTCTTTTCAAGACTTACATCAGTAAAGCCCTGAGTAACCTGATCTGTCCTCTTAGGTGACCCTGCTTGGAGCAGGAGGTTGAACTAGAGACCTCTTCAGGTCCCTTCCAGTCTAAGTTATCCTGCAGTTTACAGTTGTTGACTCAGTGTAACATCATGTGCATTGTAACTTTGTGGGGGCTTGCCCTGATGGAAAGAAAATGTTGTTCCTCCATTGCCCTTTGGATTTGGATAAGGAGGTTCTGTACAGACCTTACAACCAGAAGCTGCAGCAAGCTCACGCTGCCCTTGGCAGCTCCAGACTCCACACACAGCTCCTTTTCCTGGCATAAATATGAAGATTCCACTTCCTTGGTGGTGAGAATCTGTCAAGGTGTGTGTTAATTAAAGGACTATATGATAATTTGTTGGTGTGTATTTGAAGTGACATTGCAGCCCTTGATCTTACAAACTGCCTTCAGAAGAAGATTGGATAAGGCACCATTTTAGGCCCAGCAGAGCAGCTGTTGTGGCAGATGTGGGTCTGTGTGGGAGGCTTCAGAGGAAGCAAACATCGTTTAAAAATGGCTTTAATGATCTGAGAATTTTGAAGGGCCTTTTATTACGTGTCCTGCAGAATCCAGGTTTGATTTGCAGATGCAGTTACTGTGTTAGAGGTGATACCTGCAGAGTTCTTGTGCAGTGTATCTCCTAGCGTGCCTTGGTGCAGAATTAAAGATGGGCAGGTGGGACCCCTTGAGGCTGTACATTTTGGGGGTTGTCTTCAGAGCGAGAGAGCGGATCTTTCATATGAGGAGAGGCTGGGCATGAAGATAAGGGAGCCACTCGTGTCTGGACAGAAGGCAGTGGGCACAAACTGAAACACATTAAATTACATTTAAACACGAGAAAACTTTTTTTAATGTGAGAGTGGTCAAACACGGGAACAGGTTGGCCAGAGAGGTTGTGGAATCTCCATTTGTGGAGGTAATTCAGCACCTCACCTGACAAGGTCCAGGGCAACCTGTTCTAGCTGAGCCTGCTTGAGCAGGATGGTTATACAAAATGATCTCAAGATGTCCCTTCCAACCTAAACAATTCTGTGATTCTGTGAAATTCCCACTGACATGTAGCTCCTCTTTTCTCTCATGTCTCTTCCAGGTGGTGGATTCCCAGCTGGCTTGCATGATGAATGAGAACAGCATAGATTACATATCTCGTTTTAATGACCTTGCCCAGGAACTGTCAATACCTGAGCCAACCCGCAGGGAAATTCTGTTTGATGGAGGAGGTGGTGGTCCCCCAATTGGCGATCTGTCACAGTGAGTCTAGAAGGCTGGTGTAGACTGCTCAGCTGAAGTTGGAGCTTGCAGTGCTGGATAATATCAAGGGCAGGTTGTAGAGAAGCAGCTGAGGCTCAGTTGTCCCTGTCTTGTGCACTTCTTTCTAAAAGAGAAGCATTGTCTTCAAAGGTCTGAAGAAGTACTGCAAGTCCTGGAATGTGCAATATACTGGGAACAACAAAACATGAAATTGTATTACAGGAAATAACGTGGGCCCTGCATCAGTGGTACAAGATGGCAGGCTTATGGGACAGTCCTGGACTTCTGCTTTGGAATGGCCTGAGCAAGAAGCTCGAGCAGGGAAGAGTATTGTCAGAAGCTTCCCTACGTGCATTACTTTTTGCATAGTAATCAAAATGCCATAATTTGGGATCCACGTTGAAGTTGTGGAGGATGAAAGGTGGGGGTGGGTATGGGAACCATTTTGCATCTTGACATGTCCTAGTTGACACTCTTTATCAGTCAGTCAAACTGAAGTTGCTTGCACTCACTTCAAAGGCACTCTGATTCTATGATGCTTCATTTTTATAGACCGTTCTGTTTCTTTGGCTCTGTTTTGTTGTCTGACCATTCCAGCAGGGGCACGTTCCTACTTTCTTGGTTTGTAGAGGAGTTCTGATTCACTCTACTCCCAGACTGCATGGATCCCTGGGGAGTTTCCTCTATTTTTAGACCCCATCACATGTCAACATCATCACCATCCTGCCTGTACTCATACTCCCCACCTCTGAGCTTCTTCATCACGTTGCACAGTTCATCCCATGAGTGGAAGAGTGCTTTCTCCATTTCCCTGAAGAACGGTTGCTTTTGAAGTCAGGAAACACTGCAAAAGAGCTTACTGGAATCACTATGAAAGCTTTGTCATAATTAGTCTTGGCTTTGCTGGAAACCTGTATATATTGCCATCTTTCTTCACAAAAACTGAAGGTTTACCTGGGAGAGGAAATAGGAAATAATATTGTAATGCATAGAAACAAATAATATGTTAACACTGAAGTTGTTGAGATCTGTTTTGTGTCATAAGGAGGAGAGGTGTCAAGTCCTAGCTTAATCCCTTAGTCCTTCCTTATTTCCTCCTGGTTCTGTGAATTCCAGGTGCTCTGTAGTACCTCAGGGCATCATTTTTCATTACAGTCACTCCCAGGCACTAGTGGATCTGGTACTCCCTCAACTAAATCCCTATGCATTTAATATTAGCGTTTTAATATTTGAAAGACCCAGATCCTGATACCAGTGGGTTCAAAGGAATATAAAGTTACTTTTTCTACAGCTGGTTGTCTGTCAGTCCTACTTTTATAACTCAGGAGACTTTTCCTTTTTCCTTTCCTACCAGTCGTGAGAGAGAATACCTTTATTGTGCCCCTTTTTTAAGCACTTGTCTGTTTCTCCAGTACGAGGATGTCCCTTGACTATTTTAAGTAGCTCTGAACTTACCCAAGGGGCTACTCCTATGTAAACCTCAACTTTATATTATTAGTAAATAAACAAAACTTCTCCATCTTTTAGGCTATTATCAGGGGTTCATTTTCTCAACTTGCACTATACTTGGTGGATGTAGTTCTGCCTGCCTTTAGCTACTTTTACAAGGCATTTGACTGGGAGTTTCTGCTCGTAACCTTGCTCATGATGCACTGATTGGATTTGTGGGTTCCCAGTCACTTTACCCTGCTTTGTTGTAGATTTAACTGCTGTAGTTTGCCTTACGCTTTCTGTCAGTAAGAGAAAATGTAACAAGTTTTCTGATGCACCTTCCTGATTTCACTCCAAGAGCGGTGAGATCTGGATGACATTCCAAGACCCCGCATATCAGGTTGTTACATTTTCCTTTTTTGAAATAGGAACCATACAGATGTGTTAGAAACAGCATTAGAACACTTGGATGTACCCAGCAGGGAGGCAAAGCTGTATTACTAGCAGGAAAATGATCATGACTAGAAAATGGAGAATTTCCTACCCGTGGGCTGCCTTCCTGTTCTGACTGCATGTCATGTGGGATATTGGGTCATTCTGTCCTTGTTTCTCTTTCATTATTCTCACAGAGCCTTGCTGGAGAATTCCGATGCAAATATCGGGAAATCTGGTAAACCTAGAACAGAGAAAGTTGAAGGCTGTCAGAAAAATGAATGCTGAGGAGTGTATCGTTCTGAGCATCCACCCGTGGTGTGGAGCAAGATATCCATTAATCTCAGAAGTCACTCCTTCTAAAGCTTTTAAGTTTTACTTAGAGTTGAGCTGTATTTTGGCTCATCTTTTCCCAGATTGTTTCCTCGTGGTTTTGGCTTCTTACAGTAGTCATGCTGATTCTCCTATATGCTGAACCTCCAAAAATCCTTTGGACTTGCAGGACAGAAGTAGAGGCCTCCTACTGTAGCTGTGACTGTGGATTACAGGACATGCAGGAGGAAATACGATAAGTTCTAATCAAGTACTGTATAAGAAACAATAAATCTGAACTCTCATTCTCATTCTTGAACTTCTGAATATTGAAAGACCAGCCTGAGGTCTCCAGTGTATTGAGGTAGCTTGACAAACATCTCCTTTACCCATCTGGTAATGGAGTGGATGTGTCAATGATTTTGACCCTCAGGTTGCCTACAATAAGTTCTGGTGTTGCTGCACCTATATGGCAGAGCACTTCATCAAGAGCTGTGAAGACTTTCTACCATCTGATACAGGGAGCTGCCAAGCTGCCCCTTCTCAGCCCATTCAGTTGCCCTAGGGCAATAACAGAATTGCAGAATGAAGTCAGCACAGTGGCTATTTCTAATGATGCCATGAGATCAGAAAACTTTAATACCCTGAACTTTGCAAGTAGACTTCGACCACCAAGTAATGGCAAAGTGGGAATGGCAGAGGTTATTTCAGCATTAAGCATTTTGTGCTTAGAGATGTGTTCAGCATCAACCTCTTCAAAGCTGGCATTAAGAAGCAGAATGTGATTTCAGAAACATAATGCTTCACAAACTGCAGTTTCAGAATAAAGCCCTTCCAGGCCAAGTCAGTCAGGGAAAAACTTGAAAATAACTGAGATCATTGTGGTAATTTTGAGTAGATGCAGAATTTGTTATCCATGTTACGTGAAAGGTCACTCAGACTCCACCAGTTCCAGATTTTGGGTGGATGTGCTTTACAATATCAATCATCATCAGACTGTGCCTAAAACTGCTAAGCGAAAACCTGGGGCGGGGGGTGCAGGAGGGGTGGGGGTGTACACACACACACACACACACGTATGGGGATGCCTATGTGTGTGTGTATGTATATTTATCTTTTTGTAAATCACAAAACCTTTTTATTATTTCAGCTTCCACAAGGGAAGTAACAAAGCCCGTGTGTGTAAGTGTCAGCCTGTCTGAGCAAACACTCACACGTTACACCGAGAGGCACACGGGGCTGGTTTTGAGGTGAATGTGACTTTGTTAGCTTCAGAGCTTCTTGGGGCACTGCGGGGTGATTGGAGAGGACAATGGACACTAAGAACATCCAGTTCTAGTATTAATTGCTCTAGGCTTTCCCCGTGTTTATCGACTATCTGTAAGGAGGAAGTTCTGAGTAGTTCAGCAGGGTGAAAAGCAGAAGGTTCAGTATGTGCTGTCACCGTGGTCTGGGTGTGCATCCTCAGAGCTGGATCTACCCACATGGCACTAACTGGGGTTTCTGCTGGGTTTGCATCCTTATCCACACAATTCATTCTATTCTTTATCACTAAATCTACTAAGTATAGGAATACTAATTGTTCATCATAAGGCACTGGTCAGCCTTTTACTTGATACCCCTCTTTATATTTCTAAAATGAATTAAATGGCTTGGATCCAATCTAATCTCTAAAGGCATCTCATTTACTGACTCCTCAGATCCCAGAGTGGAAGTTAAGTTGCATTTTGTTTTTTACACTCGGACTTCAGATGCATTTATAAGGAAAGTACTGCACTTTTTTTAACCTTTTCAAACCTTTGAATCTCTTAATTTCACAGCAATTTGTAAATGTTAACTAAGTGAAACCTTGGCAAGCACTATGGCAATAAGTTATCATTAATTATTGAAACATGATAACTGCTTTAGAGCTTATGGTTCTGGCAGCAAAATTTAATGCTGTTTCTTTTAATAATAGTTAAGCCATATCATCTGAGGTTTCTGGCTTGTTTGAGATGTGAATTTGTTTTATAGATTATAAATATACCTATATAGTGTATGTATAAAGCAGAATGCCTGTCCTTACTGATTATTTTTTGTACCATATTGTAAATTATATTATTTATTCTTTACCAATTTTGGAAAAAGGTGTTTTGGTTATTTAATATAATATACAAAAGCTGTTAAACTTCCTCTGTTTAAATTTCCAATTCAACTTGTAAAGCTGTTTTTATTCTTGTGCATAAATACATACTAATACTTGGTCTAACTTATGTCCAGTGTGTTACGTGCCATTCATGCCTGATCAGATGTTTCCATATAACCTTTATTTACATAATAATGCTCCCTGGGGGATGGGTGGGTGTGTGTAAAAATTTATCTGTAAGCCAAGCCTCCCAAGGTGAAAATCAGGCTCAGTGAAATCAGTGGCATAACTTCCATTGACATCTCCATCCCAGAATTTCCACGATTTTCACGATGGTGAGAAAAGGTTTTGGTTGGGTTGGGATTTTTTTGGCTTTACAGCTCCCACCCCTAGTAGTGTCTGTTAATTGTGTCAGAAGTGAGTCAAACCAGCAGGCTGAATGTCCTGTCTTTGTCCATGGTCACCAGTAACAAGGGGAAGGAGAGAAAAAAATAACCCAAACCCACCAAGCAAAAGTGCACAATGAAAAGGGCATTGCTTGCTTTGTTTTTTATTTTTTTCCCCTAGCTTTTTTATCCTTCACAGCTTCAGATAAGCAGGAGCACAGAGGTAGATGTATTCAGGTCATCATGTTTAATACAGCCATTACCAGAAACGCTTTCACCCTGAGGACCATGGGGAGGAGGAACAGGTTGCCCAGGGAGGTTGTGCAGTGTCTGTGTTCAGAGCTTTCCGTGACAACACTGAACCAAGCCCAGAGGAAGCTGGTTGGATCTAAGCTCACCTCACCCTGCTTCGTGCAGGAGGTTGAACTGAAGACCTGAGGTTCCTTTCAAGCTGGATTACCCTGTGATCCATGTCATTAACTAATTCTGTTCTGTAGACATTTTGGTCTCTGCAGTACACAAACATTAATCATGCATCGAGACACTGCAGGAGTGCCCTTAAAGTAGATGAAAGAAATTAAGAACGTTATGAAAAGCTCAACGAAACCCTTTTGAGTAATACTCCTGCTTCCTTTCCATCCAAAGTGTGAGGACTCATGTCTGCCACTGGTGTACTGAGAAAACCAGACTTTGTGACCGAGTCTGAGGCGTTCCTATGCAGCCTCTCACTTCCACCATGCTCTAACGAAGGCTCACAGCTAGGAGAGACCTTCGGCTCTTTCCCACCTCATCTCCGTGCTGGACCATACAGCTTTCTTTTCTCAGAGCTGCTCTGATTTTGCCCTTAATGTCCAAAACATCACTCTAAAAACAGAGGGAATGAGTCAGAAGTGAAGGACGATTAGCAAGGCAAGAGATGGAACAGAGAGATGTTGCAGTTAGAGTGCATGGTTTGGGTGTGTTGCTTTTTGGGGTTTTTTCTTTGGTTGGTTGGGTTTTTCCAACCCTTCAAGCCACACGCAGCAACGTGGCTGCCTCCAAATTTACTTCTTGGAATACGGAAAATGGGAGCCATCGAAAAGCCTTCAGCTGCGAGGTTTACCCGTGCTGCTGCTGTGAATCGGGAATGTGCTGTTCAAAGGCCGAGCTCCTGGAGCGGAGCTGCGCCGGCTGCCCCCGGCACGGGGCCTCGGGGAGCCGAGGGCTGTGAGGGCTTCGCGCACACCCTGCTAAGACAGGGCCGGACTGGGGCAGCCGGGCTGTGACCCGGCCCGGGCCGTGTGCCCGGTGTGGCCGAGGCGCGGCCCCCCGATAGCGCTGGCGGCCCCCGGCCGGGTTCCCGCTGACTCAGCCCCACCGGCGGCTTTGGGTCCCAGGGCCCCAGGGCCCGCCCGCACGGCTGAGCCGGAAGCCGGAG
>VZRW01002121.1:650393-673485 GCA_013398125.1 Aegotheles bennettii
GTGGCTTGGAGTTGCCTTCTGCTCCAGCTGCTCGGAGCTGTGTCCCGGCTTTAGCCCATCTCTGGGGATCCTCTGCCCTTAGCAGGTCTCTGGGAAGCTTCTGTTCTCCTGGTGGCTTTCAGACCCTGTTTAACCCCTAGATCGGGCTCTTGGGCAGAGCCTGCGGTGCAGACCCTCCCAGCAGGAGCAGAGGTGCTCTCACTGGGCGATATCACAGCTGGGTGATACTCGGGGTGTGCAGACAGACCCCCCACAGCCAGCACTGCCCTGTGTCACCTTACTGGGCTCTACAGAACGGTCCCTCAGGTGGTGACATGGCCTGGGCCATCAGTAGCAGAAAGTCCTTGGTTTAAGGATGTGTTTCCCAGAACATTTTCTGCTCATTCCCGAAGCAGAACTTTATCTGATGATAATGCAGATCCTTTTGTAGTTCTTGATGTGTCAAAGTTTCTCTGATTAGAACTGAGCCCAATTCAAAAAACTCCAGAGCTGTGGAGTGGGAGAAAATGGTTTTCCTAATCTTTGCAAGGAAATGAGAAACATTTGCATTTTAAGAACTTCATAATACAGGGGTACTACTGTTAGAAATGAATGATGCTAAAAATATTTTAAATTAAAACTTCCACCTAGATAACTGGTGAGAGAGATCTCTGTGACCTAGTTCATGTGTGCAGTGACATAGCAAACAGCTACATTGCTGAATCAAATTAGCTGCCTGGTTTTTTCTTATTAAGCTTTATTAGTGATGCTTTGTATTTTAAGGGAGTTTTGCTTTTCCAAAATAAACCCAGGAATTGCATGGCTGAGAGTTGCTGTGGGTGTCCCAGACCTTAACCCCTGCCTTCTGCTCTTACCTTTGTGATGGGCTCTACACACACTGCAGCTCTCCTACTCTGCCTGCTTTATTGGAACGGGCTGAAAACTGGTGGGACTGCAAGGTTTAGCTTTCAGGCAGAATTAAAATTAAAACAATGTTTATATAGCCAGTGTCTCAAAGCCGTGGGTAAGTGTTGGCACCTCTGCCGTGGGTCAGCTGAAAGGTTTAACAGGGAAGGGGCATTCTAATTCAAGCTTGCCAGAACAGAACAAAGAAATTAGAGGCTTTTAAACTTAGAGGGCAGGGTTCTTAATTTAGCTGTTCTAGATGAATTGACAGACTCCAGTGTACTGGAGGGGGCGAGGAGACAGATTTTGGTTGTGTAGAAAACAAAGAGTTTTTTTCATTACTGCTTAAAAGAATGAAGTGACACCTGCTCCTCCCCCCTGCTCCCCCAGCCCCAAGGAAGGAAGGAAGGAGATGGAACTCACCTGGCTGCAAGACAAAAAATACCTCTTTCTGTAAGCTGGCACAGTACCAGTATGGACTGGAATGACTGAAGTACAGATGGAAACCACTGCAGTGTGTGCTGGTTTCTGTGTGTGCTACTGAAGCAGCTGGGGCTGGCCCGTCGGGTGCAGTGTGCTGTTTGCCACTGGGAGCATTCACAGGCCAAATCTTGGTTCTGACTTGGCGTGGGAGGCCTGCACACCTCGCTCTGCTCTGGGACTGGGTGGCATGGGGCTGCAAGGAGCCTGGCAGTGCTCTGGGGGCTGTACAGCCAGGGCAGAGCTCTGTGGTCTGCCCAGGCTTTGGCTGAAGTAAAGGAGCTCAAACCCTGTCCCCGTTGCTGTCATAAGCTGGAAGACCTCGTTGCTGCGCTTCAGTGTTATTCTTGGCAATTCCTGTGCATGACTTAGTTATCTGCCTTGGTGTTAATTGGGCCTTACCTGTGCAGTGGTTGCACAGTTGTCCTCTCTGCTCCAGTTCTAGTTACTCCCTCGGCCTAAAGGGGTTCCTTAAATCACTGCTGTGCTAAGGATTAAAGATTGAAGTTGGCCAGCAAGGACAGCCTCTGTGAGGCTGGTTCTGTGCAGACCACTCCCAGACTAAGAGAGGGACTTCTCCTTCTTCCCAAAGAGACGGAGCTGCTCTCTGCATCCTGAGGCCTGAAATGCTGACAGAGCTCATGTTCAGGGCAGCCAAATACCTCTGCTTTTGCAGAATTAAGTCTTAGGGTTAAGCAGGAATAGGTTCTGGCTCCAAGAGGAGGCTCTCTGTGCCTGGCAGATACCTGGCGTGGGAAGGCTTGCTTTGCCCCAGATCCAGGTTGGGGGGTGTTGTGTTAATTCACTGGCATTTGAATTCTGCTCAGGGAGAGTGGGATGAAGATACTGCAATTTAGAAGCATTCTCTTTGTATAAAAGTCATTTGTTTAGGTCTTGGGTCAAACATTCCGATCAGAAGAGATGTGAATCAGCTGTTGCTGCTGCTCAGCTCCTGACATTGTGGGTGGTGGGTTGGGTAGGTGTAATTGCAGAGATTTTTTTGATACCTCGGTGTTCGTCGCTTTCCCATGCTTTGTCTGTTCATTTCCCAATTAATTCCACTTACTCTCCCCCCACACAGTGGTTCAGTTCCTTTTCAAGGCAGGACCTGAGGTCTGTTGAACAAGGCATAGGTATTAAATGTGGACTTATTACTCCAGGACAAGCATGGCTTTTGGCAGGTTATCCAGATGTCAGTCCAGTGCAACCTCCAATTTTTATGAGAATCTGTTTGATCCAACCCCGGTGCAGAGCTTTGGTCTTAATGGATTTGCATCTTGACCACTAAACTTTGGCTTCTTGGCTTTCCACCTGTCTGTTCTGAACTCTACAGCAGCTAGATGGTTACACCTAGCAGATTTGTTGGTGGATATGAAACACCTGCTTTTATTGAAAAGGTTTGAACTGCATCACAGATGTAAAGTTGGTGTGTGCAGTGCAGCAGAAAGTCTGATCCTGTGGTGGTTATTGTTAAAACACTAACCAGAGTCATCTGTCTTCTCTTAAACTTCTGCTGCTCCTGGAACACTACGGTTAGCATAGCCACTGGTTCTGGTGGCACTGTTGTGACCCTTCCAAGTAATCATAGGTAACATAACAATCAGGTTGACTGGCTCAGGAGACTGACAATATTTATGCTGGACTTGAGAATATTTTGTTAGCAAACCTCTTAAAAAGTGGGTGCTTCATGGACACGGCAGAAGTACCTGAAGTAAGTTTGAATCAGAACTGTTATTCACAACATGCAAGGCAGAATGGGGAGGGGACATCAGATATGTTGAATGCTGTACATTTCAAACAAACTTTTGTCTCTTGCTTCTCTTATTGTGCAATGTAGGGTGTTGAAGCCCCCAGGAGGAGGTTCCAGTAATTTCTTTGGGAATGCAGAAGAAGTTTGTTCTTCAAGCAGGCCACACCGGATGGCATCCAATATCTTCGGAGCATCAGAAGAACCTCAGAACATTCCAAAAAGAACAAACCCTCCAGGTAAAAGCAGCCACCTTCCTCAGCACCAGTGGGCTCTGAATTGCAGCATAGAACTGGTTTTGTATTCCTAAGGTGGAACACCATGATCTGTCTATCTTTTTATGTTGCATTTTTATAAGCTGAGTGGGCTTGAACAATAAATCTAGTCAGACTAATAAATACATGAATGTTTCAGTGATCTGCATGTTCACAGACTTTTTAGCACATCATCCAAGTGTAGCTCTTTCTGAGTTGAGGTGTAGGAAATGATGAAAGGAAGCTCTGGAATGCTGTTCCAGAGCTGTGTCATCAGCTGCAGTGAGCACAGCTCTGAATTGAGATCCTCTAGTGAGTTCTTGTAGCCAAGAATTTCAGCTAGTGTCTTCGGGCAAGCCAAAGTAAGTCTAGGCAAGTAGGGTTCTGAAAGCCTTTGAATTCTTATATTTTTTGAATATTTTTGATATAGTGTGGTAAAACTAAGTCATGTAGAAAAAAAAATCTAACGTCTGCCTTGCAGGGGGAAAAGAAAGTGGTATTTTTGAGGATTCTGGTTCTGCTCAGCCTCGTCCACGCCTGAATCCACCTGGTGGGAAGACAAGTGATATCTTTGGGTCTCCTGTGTCTACCGGAGTTGTGCGAGCACACCCAAACAAGCCTAAGGTATTTGTGCTTCTTTTGCTGTCAAACCAAGAAGCCAGTGGCTCAGCAGTTGCCCTGCACTCCCATCACAGTGCAGTGCCTGTATTCTTTTTAGGATGGCAGGCTTGAATTATGCGTAGGGTAGCTTCAAGTTAGATGGTTATCCCAAAGCTTCTTCTCGATAGCTTGTTGTCTTTGGTATGTCACATCTCAGCATGCTCCATAATTTGCAGTAAAACTATCAATTAAACAAAAAAACAAACAAAAAAATGCTTCTGAAGCCTTTGTTCTTCCTTGTGAGGTACAGCTGGAGTTCTTTGCACTTAGCCAAGAGGCATTTAAGCTGGAGAGGGAGAAGATAATTCTCTTTATTCTGCAGTTTGGCAGAAGTGATCTTGATACCAGCTCTGGAAGGTCAGTGAACACCAGTGAGCCACAGTCATAAATTTTTGTGTGGCCTGACCGTGCCCTTCACCTCACTAATATGTGTACCTACATTCAGTGTGAAAGCACTTCAGGAGAACGAGCTTAAGTGATCAATAGTGAAAAAGCTGACTCAGGATCAGCTTTGAGTGTCAGGTCCAGCATGTGCTTGATTTTTTGCAGCGTCGGACAAAAATGTGTCTTGCTACATCAGTTGATGTTTTTGGTCTTAAGGCTGGGTTGTGTGGTAGTGGAGAGGCTTGTGGTTGTGGCCAACCCCGGTTTTGGACAAAAGGAGGACATGTTGCCAATTACTTGATTTCTGTGTTTAAATACCCTATATTTGCATTTACAGCCTGCTGCCCTACTCTTAAGTGGATACTATTGAATGAGTAGCTACTGTGTTGGCAGTGTTCCTGACATGTCAGACAGCATGGGAACGTAACATCCCATGGAATACAGCTCACTGTCTTTGTGCTGGAAAAAGTAGTAGCAGCCTCATTTTTCCTGGAACCTTAGGAAGAAAAGATCAGTCCAATTTAACTTCTCCTTTTTTTCCCCTTAGATTTGGAAGTGCTGGTAGCATGCTTTTGCCTGACTTTTTGTGCTGACTCTGGAGTGTGTTTGGGGGGGGTTGGGTCATAAGAAAAGAGGAGAGAAAAAAGAAGACTGGGAGCTAGGCTGTGTCAGGAGTGCTGCTGGTGTAGGAAAGGGTGGTGTTTGGTTCCTCTATACCCCTCTATTGGGCTGGTTTTAGTTCCTTTGATTGGTTTTAGTTCCTTTTTTAAAAAATGTAACACTAATTTCTGTGAATTCCTGGCTAAATGGAGGGCAACATTTCAGAATTCCCTATGTCTTTAATTAGAGCATTGGAACTGTGGGAAATACTGAGATGAAAAGGAGAGAGCATGCTTGCAAAAGTTACTGCAGGTTGGATTTCATGGGTGGGAAAACAATCAAGCTTTTCTCAAGTATTGCTGTGTACTTCTAACAATTTGGATTGCTGGGGACACGGTCTGAAAAGGTTTTGTGAATCACCTGACTGGGTCACTGTGGATACTCACTGAAGACAGCAATTGCTGCACAGAAGTAGGGGGCTCAAGGGCTACTCGTGTTCTGACTTTTCCTGGGTGCCACTGGGTGCTTGACAAGAATGGTAATTCCAGACCTTGGGCCTGAGCTGTTTCACAGCTGAAGTTTTGAGCCTCCAATGAGCTAACGTCGTGTCTTCATCTGTGCTTCAGTGCCTTGTCTGAGATGTGCACCTTGACGTAACATAGCAATTCCCTTCTACCTCTGCTGCTGGGGTTGTGTAGCAGTGGAGGGGATGTTAGCTTAGATCAGAAACAAAGCAAAGCTTTCTGAAGGGCTTTGTGGCAGATTTACTGTTTCAGAACAATAATACACCGAGGTAATTGTTGGTTTCTTTGCAGGATCACATTGTTTTGAAAGAAGATGAAACACCAAAGAAGCCAGAAGGTTAGCAGGAGAAATCCCTTTCTCTGTTATCTTTGAGAAGATAAGCTCTGAGGAGCAGTGTCTTATGCTTGCTCTTAAAAAGACTAAGGCTGGTGTTTAGGATGATATGACTGAGAACTTTCCCTTCTGTTAGTCAGAAATTTAATCACTTGGCTGCAGGGAAATGGTTCTCTTCATCTTATTGAGGAGAATTCCACAGGCCTAAGCTTTGATGCCATGTGTGTGAGTGTATACTTTGCTTTGATACCATGTGTGTACATACAGGTAAATGTGGAATCTGTATATTTAGAAAAACATCCCGTGAGATTGCTTCTTCCTCTCTTGCCATCTCCTCCAAGCGTACAACCCTGGCCTTTTGGAGTCACAAATAACAAATAGTTGACTGTCAAAATGCATTATTGCTCGTCTAGTTATTGTTAAAGAACAATGTGAACGCTGCTTTCAAGCTCATAAGAGAAGGTTCATTGGCACGTTGCATCTTTTAATTGCCTGAAACTGCCAAAATAATTCTGGAGGTGCATTGTTTAGCCTGCACAGCTCTGTTAGGAGGATTGCTGAAGGAAGAGAGGAATTGTTGCAAAAAGTTAAATTCTTCCGCAGCATCTGTTTCCTTCAGGAAAAATGAACAGATGTAGAGAAACTTCATTGTGCTGTGGATGGGAGACATGGGAAATCATGTGGCCTGCAGAAGAGGAGGCACCGTGTGCATTACAGAACAGCAAATTGATCTGATCCCTTTTCTTTTTATTCAGCTACAGAAAACATCAAACCGCAGCTGGGAGATGGAGGCGAGAAAAAAGATGTGGGCAAGGAGGAGCACTGCAAGGAGCCAGAAGCCAAGCTGGACAATCACGAGCCCCGGTTGGGCCCGAGGCCACGCTCACACAACAAAGTTCTCAATCCACCAGGGGGGAAATCCAGCATCGAGTTCTATTAGGGTCACTGTTGGCTTTCACTAACAGAGTCTGCACAGAAACTCGTGTCTGTGTGCGAGGTCAGCTCATAGACTATTGTTTGTGGATAGAGTCTTAGGCAGGTGGGTGAGCGTTATGCTGAAGGGCGTAGGAAAGGTAACCTGATGATCTGGGGAGGGAGGGCTGGGGGGGAAGGGGTGCCCTGTGGAAGCTGTGAGTGTCAGACTGCCTGGGTGGGTGGCAGAGGGGACATTAGTGTAACTTTGTGGAAGATCAGTGCTACTTTGTGATGAGTTCATCGGGCTGTGAGGTTCTTAGCTAGTGGCTCAGGACACTCTTGTGGATTCAGGCTTATCCATAGGGTCAACACACAAAACATTGTGAATGGGTGGAGACCTGGAGGTCATGCCTGAAAGATCCTCAAGCACAGCAGGCTGTGTGTTCCTCTAGGCAGGAGGATGCAGCTTCACAGTGCGAGTTGGTTTACTTGGCAGTAAATCCGTTCCACTGGGACAGGAGTGCTCCTGTGGTTTTGAGTGTCTTCAGTCTTTGGTTCTCCTTTTCTCCTTCCTTGCTTTGCAGCACGTGGTTGCTGATGCAAGGACATTCTGGAAGATTCTTTTATGCTCACAAACCATTGTATGTTAATGAATGTCATTGTCTTCCCCTCCCCAGAGAATTCAGACCTTTCTGATGCCTTCAGTAGTCTGCTGGTTGCTACAACTGGCTCTTGAGAAGTGGTAGTATCATCCAACATATGTTCCATGTAGGTGCTTCTAGAAGACTTTAAAAGTATCCTAGTGGAGTGCTTGCACATTTTCTTGGTGAAGATGTGGCTGCAAACAATAGCTTTATGGTACTCTTTGAAGATAAGCAACTTAGTGCAGTCACCATGGAGAATGTACCGAGGTGTCCAGCAGGCTGGCTTTGAGCCATCCTGTACAGAGATGCCTGAGCTTCTGCAAAGGTTTTTACTTGGTACCCTGTGGAAGCCAGGACTGTTCTGCTGTCTTCACCACAGTGCATGTGTGTGTCTGTGCTGACTCTGTTAGTGAATTCTCTTGTCTTTGGTCAGCCTTATGTTTGCCTTTGACTGCCTCAGATTTGTGTTGGTGAGGTTGGGGGAACCATGTGGATTCTCCTCCAGCCACAGCTGTAGTTGTTTTGAGACATGCTGTAGACTATCCTAGTGGGAGAATCAAAGACTCTTTAGCAATACAAACCTTTTGGATGTGCTGGCTGTCTTACATGGTGTTTGGAAGATGTGCATGTTTGTACAAAGATTTGCTGGGGAGGGTAGCTCCCATCAGCTGTTCTCTGAATGGACCCTCTGATCCTATCCAGAGCTCTTCTATATGAATGTTGACATTAGGTGCTTATGGTTCAATGTATTTAATTGTGACTTTTTCAATCTGACATATCAAACCAGGAGTTGTTCAGGTACACCAAAGAACAAGTGACCTTATCTGCATAACCCAGTGCTGCTCCAGCCCGAGTGTCCTGGGAGCTGCTGGGAGGGGGCTGTCTCTGGGCCCGGTGCTGGAACCACGTGAAGACTTTGTTGCTTTTTCAGATAGTGAAAGTGAAATATATGGGGCAGTGCTGAGGGTAAATAGCTATGGAGAGCTGGGATTTCAATGCCTCTCTACCTTGCAGATGGGTTTGGAGATCCCTGTTACTTGGCCCCCTAGGAAAAGCAGGCAGTGATTCGCGTTGCAATGCTGGGATGGATTTGTGGTACTCCTGAAGGTGCATTTCCCAGCAGCTGTTCGAGTCCGTGCTGTCTGGCCTCTGGCTGAGGCTTGGACACCTCTATCTGTTTCGGTTCCTGACAGGGTTTTCAGAGGCTGCCATGTGCAAAAGTCACCCAGAGGCTGCTTTCTGGTGTATTTACACTGTCGTTAACACTGAGCTTAGGTTTGGCGTCTTCTAGTACCCGATACGCATTGGCTGCAGTGCCTGTCTTTCAAACAGCAACTTCCAACTAGGCCTTAAATTAGTTAAACAATGTTAATTTTCTTGCATTTCTTTCTTTGGAGTCTGAACCATGTTCTCAACTCATC
Source organism: Aegotheles bennettii (assembly GCA_013398125.1). Classification (NCBI taxonomy): domain Eukaryota; kingdom Metazoa; phylum Chordata; class Aves; order Caprimulgiformes; family Aegothelidae; genus Aegotheles; species Aegotheles bennettii. The sequence continues at coordinate 659,242 of VZRW01002121.1, forward strand.
AAGTAATATTGATAAGAACATTTCAGGGGATTGGAAATCAATAAATCATCCAACTGTCAATAAACCTCTGTATTTTGTTACTTCATTGTGTGCTGTAGGTGTCTGCTTTTATACATTGGTAATTAATTCAGTGTAGGTATACTGGTTGGTTTTGTTATCTGGAATTGGAAAAATTGCACAAATCTCTTCAGGCCCTCTGCGGCGGGGAGCATGCTCTGGGGGTGTCACATCCTGCTCGAGGCTGGTCATGGGACAGCACCTCTCAGCCCTGGGGAGCATGAGGGGACAGCAGCAAGGGTGGGCTGTTCAGGCCAATGCCTCTTTATGGGCAACACTTGACGGTGTTCAGTACAGTGCAGGGATGTTGTTATGCTCTTTGGCAATATTGTAAATAGGCTTGAATATTCAAATATTAAAATATTTAAGTCTATTTGTAGAATAGTGCAGTAATTCCCCTTGAGCAGGGGATGCTCTGTGTGAAGTCTTACCCCCACTTTCACACTTCTGGTGAGCCCATGAAACTCTTGGCTGGCAGAGTGGAGATAACTACAGCTACAGCAGCTCCTTCCCAGGGGAGTTGGATGTGGTGCCTTCTCATCCAGGGTGTTCCAAATCTGCTGCATTTGTCCCTTGATTTGCAGACTGTGATGCCCTGCAGAGCCTCTCGGCCAGCGCTTGTTTCTCCAGTGACTGCTGTGTTTGCACTGAGAGTTTTGCCTTTTATAGTTCAGAATCTTCTCTCAAGCACGTGTAACACTTTGCATCTGCTCAGTGTGAGGAATTGTGAGTGTCCTCGATAGGTGATGGGTCAGTAAGGAGGGATTTGCCTTCCTCTGAACTGCTGCCAACCAGGAGACTACAACGTTGTTTCACTTTGCAACTCTACCTCACCTCATTGCCTTGTCCTTAAATTGAAGGTTTGTAGCTCAAACCCTTCGGATGAGTATTGCCCAGGCTAAGGTCACTGTTTCAGTCCTTGAGGGGAAGTGATGGTACCTCTGTAACAATGAGCTTAGCTTGGGAAGTGGTTAAAAGAGGACTCGCACACTTTCCCAAGTCGTATGTACAATTGGGCATTGCTGCTGAGGCTGAAATGTGTTGCCATGCATGTCCAGCACAAGGCAACACTGCTCCAGTGAACAGCCCAGCTCTGTGCTGTCCCTCCTGACCCCATGAACATTATTAGCCCAGGTCAGGGCACATTTCCCCTGCTGAGACTGCTGGGTTCCATGCAGCACCTTTGCAGGCAGCAGCCTCATTGTCCTGTTTCACCACTGGTGACCGCTGAGCAGCAGCTCCCTTTGCATGAGGGACAGGGAAGTGTGTCAATGTTCTGAGCAGTGTCACTGTGCTTTTTGAAGGATTTATAGAGGTTAATCAGGCTTGGACTATCTAAAGTACACTCCTGGGGTTTGTTTAGTGGGAGAACGTATGTGGTGGTGTGTGGACACAATCCAAGCACTAAATGAGTGACTCAGGGAGTGCTCCCTGAAACATTCCCACAGTTGCCCACATATGATCACACTGGTGCATGGCTATCTGAGTATCCCAGCTGCCTGTGGCTGTGTGGTGGAGAAGTCTGATGCTTCCCTGTCAACCTGTGGAGTGTGCTCAGTTGTCCACTGGCATCTTCCCAGCGGGGAAGCCAGCTGGCCACCCAGCGTTCCCTGCAGTCCCTCTGATGTGTCTGCTGTTGAACTTCAGCTTGAGGCTCTGCTGAAATCCCATATCACTTCCCTTTGGAAGAGGCAGTGGTTTGGGATGTTGTTGAGGCTGGAGTTTTCCACTGTTTATTTTTCTTGAGGAATAAAATCACAACCAGGATGCTGTGCTAGACTAGAGAAAAACAAAAGGACACTGACCTCTGTGAGCACAGGCTGCTGGTGACAGGGACAGGATTACAGAGGCTTTGGCACATGATGAGCCATTTGTGTCATTGCTCGTTATCAGCTGTGCAAGAAGTGGGCTGGGTGATGACTGACTGCCAGCCAAGGGCTGATGCGCAGAGCCCCCACAAGCAGCCAGTGAACTGAGCTGGGTGTCCGGGCTGCCAGCCCAGTTACTGCTTGCTCCTACCCCTGAAATGGAGTCAATGAGCAGAAAGAGCAGGTTTGAATTATTGTGCTAGATTTGCAGCCCTGATTACTTTTATTGCTTTCTCTTGCTTCTGGGGATGAAGATTATCCTCTCTTGAATCTGGCTTTCCCTTTTGTTCAAGCTGTAGCTGCTTGCATTGTTAAAAGGACCTCCTCCTCCTCCTCAAACAGGTCAAAAACTGTCCATGACCAGCAAGAACGCAGTCATTTGCTTCACCCCTCAGGCTCTCTGGGTCCAGCCAGCTTGTAGTTCTGGTCTCTTGACCTGCCACTTTCCTCCTCGCTCCCACATACATGTATATTTTAAATCATAGCTGTGCTGCCTTTGGCCTCTTGATGGTCCCTCCTGTCCTGCTGCTGCTGGGTGCATGCTGGGTGCTGCTTAAGCCAAAAACACAACGGGCTCTGTCAGAGTGATCAGAAGCACAGAGGTCAATCAGAAATAACAAGGCACTTATTTGAGCCAGTTTCTTTATAAAGATGATAGCTTTTCCTCCATCTCCCTCAAGCTCAGGCAGATGTGCTCCATTCTGTAGAAGAGTTTAATGTTCCAGCTTTGGGAGCACGCTCTGGACCATGGTAAGAAAAAAACTCCACCTTGGTGTGAGTTGTCTGGACTGGAGCCCACGTTCAAGGCTTCACAGTTTCTGTTTTAAGAGCTGTGATCCACCGTGTCATATGCAGGAAGTTGGCTGTGCCAAAGGATGTTATGGAAAAGAGCTTTGTGGGGGTGCCCAAGACCAGGGGGAGGGTGAGGGGCGGGGGCTTTCAGCCAGCTGTGTGTGATCAGTGCAACACCACCAAAGTTGGACAAAACCACTGATTGTTTCTTTGCATGTCTCACAGCACCCTGACCTCAGTGAGCGCCACCCCTGTTTCCATGGTGAGCTCAAAGTAGAGCACCATGCAATCACTTTGTAAGATGTTTCTCAGGAGTGAGCCCTGGCATCCCAACAGCAGGTGTCAAGCAAGAATCGGGGGAAGGCAGGCAAAGGGAAGGTGGCTTCTCTGTCATCAGTGGGGTAATTAAGGAAAAAAGCAGTTAAACAGGAGTAGCAGGAAGCTGCAATGTGCTCTAATGGCAATGAGCAGGTACTGCTGCAGGAAGGCTCCTTGTCACAGCAGCTTCAAGCTTTATTAACCCCAGCTGAAAGACACGAGCAGTCTTTTATAAACAAGTTTGCCTGTCAGGAGGCTCTGGTAGAATCCACTCAACCTGAAGATGGTCTTTGTGCAACAGACTCAAAGATCACTAGAATCTCCCCACATCTTCAGATCATATGAAAGGGTTTCTAAAAGTGTGTGCAGGGCTCTTTGTACAATGGTACCTACAAAAACCTCTGTGGCCAACAGAAGTTCTCACAGGCAGCGAATGCAGGAGATGTGGGAATGCTTCACAGTGAGACCTCTTGAGCAGGCAGTGGGATACCCAAAGCCATCATCAGCATCCTCATTACCCAGGGGCAGATTTTAAAGGAAGTATGTTACAACTCTTCTTCAGAACAGAAAAGTTTCTTCCTGGTAATTTGGAAGTAGATTGTGGGATGGCACACATGAATGGCTAGCTTTGGAGCTTCTCCCATGAAGAACCAAGTACAGGACTTCTGGTGGGCGTCCCAGCACTCATTACAGGACGAGCCCTGAGATTGGCTGCAGCACTGGACATGAACTGAGAATGCTGATGGCCTCCTGCCAGCCAGCCTCAAGCCATTGCTCTCAGGCCAGGGGTTGGTAGCATTGACACAAAAAAATCAGCTCTTGTGAACATCCTTCCTGTACACAAGGCTCCAGCATGAGTACAGAGCACTGCTGGGTGTGGGTTTTCATAATCACATTTGGAAATTCAGCACAGGATTTTTCCACTATGAAAAAGCACAGCAGTGGGATTCCAGCAGTGAAGGACAGGACAGTGCCCGGAGGCTGCACTCAGAGCTGCTGTGTAGCAGCTTTTACCAGCCCAGTGACAACACTGGTGAGGCCTCACATGGACTACCAAGTCCTGTTCTGGGCTCCCTAGCACAAGAGATGTGACTCAGGGACTGGGTGCAGCGACAGGCCACAAACGTGGCAAATGGAGCATCTCTCAGAAGAGAAGAGGCTGAGAGAGCTGGGGCTGCTCCCCCTGGAGAAGAGGTGGCTCAGGGGCATCTCACCAGTGCGTTTGAGCACCTGCTAGCAGGGAGTGAGGACCAGGGAGCCAGACGGCTCTGGACAAGAGCCAAGGGGCACAAAATCCATCACACACAACCCCATCTGAACACAAGGGAGCACGGCTGTGCTGTGAGGGTGCTCAAACTCTGACCAGACACGGTCCTGGGCAACCTGCTCTGGCTGGGCCTGTGTGAGCAGGGGGTTGCCACCAAACCAAAGGAGTTTGTGATTTTGCAGTTCTGTGACTTCCCACCCCCAAATTTCTGCTGCACCACCAGACTCCAGCAGGGAAAGTCTTTAACTCTGTGGTGTGAAACGTGGTCAGTGTACCGCACAACCTGGAAGACCTGCTCACTGATGATACTCAGTTTAAGAAAACTTTGCTTTGAAGGGTGATTTTGTTTTCTGTGACATCGACTTAAAATGTTACTTGACTGGATGCTGTCAGTGCCTAAATTGCTTTCAATTACTAGTGTTTATACTAAACACAACTTTGAGCAGAGTTGCTGTTTCTCTTAGGTGTTTGTATTAACTTACATAAGTGACTCACCTCAGCAGTCCTTGTACTTGGCTATGTTAATGTTTACTTGGTTCTTAAAGCATCCTTTGTGCTTTTGTAAACACTGGGTGTTGGTGAGCGTTCTGCATAGTGAAAAGGGCAGCTGGCTGAGTGAAATAATCCTTTATCCTCTTGCTCTCGTGAGCACGAGGACCTTGGTTTATAGGACAGAATTTCAGATCAAAACCTTTTAAGTTTTTGAAGGCAAATGAATGAGCACATCTCATGGAAGCATTTCTGGTAAGGTAAATATGCAATTAAGTTAGGCTGGTGTGCAAATGGTAATCAATGTGACCAATTCAGGCTCCTGCCTGAAGAATAATGATGGCACCACTTGCATGGATGTGCCATTTGTGGCTGATGGGTGCTGCCCTGGAGCAGCAGCTCAGCAGCACCTGCCCTGGGCAGTGGCTCAGGCAGTGCTGATGTGTGGGGTTCCTATGACAGGGAAGCAGTGGTTGGCTGGGCAGGCACCTCGTGTGGGCAGTTCTGGTGAAAGAGTGAAGAGCAACTATCTACCAGCTTATGAACAACCTTCCACTGGGCTGGTTTCACTTACTGCAGTGTAGTTCTTCAAGTGCTCCATGCAGGTTTCTGTGTGTTGGAGAATGCCTAAGAACCGTGCAAGCAGACACCTTCCACTTGTGTGCTGGGCATGAGAAAGTGGAGACATTGCCTGTCTGTAGACAATTCCCTTCAAGATTCCCTTTAACAATGTTGACAATACAAAGCCTAAAATTGCCCTTCCAAACAGTGACCCGTGCTGTGTCTGGCAGCTGTGTGCTCACACTGCAAGGGCTCAGCTGATGGAGCCTTTGCTTCCCATTTCATCATCAAGGAGAGGTGCTGCATCTGCAGGGTCTCTGTCCTCCTGCTCCACAGGTGCTCCCTTTCTCACTCTGTTCAGTGTTCCACCCTAGAAATTCAAAGCAGCAGTGAGTGACAGAAAGGGTTCTTCCTGTACACGTACATTCCTACAGCTGTGTCCTGGCCTCTCCCCTCACCTTTGTGCAAACAAGTACAGCAGCCAAGAGCTTGACATGTGGTAAGACCACCACACACACACTGCATTAACCTTTTAGCCCAGTTCTTTTTATGCAGACCCATTTTTATGTTGAGGGAATTACTTCTATACACACCCCCCAGCTAGTGAATCAATAACAGCAAGGCTGTTCTTCACCTTTTATCATGCTTACTTGTTTCTTGTCCACAACATTGAGGCTAATGGAGGCAACAACGCAGGCAACAGTGTTTGCCAACATGAAGATCATCACCTGCTGCCACCGCCACAGGGGGATCTTTAACTCACTAGGAAAGGCCAAAATAGGATAGAACAACTGGTTACTTAAGATATTTAAGGCACCTCTATAGTTACTTGCAGCATCAGGCTGCAAAGACAGATTTCTGTTCCTGCTGCTCCACTAAAGCTTTATTGATGTCTCTGCTTGGAAAAAATAAAAGCATTCTCACCTGGACGTTGTTCCTAGGATGTGTCCAACAATCAGATTGGAAAGGCCAACTCCAATCATCTGCACAGAAGTTGCAAGCCCCATAGCTGTCCCTAAAGTTGCCTGGGGGACCACGAGAGGTATGGATGGCCACATACTAGCCTGGCAGGAGTAATGAGAAGAGGAATTAACTCAAAGCCTAAAGGTGTTAGATGGTCATTGGTTTAAAATTGAATTAATCACACTGAATAAACATTTATACTTTCTCTTAAAAAACCCCAGTGTTTATCCCTTCTGGCCTACTGGCTGGTTCTAGACTACCCCATCCCTCTCCAGCAGCTTGAGACAGCACAGACAACCCATGTAATTTAAAACTGGAATAACCTGACCCCAGATTTCCCCAGACCTGATGATTTAGCTCGTAAGACTCAGAGGAGATTCAGGTGTTAGGTTCAAGGTGAAAAAGCATCAAGAACAGCATGGCTGGATTCATGCTTCACACTGTATCAAATGGTCACTTGGTCTGCTTCGTGTTCTGCTCCACGCTGATTCCTTGGGGTTACCTGTTACTAACCAGAGCCTTCAGGACTGGGGAACCAGTGACTTCAAACTGTGGCTGCCAGACCTGCTCACCAGGACACGAGGGCACTGACATGTGCCGTCTGGGATGCAGGGGAACAGCCACAAAATGCTCAATGACAGTGGTGAGGTGGTGAACTTACAGCAGCAAAGGAGTAATTAATTCCCAGCCAGATGGTAGAGACCAATGGAGGAACAAATGTAAATGCCAGGAGAGCAAAGACTGGCAGAGTCAATGCAGCGCAGCCAACAGCAAAGAAGCCTCTTAGTCCAACGTAGTCCTGGCAAAGGAAACAAGCAGAAGGCATCTTACAAGGGATCCTTGTTCCTCACAGCTCCTAGTGACACGAGCAGAGTGGGCTGGTGTGATGGCCAGAAGGTCCTTTCCTCTCTGTTGATACTGTAGCAGACGAGCTATTGCTATTCCATGCTCCTGAGCCAGGACTGAAACACCTGCCAGAGAATCTGTGTCCAGTATTGATCTGAAATGGCAGGCTGTAACAAAGGGGGAGGAAACCCACACCATTATGCCCTGACAATCATGGAAAAGAGGAAGGGAAGAGTTTGAGATGATTACAGGCAAGTTGTCCTTTCCCATCTGCTTGCAAAACTTACCCTGATCGTGTCTCCCCCAGACTCAGACTTCCCAGAACATCCAGCCACATGCCATGGCCTGATGCTACCATAGCACAATTCAAGGACAGGCAGAGAAACAAGTTAACATTATGTCTTGTAATTTAATTTAGACTAAAGTGAATCTTGCAGTTCACAAGGAATTAAAGGACTGCTTGTTCAGCAACAACAGGCTAAACTCTGTTTCGGAGGGTTGTAACAAAGACACTTCAAAAAATTAGGAAGAAGTTATCAGTAAGCAGTTCTAGGTTTGAGTACTCACAATTAATATGCCAACGGCTGCGGAGAGAACAAGGGAGATGTTGTACACTGCCCCAGCAATGTAAGCAGCTGCCTGCTGACTGTAACCAGAATATTTATCCTGGATAAACTTGCTAAAAAACAAAATGAAGGGGGAGGGAATTACATAATTAGGATCCTTGATCTGGCTACTTTGACAGAAAGCAAGCCTGAGCACAAACATCCGAGCAGGAAGGCTTTTAATGAGATGACTTGTAAACAAGTTTGATTCCACCCGGTTTGTAGTGCCAAGCCTGTGTTGTTTTATTTTCTTTTTAATTGGTGCACACCACAGAGAAGCTGGCAACTTAGATGGCCTTTTTCAAGACACTCTGCAAGTACAGAGTAAAACTGCAGGCTGAAGTTGGGCACGTGTTCAATTACATCAGCACCAGTCACAGGCAGCAATTTGCCATCCCCTGTCCAAAATATACAGATGGATCTTTTAGATTCTTTCTGAAGAGGCAGAAAGCATTATCAATCCAAGGGTGAGAATTCTGAGGGGCAGGGAAAGTATTTTTAAATAATGCAGCAGCAAAGATCAGCATTTAAACTGACCACCTCCATTTTAGAAGTACGAGGAATTCCCCCTCAGCATCTTTAAGGGGACTTCTGGTTAAAGCAGAATGGAGAGCCTGCATGGCTCAGATAGGCTTGTATCTGTGAGTGGGACTGAGCCATAGAGCAATACCTGGCGTCTGCCACAAAGGGGAAGACTCCGTTGTAGAAGAACATGATGGTGAGGACCAGGAGCCAGTAGCGCAGGGGAAGTCGCCGGATGTCCTGAATGTGCTGCAAAGACAAGATGGGCCCTCAGTCACCAGGAGACTTCACAGCAATGGCACTTTCTGCAAGCCATTGACGAGCACAAACAACTCCAAAAGTAACAGGGGTAAGAGGGGATTGAAAGGCAACTCGTGTACCTCTGACTGAAACCTGGCACATCTGACTCCAAAACATTCTTTCTTTAATATTATTCAGTAAAGAAAACAAAAAAGCTTTCTTATTTTTGTAAAAGTTATAGCTGCAAGAGCCTACTCTAAGCAGGTGCTGTCAAAAGCCTACTGCAAAACCTTATGTGAAACACAGTGGAAAGGTACAGCACGAACAGAAGTCAAAGGAACAGTAAGAATATTCGTGTAAGAAGGAGGCTGTCCATGGATTTAAGTGCCATAAAAATTGCAACCTATTGCCTGTCATGCGTATCCCTGGACAGAGGAATGCAAGAAGTGGAAGGTGAGGGCTGGCAAAAGACAGTGTGGTACTGCCCAGAGGAGCTATTTGCTATCATGGGTCCTGTGAGCCACAGGGCAGTTCCAGCCTAGTTCTGTGCACAAAATCCTCCTCTGAGCCACCTACAGCCGAGAAGTACCTGGCTCAGAAAAACAACGCTGCTCAGAGCACTGGCTCAGCTCTCTGGAGGACTGCAAGTGCACTGGCTCTAAACTGAAAATTTACACTTTGCTGGCTTGCAGTATCCTCAGCTGTACCTGAGAACCTGCTCGCAGGGTCTCAGCAAGGGGTGTTAATGCCCTCCTCTGGCCAGGAGCAGCTCTCACTGCCTTCCCTGCGCAGAGACAGCGCTCAGCACCCCAGGCTTCCAAACACTGGGGTGGAAAAGCCCTGTGCACCACATACCACTTTTTTGGACTCTTGCTGGATAACCCCATCCAAGCCCAGTTGCTTCATGCCCACTTTATCGAGTACACTGACTGCAAGGGCTGAAACAAACCCAAGCAGACAGAGGAGGGTACCTGGAAAAGACACAAAGGTGTTAGAAATTCCTCAGGGTGGGCAGAGCTGAACGACCAAACCAGCTGCCTGCAGCACACAGGGTTCTCTGACTCCACTCTTGGCTTCTCCTGGCATTCACAGCCATGGAGTACAACCATTTACCTCTGCCCAGCCAGTCCGAGTCCTTCAGTTCTTTGTCCACTGAGCTCCCAAGGCACTGCAGAATTGCCTGCGACCAGGGAAGGTGAAGCCCCACCCACCCCCAGGCAGCCGCTTGGCTGGATGATGGCCAGACGACCTTCTGGACTGCAGCAGGCCTGGCGTAACAAACCCAGGGCTCAAACACACCAGACACTGAGAAACTTCCCTGGTGCCCTCAGCAGAAGATGCATCACCACGGGCTGCTGCTGGAAGCTGAGTCTGCAGTTCCTACAGCAGTCTGACCTGCTAGCCCACAGCTCCAGAGAAGGGAGTCAGAGTATGCTGGACATGCCAGAGGCAAGTCTGGCAGCAGCATCTGCTGCAGACATCCTTCTCTCAGAGAGACATCTGGGTCTGGTTTGTTTTCCATGGAGCCAAAACAACCTCTGTGACACACGAACGCATTGTTTGATCCATTCATCCCTCCATAGGCTACTGAAGTCACTGTGCTGTGCTTGCAAGTGCTGCCTGAGCACAAAACAGAGTGTCAGGTGGGATGCAAACACACCAGTTGGTCCCAGTCTGCCCTGAGAGCTGGAATCAGAGGAGAGCAATGGGTTTCAATTTGTGCAAGAAATACAAATCCTCTTTTCCATGTGATGGCCCATACTGTTTTGTTGATTGGGAAATAACACTTCCCTACAATCAAGTCTTTGTACACAAAGGCTGCCCTGAGGCACCACCCCAGCACACCAGATACCTGAGTGCTGCTGTGTAACTGCTCCATGAAACAGATCATCCCCTCCCCTACAGACAGATCCCACTGCACCAAAGAGAGAACAGAAACCCAAACTTTCTAAAGAGGTGGGCTCTTTAAGAACTAACTAAGAAACATGATTCAGATTCTGCTTCTCACAGTAATTTCAACCTACAGTTTCAATCATGTAAGACACCTCATGTCCAGACCAACACATACCCCACTGCAGCACGTTCTGCCAGCTAAAACCCAGGACAAACACGGTAGGTTCCTCTTGTGTTTCACCCTTAAGTTCCCATTCCATGGGAGTAAACCTACATTAACTACTGACCACCTGTGGCTGCAGATGTTAAAATATCTCAAGAAAACTGCAGACACTGCTGCCAGGCTGACACTACATCTTTGGGCAGGGTTTTCAGGCATCAGTGAAGAAAACATCGCTCCACTGGTACAGAAAGCAGCAGGAAACACTGGAAAACAATGTGCCCTCTCCTGTGAACTTCACTGTCTCTTTCAGGTACTTCTCACAACTGGACAAACAGGCTAGCCTCAGGTCTAGAAAACAAAAGGCCAAAGCACCGAAGAAACTCACCTCCCCAGAGTGTCCACTGTATTCCAAATTTTGCCTCAAACTGCTGGGTGAAGAAGAAGTTGAGGACACTCCCAAGACGGGAAAAAGACAGAGTCAGTCCAAATGCCAGTGCCAGTTCCTTCCCCTTGAACCAGAAGGCTGTGATCCGGTTCTGCACAACTTGGAGAAGACAAAGATCCTCTCTTGAACAGACAGACTCGGCCAAGAGCATTACACAGATGTAACAAACACAGCCTCTCAAGTTGGAGTGCTCGAGCTGGGGCAAGAGACCTCCACAGATCCCAACTGGCAGTAGTACACGTCAACTCCACAGTCTGCTTTAAAACATATATTAGATCATGCTGGGACATGGGAGGTGGCCCTATCCCTCAAAGAAGACAAGCAAAAATAACACCTTAGCAGAGCAATCACAGCCAGTCCCCACCCTTGGAAGAAGGACAAACTTGTTAGAGGGGAAGACTTAAACATGTCAGCACACATTAAATCCACACAACCCTTTGAGAAGCAGTTGTCTTCTCTTAGCGGTGTAGGTTCCTGGTGCAGAGCAGGTGAAGCTGACTGGCAGGACAAGGGTCTAGGAGGCAAAATAGAAATGTATCATGACCCTCTGGTGAGGCATAATTAAGAATGTGAATTCCTTACTGGTAAGTGACCCATTCCCAGAGCCGAAGAGCAGTCGTCCTGTTAGCATCACTGGTAGGAGGTACGGCGACCCCTTGAAATGTGAGCCTAGAGCAAAGACTGATGATCCCAGCACAGTCAGAAAAGAGAAAACGAAGACACCAACTAGGGAGAAACAGAGAAAAAATTACACAAACCTCAACAGACATGCTGAGATCAGGACGAAAGCATTTTTTGTCAAAAAGCAAAAGAGCAACCTCAAAACAGGCCAGTACCCCTGTGGGCTCCCATCAGTTCACCCTCATTATTTTAACTTTGTAAACACTGGTCTCCTTATAAAGTGACCTGGGAATCCTCAAAATAATGACAATATTATCATGGTGGAAGGTTAGAGAGAAGTCAGATGGCTCTGAACTCTCTAGAGTCCCTGTTCCTCTCCTGAGCTCCACTACAGACTATGGCCTAGAGCAAGCCATCTCCTCCCCCCTGCCTCTGTCTCATCTGTAAGATGTTCACCTCTGTGACAGAGACAGAGCACAACCACGTTTGCTGGGACTGCTGAGCCTTAGATCATGGCACACACCAGAACAAACATCAGAGCAGGGAACAGAACACTACATTATTGGTTCATCCCACCCAGAACAGGTAACGCTGCTCCCTGTTGCATGTGTGCCACAGGAAAGCACATCCACTGCTCTGCTGTGGAAGTTCCAGTAAGTCAGTGGTTAAGGGATGAAAACATCTCAGTTGCCTTCATGGAGCTGCTCAGCCAACCGTTAAGCACTCCACGCACAGAGCTGTCCCTCCTCTCCCATCACTCTCTGACCTTACTGAAGAGGAACCTTTGCCTGTCCCTTTGCACCGAAAGAACAGCCCAAAATTCCACAAGGATAAATTAACTGATCCCCAGAACTCACAGCGATTTCCAAGTTTATCAATCAGGAACCCAGCCAGAATAACAACGACTGCATTTCTAGGAGAAAACAAAACCAGGAGCATTTGTGTCCTGCTGCTGGGAAGAAATTAGCAACCAACCCCATCTCCCCAGAGCATGAGAAAGGTGACTTACGCCCAGGCGTAGATGGCGTAGAGCAGGTTGTACTGTGCAGGTGTCATCCCCAGGCCCTCCACACAGTCCAGTGTGCTATTATGCCCGGTCTTGTTATGATGGGTTCCATTGGGGCAGGTCAGGTTCTGCACAACAAGTCACAGAGTCTGTGGTAGGCAGCAGACACAGATGAAAATCCATGCATTCCTTTAAAAATGGAGTTCAGTTCTTCCCTATGAGATTTCTGTTCCTCCCCCTCAGTTCCCAATTCCACAACCAGGAATGTGAGGCCCTGTGTGCTCTCCCAGGAGGCCAGCCCTTGCCACATGAGCAATGAATGCCCCTGGGCACGGCACATTTCCCCTTCCCCTTCCTGTGGGGGCCCTTTCACACACGGCCATCCCCAAGGAAAGGAGACTGCACCGTGATGCTTATCTGATCCCTTAGTTCCTCAGCCATAGTTCAGCTTTATCTGACTCCTCATCATATACTGCAAAGTCTTAAGCAGTGTGTAAATGTGGAACTTGGCAGCAGTCCCTGTTAATCCACAGGTATAAAGTGTTTGCTGAGCAGCAGGAACCTGCTGGTCGTAGGATGATTTAACAGGCTGGGTTTGCTATGGAAAAGCAGCATCTCCTCAGCACCGTGTGACCGGGAGAAAACCCCAGACCATCCAACTACTAGAACCCTACCTGCATTAGGAGATGGACACTAGGGCTTCCACACCAGGAGGCACAAGCTTAATGTCTTGAATAACCACGAGGACAGTGTGATTTTAACCACGTGGGTTTTATATAGCCATCATATTTACAAACACCTCAGACCTGCTGTAGTAGAAATGTCCAAGTCCTCTGGAACAAAGAGTTTCCCTGCAAGCGCTGGTCTGAGATGCTCCAACTACCACTGTACCACTGGTGTAAGGCAGGTGGAGCTAAAGCCCCCAGAGTAAAACCATGACTGGAGTGTCCACAGATAAAACCACTGTTTGCACAGCGCCTAACACAGAAAAACATGGCTTGGTTTCACTGCCCTGTGAAGTTACCTAGCCAACAAAATATGACACAACCTCTCCTTCACCCCACAGATGAATGACTCTTCTCCCACAGACCTACAGATGTTGTAGAGGATCAGGGAATAAATACTGACCTATTTTTTTTACTCCTGTTTGCAATGAAAAACTGCACCCAGTTTAGCCTGGAGTTCACTATCTGAATGCTACGTATGAGCTTCACTTTTAAGCTCCAGAAGCTCCAGGCAGGCTCTGTGGGTCTCTGCCCTTGCTGCTGGAGCAGCCAAAGCACAGAGCTGTGGCCCCGGCCTGCACAAACCCATCTGCCAGGAGATGGCACACGGAGTCGGACCGGCTCTGGGAGAGGGACAGAGAATGAGCCCAGTAAAGATTTCCTCAGGCATTCAGGAGCTTGGGTAAAGAACTCTGGGGCTTTGGCACCCCTGGAGACAGCCCAGAAATCAACTGGGGTATCAGCCCTGAAAAACACAATCTGCTGGCACTTGGGAACAGAATGATCTGTACAGGACAGAGTCCTCCTGCAATGTCCCACCACGGCTCTGTCCGTCATGTAGCAAATGAGCATGGGATGGGATG
>VZRW01002123.1:0-21050 GCA_013398125.1 Aegotheles bennettii
ATTACTATTAAAAATATAGCAAATTTCCTTCTGCAGTTTTATTTAATAAAATATTCTTGCAAGGTTTTATTGTACATCTTACAAGATGTATATTAAGACCCTTTACATTACTGTTCCTCATGAACAATAAAATGAGGCAGTGGTCCACTGAAATTGCTCGTATCAGTGGACCAGGGATGGACCAGGCCAGACATGTTGTTCTTGGCTTTTGTATCACAGTCAAGCATACCTTCAATAAAAGAGTGAGTCCCATCAGATCTCTCTTAATACCAGTGAAGGGCAGGTACTTAGTGTAACTCAGTTTACAAAACATGAAATCATAATCTTCAGCTCTGCTGTGGAAGACACAAATGTTTTCACATTTTTTTTCTTGGGAACTGCAACATCTTTCTTAATTTTGTAAGTAAACTAGGAAATAAACTAGGGAGCACAGTCTTTCAACTGTTCTCTGAGTGAATTGTTTTCTGAATAGACAGAGGAAAGGAATTACTACTTTAAAGACAGGTAACAAAGAAGTAGATAAATAGGTTATGCTTGTAGGAACACCAAGGCTGCTTTTAAAGTGTTTTTTTCCCAAAACCTTGCTTTTTGTTACTTGTTACGCATAAAACAGATGTGACTTTATCTCATTGTTTCATTACAGTGAAGTGTGCCACAAGCAAACCAGCTTTCTTTGCTGAAAAACTCCACTTGGCGATGAAGGTAACCTAAAGAACTTCACTTTGTAAACATGGGGTGCTTTGTAAGCTGAAAAATAACAAACTGTCTAGAGCTTTCTAAACCCTTTGTGTGGTAAAAAAGGACTGCAGAAAGAAATTCACTGTATTTCTCTATTGCCTTCTGTTCTTTCCTTTGAAACCTCTGAGTGTCTTTCCATAGGAGGAGCTGTCTGTTTGCTGTAGCGTGTTCAGGAGGCATCTGTCCATCCACACCTGTATCTTTTACTCTAGACAGTGACAGAAAGCTAACTGGAACTTTTCTTATTTATGAAATCACAAAAGTATTAATGAAAAATAAATAGGAAAGCAATTACAGATGTGGACAATAACCTAGTAGAGCCTAATCTTTGAAAAGTTATCAATCCATGGTGTTTTTGGCAAATTTGGAACCTGAGGTGAGTGAGACTTCTAGAGATCCTGAAACAGTCTTTTGTGCAGGTGTTTTCATAACTCCTGTGACTTGGTTAGGACCAGTGTGTGAAAAATTGAGTCAATCATTATGAAAATACAGTTCATTGCACCCTTAAAAAGAATAATAAAAAAGGGCAGTGAAGTCCAGGTTGTTTCTGGTGTATAACAAGAGAAGGGCATGCCTCATTTTAGGCAACAGCTAAAAGTATGTAAAAGAAAAATGTAAGGGTGGACATCGTCTGTCAGAAGTGAATTGGGGGGAACATCAGAAGTGAAAGGGGAATATCAGAGGAATCCCTCATGAGAGATGCTAAAGGAACAGGATGTGGGCATTGCAAACCCAGAAAAAAAATCAGATGGATTAATACACAGCGCCTTGATTTAAAATATTTCAATGACATAAGTAGTCTCTTTTTTTTCTTCTTTTTTTTCTTTTTTTTTCTTTTTTTTTTTTTTCTCGCTATTAACAGGGCTTTGGGACACGGCACAAAGAGCTCATCAGAATCATGGTTTCACGCCATGAAGTGGATATGAATGAAATCAAAGGTTATTACAAGAGGCTGTATGGCATCTCTCTCTGCCAAGCCATTATGGTAGGTTTTCTCTCAGGTGATCTATTGAAATGGAAAACAACTAAAAGATTTTGAAAGTTCAGTAAGGGTTTCTTAACTCTTCTGCTCCTCAGTCACCAGTTTGTTCTGAGTAACTCATTGTAGCTTAGTAACTCATGTTCCAAATGATCCACATGCTGATAGAAATAACTCATTTCCTGGCACTATGTTTTTGTCATAAAAGCTGTAGCAACTTATTAGTAGTGGTACATGTCTCAGGATATCATCTTACAGTAGAAGCCAAGAGTTGAATGGAGACTACAATATTCCTGTACTTGACCAGACACAAGGTACATTGATGGGACAGTGGAGATGATTGCACTGACAGCTCTGTGGGAGATAATTGATGTAACTGGCTATTGGTTTTTAACATTGGAGGTACTCCTGCAAACACCTTGTTAATTTGTCATTTATTTGGCCTGCTTTCCAGATGACTTAAGTAAAAGTATCTTCTTAAAGACTACCAATGTATTTTCCAGAAAATTTAAAACAGTGTGGTACTTAAAGGAAGCTAAAGTTGCAAAACAGCTTTGTGGAGACTAGTAGACAACACTAAAAAAAAAAATAATTAAAAAAGAGTCTTCATTGAAGTAGAAACATACTCCCCGCATGTATCAAAATGCCTCTTTGGTTTTTATTACTGTCTGCTACTTTTTCAGTTAGGTGCCAAAGATAACTTTTATTCTTCCATCATTAGCGTGTGTGATCTGTAACTTGGTACGTACTTGCATCACCCCATTGTGTTCCAAAGTGATGATTGCATCCAGATGGATTGAGAAGTAGCTTGGCTACACTAAACAATTCATATGTCTCTAGAAAGTAGATTAAAATTTGAGAAAACATAGCGTGTAATAATTACAATGCGTAGTTAATGCATGTTATCTATTTTGTCCAAGCTGAATAAGAAATCCTATGGTGAATGGAGTATCTCTGTACTATTAGCCTGTGTTTGAGATAATGCTAGATACAATGTGTGTAGAGTTTTAATATAATGAACATTGGACATCAGTGGTCAAGGAAGGCATTTTCGTTGTATCTAGAGAGGAAAGACTTAAGCTCCTGAGTGGATAGAAATCTTCTGTGAGTCTCTTATTTATGCCATGAGACCTCCTAGGATTTTTATTGTCCTTGTCTACTTCTGCGTCACTCTGGAAATGCATGTGTTTATTTCTAGGTCATACAAATAACTTAAATGAGGGTACTCAGTTCAAGCTCAGTCTGTGGTTAACACCTATGTGTTATCAAGTGATTAATTTATTTAGGTGAAGCATTGATTTTCGGTACATGTATATTGAATGCTTACTGAAATTTATTTCACTTCTGAACATGGTCCTAACAATTGCCAATTTTTTGTACTTAATTGACAGGATGAACTCAAAGGGGATTATGAAAACATCCTGGTGGCTTTGTGTGGAAGTGATAACTAAGTTTCATGTTTCTGAATGTACTCAAGCTCTGTTGCTGTATGTCTTTGTATTTGCCTCAGCTGTCTATATAAAAAATAGGCTTTACACAGTGACGTTTCTCCAGAATGGTACTTACCTGTATGCGTTATGTTGAAAATCTGTAATTTGGTATTAATTTTTTAGTATCTTTATTCTGAATGGCATTAATATCTCTTATTGCCATTATTTATCCAAAGTCAGAGAATGCCCTCAAGTTTCTGTTTGCTTGGTTAATCATGAAAAAGGTAAAGTTTTAATGTAAGCAAAGCAAATAAATTTTAAAAATGAAAAATGAACCTGTGTGGAACTTTCTATGTCCCTATTCCTTTTTTGTAATTAATTTCAAGTTTTCTGCATACAGTGCATGAGAGAAAAATCAGTAAATAACTTAAATAATCAAAAGAATGTAGCAATATCACACAGTATAGCTGAAGCTATAGCTTTCCATTTTACTTCAGCTAGGGTTTATGTAAGCCAAATGTAAGAAAAAGAACTAAAGATAACTTATTAAAAAATAGCAATATAAAAAAAAGCTAACAATATCCCTATCTTGTTCTTTTTCATTTAAATTCCAGAGTAAATAAACCTTTTATGTTTCATAGTTCATGTAGGAATTTTTTTCCTGATGAGTTGTGTAAATTTTTTATATTATCTCCAAAGTGAAAAAATTACTATCTCTACCCCTGTTTTGGACTGAGCTCATGCTTGGCATTACTGTCCCGATTGTGTTATTACAGGTAAGTTATTGTAGTCCTTAGGTGCACTGATGGAATTAAGCATTATTATTTGGTTCTTCTTTACATGCAAACACTGCTGGTCTTTGTTACGGCAGCCTCCAGTTACTCATTTGAATAAGTGCATGATAAACTATTGGGAAATCATAGGTCATCTTCGCTAATTTGTGTTAAGCATTGCATGCCCTCTTTGTTTCATATCAGGATGGTCTAGGATAACATTAGATAAACTAGGATAACACCAGTACTAGATGTTTGGAAAAGGAGAAGTCTTATTCTAGAACAACCATTAGCATTGCTATATCTGGAGAGAAAAATTCTATGTGTCTTTCACAGGGCCAGGTTTTGATTTACCCCAATTATTTGCCAATATCTGTAACACCCACCCTACCATAGTTTACTTTGTTGGTAATCCTTATTGGCCTCATAGGATAAGTGGAAGAAAGAGATTTCAACCAAAGAAATTTATGGGACATATACATGGTAGTTGTCAATTAAAATAGAAAGACAAACAAACAAGCAGGTATATGAACAGAGATCATGTGCTGAGGGATCTGTTTGATCAAATGACAAGCTTCAGAGAAAACAAAATCAAACCACCTCGTATGTTTTGAGTATGGTACTAGCAAAAGATGTGTTTCCTTAAGAGACAGATTTCAGGAGAATGCAATTCCCCAGTACTTTAGTCCATATAATCATGAGTTGGAAAGGTTGTTTGTGACAGTAAAAGTTGATTGGACGGAAAGTCTAGCTTTGCTGAATATGAAACTAAGATGGTATTTTGATTCTTTACCAGGACCCACCTGCTTCCTTTCTCACTTAAAGAAAATGCATAGAAGGGAATGATTAGTTGCAGCAGTTCCTTTTGAACTTTCGGTGATAATCATATATGTTTTGATTATATGCATAAGTATATATATATATATTCATATAAAGCATGTATGTTTTGCTAACCTCTTTGGCATGGTTAACAATGTATTAAAACAGAAGAAACATAAATTAATGGATTTTGAGATACTATCTGTGTTGCTGCCCAAACACATGGAGAAACAAAAAAACCCCACAGCAAACCTGTACTCAGTGGATGGGTCGTAACTAATTAAGTTGTAGCCAGTAGATTATTAGGCCTAAGCATGAGACTTTTGTTTCAACATTTCAGTCATTGTGTAATTGGGAGCGTCTGTAGCTGTACAAAGTGGAAGAATCTGATTTCATCAGCACAGGAAAGAGTTGTTTTTTCAATAGATATGTTCAACATAGAAGCCAAAAGGTGCAAAAACATCCATCAAAAAAGCTATAGCAGGTTTTTAAAAATTACTTCCAATTAAAGCTGAAGGAATACTTGAAAATTTAAATGCATTTGAAGTTATCTCTTTCTTTTTGACTGAGTTCAAGAGAGGCTCAGCAGCGGCATGTTCTTTGAGAAACTCCAACCTAACTATTCCATTTCCTAATGTGAACAAGTGAGCAACTAGAATTTTCATTTAGAATGAAGAAAGAGATGGTATGAAGTTAAACATGTTATTAATAGACAAATGATTGTCGTTTGATTATGAGTTTTGCAGGACTGTGCAACAGAAGGAAATTATTGGTGTACATTGCTGCATTCTAAACATCTCTCCTGATTTTACGACATTTTACTGTATTTTTATGTGTATCCTTGCTAGAGGCAAGAGTACCTGCATTTTGACTGTATTTTATTTGTGTCTATTTCTACAAATACAAAGGCTGCTCAAAGAGGAAGGATTGGTGGAGGTCTGTACGGTGGTGTATCAATGAGGAGTCACAGGTTTACTACTACTGCAAGCCAGCTAAATTCCCCTAGGCATTCATTTCTGTCTGAGAGGAGCACATTTCTGTATGGTGAGGGTACTACTTCCACATGCATTTAAAAAGCCAGAAGTGTGGGGGTTTTTTAAAATCTGCTCATATGGCTGTTTCGCAATTGTCTTCAATGTTATGAGGTATTTATATGACTCCTAATTTCCATGAGAAATTTTCAGCTAGCTATTACAGTTCAGAAATTTTTTCAAGTACTGAAAAAATAAGGCTTGAATTAATAGTTGGGCAACACAGTGGTTGCACTATCCATTTCACTGCCAAAAGGCTCTCTGATGGTCTGAGTGGAACAGGGAGGGGGATAATTCTAAACTAAAAAACCCCACAGCTTTCAGCTGTAGCAACACCTAAGTGGTAAGGTGTTTTCCTGCAATTAAGAAAGGGCAGTTCCTGTTCTCAAGAGCTATGCTGCACAACCAAGTTGGGGAAGAGAGTGAGAGACAACTAAATGGATCAGCACAAATAAGGCAATGTTTTCTATGCAAATTAAGAGCATCAACAAAGCAATCTAAGTGAACCTCTAAGTATAAGTCACTCTAGTCAGAGTATTGTTTGAGCAGCTGAGTTACCACAGAAGACAAGTATACAAAGGTCATTTGGATCTTGTTTGCTATTATCTTTCTGGCTATGAAAGGATAAAAAGTCACATAAATCACTGCAACTGAGTTTGAAATGTAAGTTCCTAGGAACTCCATTCAATAGTGTTCTTCTCTCTGTGTTGAGCTTCAAGCACAGGATGAGACCACAGATACCTACCAAGGAGGGATGTTTGCACATTTTCTGCAATTTTCTGAATTATTATTCTAATCAATATTATAAATTAAGCAGTAGTACAAGGAAAAATAAGAGATGGAAATAAAAGGATATTTTCAAGTCTTTCTGAACTTACCTCAAAACAAAAAAAAAGTACGTCACACTAAAGTTAGACTGTAGAGAATTGCTCAGTACTAAAGCTGTCTGGAAGAAGGCTTGCTCAGACATAATCAGTGTGCTGGGATTTTCATCAATGTTTTGTTAGTGAAACACAATGTATGAATTTTATAACCTTTCTTCTGAGTTGGGGAAAGTAATTCAGAAAAGCCTACAAAAATGAAGAAGCCCTTAGTCAAGTGTGAACAGGGGCTAGAAGAAAAGTAGCCCATCATGTTTTGAAGACAGAGAGATGTGCTTTTTTTTTTTTTGGAAAGACATACTAGAAATGCAATAGTGTGGGCTTTTTACATGCCGCTAAGCCTACTGAGAAATGGTAGCCCACCCACTTAATGGGTAATGACCATCCAGACATTTAAAGCTTATGAAGGGGAGGTGAGGGATGAAATCAAGTGTAAAGGAGATGCCGGTAAATATGTTACAGAAAAGTCTAAAGTGAAATTAATGAGAAAGCTTCCTTTCTTTGATGTAAGTTGCAGGGAGAGGACCAAGAGGTCACAGAAAATGCAACAAGAGGACTGAAATATGTATTTTTTTCATCATTATACACATGTAGTCTATACGCAGGAAAGTACTTTGAGGACAAAGCTTCAAAGTAACCCTGTAAATGAAGGAGTCACTCTTCATCTCCAGTGACAGGAGACAGGAAAAGCTTTCTTGAGGGATGGTGCTTTTTAAATCTCTTCCAAAATATTGGAGAACCATCCCTTCAAATAGCACTAATTCTTTCACTACTGTTTGATAAAATGCACTGGAAATGCTAAATTTGTCCCATTTAGTTTATTATTACTTTCTCACCAGCCATCTCCTGCACCAGTTGGAGTGCATCTCTTTCACTGTGAATGCTCTTCTCGTCCTTCTGGTTTGCCCTGACAAAACAAAAGACAAATTTGCAAGAGGCTAGAAAAAGGCATCTGCAGTTTCTGAATGGTGTTTCCAAAAATCTGAGCTCTGGTGCCACCTCGTGAGGAAGTTGAGAACAACTACAAGGAAATCTATTACAGCAGAAATTCAGTCGCAAACAAGTGAGGACCTTATCCAGCCACTGTTTTCCAGGCTGCCAGAATGACGAGAACAAAACAGTTCAGTTACTTTTATTATTTTTTTATTTTCTCCAGTGTCTTTTTTTTTTTGACCTTTATTTTCAAAAGGAAAGAGCAGGGCGAAAATTAACTAGGACCAACTACCTGATGTATTCTTAAGGGAAGATATAAGAAGAGGTTTCTCATAGCACTGTGACAGTCAATTGTAGAGTATGAAAAAAACCCCACAACACCACCCCCTCACTCCCCCAAAATATCAAATGTGTATAGTTGCTTACCCAAAACCCTGCACTTGAGAGACTCACCCACCCAGCAGCTCATCTTTCTGTCTCTTGTGTGATACATAGGAGGCAGAGATGTTTTTCAGGTTGTTGTTCAACAAGTTTGGGCAAATGGGTGAACTTATAATAGATACCATAAGAGAAGGTGCTGTGGCAAGGTGATACAGCTAAGCAGCCCTGTGTGCTTAGCTAGCATAAAGATAAAATACGTGAGGGGTTTTTTTTAAATTGAGCAGTTTTTCCACCTCCATTCTGGTGGGACTATATGGAATGTTTTCAATTGCTCTTTGCATTTATTATATGCTTATTTTTGTGAAAATAATTGGAATAAATTATACCAAAAGGTCTTTGAAAATCTGGCCTTAAATTTTTCAGTGTATTGTTTTGGAATCTACTGACATAGTTCCTACATTCAGCTGGACTGAGTATAGCTGCTAAACAAACTACTTGCAAGGAACTCAGATATTACAAAAGTAGTGGCAATTTATCATATGTAGAGAGGATGACCATCACTATATTTAGTATTGCCTTCTGTGTTATATTTTACACATCAGTGGATCAGGATGTTTCTGGATTTGTCTGAATCAAGAAGAGAAGAAATTAGAGCTTGTAGGTTCTTTGATAGTATTACGCAAAATTTTTCATTAAATTGCTCACTGCGCTACTAAACTAGGTTTCCTCAACAGTTACAGTTAATTAGCATTGTCAAATACGAATTTTTATGGCTCTAGCATAAATAATCTAGATCTGCAATTAAATTCACTGTGCTTCTTTCAAACTCCTCTTAGTCCTTCCTATCCACATTAAGTGGTTTTGTGTCATTATCAAAAATTGCCGAGCGAATTTTCCAAATAGCTGATGAATGTAAGTTGATGAATGAACAGAAAGTTTTGACTTCTTGCTGTTCAGTTTTGTCTATGTTGAAATTCAACACCTCATTTTACTTCCACCATCTCACCATATTCTGACCTATGCTGGAACTTGGCTGGTAAGATACCGACACATTTTTTACAAGCTTCTTGGGAGGCTATGTCAGACTTCAAAAAGTCCAATTTAATTGTAGCAGTTCTTCTGCTATTTTTGCAATTTTATAACAAAATGCTCTACTCATTGTGGAATCATCCATGTTTAATAATGGGGATGACCAGGTGATTTTTAATTATTTTTTCTAGGTGTTTCACATTTCAGTTAGTGTGAAGTTATTGACAACTAAATACTTTTGATTTATGAATTGATAATTTTATTTCCAGACCTGTTTTTTTCCCAAATAATAAGTGGATATGAATAAATACCATACATTGTTTGTTATTCCT
This sequence comes from Aegotheles bennettii, assembly GCA_013398125.1. NCBI lineage: Eukaryota > Metazoa > Chordata > Aves > Caprimulgiformes > Aegothelidae > Aegotheles > Aegotheles bennettii. The sequence continues at coordinate 9,327 of VZRW01002123.1, forward strand.
GAAAAATATTATTTTGTTCTTCCTAAAAGACTGGATGGAGTTGTGTGTGGGACATTTGTTTCATTATTTGAAATTATCAGTATATGTTATTGTTTGAAATATATCAAGTTTGGCTCTATTTAGCTGAGGCAAATGATTATGGAATGTTCAAAAAACATGACACTGGGTCTTATGGAAAAGTGAAGATTTTAATACATTGTACACCAATCGGGTCTGGAAACAATGTTTTTCTTTTTATTGAATGCAGATATGAACATGTGGAAAATTACTTGAACTTGTTTAATCCCACTCCACCAAATATACATCTTCAAATTTGTAATTTTAATTTTATTTACTCTATATATGTATTTAGCCCATTAATAAGGAAAATACATAAATGTATATTAATGTATATTAAACCCTTACAAATGCACAACTTAAATATTACAATGACAAAGAAACCCCGGTGTCCATAGATTCATTTGCACAAGATAAAGAAAAATTAAATCGCCTCAGTGAAACATCAATGCTGTTAATTACATAGCTTTACACTGGAGAATAATTTTACCTTTCCCCTTAATGCAGAATACAAAACGCTTCCCTATGATATGACTTGACTGTGGGACAAATTGTCTGTACTGCCTATAAACAGTAGATGTAGCTGTTGACACTTGCAGGAGAAAAACACTTCTTTTTTTTCCCCTTTCAGAATGTATGCATTTTGTTGGGTTTTGTGTGTGGTGTTTTGGATTTTATTTATTTATTTATTTTTAACAAATATTCATATTGTGGCTTTGTTTAAAATATTAAAGAGCCTCTTTCACAGTCCCTGGGTTTGTCAGTCCTTTTTCCATTACACGTGATACAAAAAGTTAAAGTATAAAAAGTAAACATTCCATGAGTTTTCGTGAGTTAATTATAAATAATGAAGTTTGAAAATAAATTAGGATATATGCTTCCGCAATCAGCCTGACTTTGCAATTAGAAAGGTGTAGTGCAGGTTTCTCCTTCAACATCAATGCATTTTACATAGCTAGGATATAGCAGTAATCCGATCAGCTACAGTTGCCACAATACCAGACGGATCCCTAAAAATAGAAGTCCTCTAGTAATCTGTCTAGATTATTGAATTCACTGACCACTTGGCAATATATCATGGAATTCTTGCAGAACTGAATTAAAATTTATCCTGTTTTATTTTCAGTGACGTCTAGAAATCTTCCATATTCTGCTCTACCATTTTCATTGGAAATGCACTTATAAGGAAACACAATGTAGTATACTGTTTTTAAAGTTTTTTTTCCAGCTACCAGTACCATAGTAATATTCAAAATAATATTGACAGTGCTATTCTGTAATATTTTATTGGAATATTTTAATTAAGAAAATACTGTGTAGAAATATTAATTTCTTTATAAACAAAAATAATGTATAAGTGTAAGCCTGTATCAAACTTTTAGTATCATTTTCCTCTGCAATGGTTAAGAGGTATCTTTGCAGGCACATGTATTTGTATTTGGTTGCTCTTCTAATGTATAATTTTAAAATGTGCATTTAAGGAGAGAGAGACAGAAATATGGTCATGGATAGCATCACGCATTTTCCTGGTTTTCATGTTTCATTCATGCCCTGTGAATGAAAAAAAACTGAAGCCAGGGGTCTGATGTTGCTTTTCTTGTCTAGTTGATAAATACAAACAAATAGTTAATATAATAAAATTATAATTATAAAAAAGGTAATACAGAAGACCATTGACAAGCACATATACCAGTACATCTATGGATGTTCTATTACTGGGAGAGATGCATGAAGATTTGGGTTTAGTTTACTGTTAGTGGAAGTTTTTTATTTGATATTAACATGAGTTGTGTTATACATACAAACTACTGGTAGGAGAATGGCATCTACATCCCTATGTGAATGAAAATAACAACCCTGCAGATACAAATAACATGTCAAGTAAGCATGTCATCCACTCCCTTGTGCACTTGTCCTTTGAGCCCATCTCCTGTTTTCAGTTGTGTTTCTGTGACTTTGTATATTTAGTGGAATTACTGTGGTATAAATACATCTGTACCAACATTTGTAGATCCCTATGTGGTATTCGATGGTGCCCAGCTGATTTATTTGCACAGAAGCACTGGTAATTTGTGCAGACACCTTGCTTTCAAAGCATGGCAAATGCCTGGTCCGGGTAGCAGTGCATTAGATTGTCGTTATAAGAACTAGTCTAATGGTGAGAGCAACAGTGTTACAGGTATTTAAAAAAAATCAGAGTTTGGCTCTAGGAGGTTTGCCATGAGGAACTCCAGAATTCACAGTATAATTCACCCCTGAAGCATTAAGTTAATAATGGATTACACTGGTTTCCTAGGCATCTTTTCCTGCTCAGCAAGGGGAAATTCACTCCAGCCACCAAGCCAGGAGAAAAACAGCAGCATTTTTACCCTTTCTGAATTGTTTCTATTTTATTTGAACTTCTCCACAAGTGGGATCTTCTTGTGTCTTTTTCTGCCTCCTAGTTTCACTCCTTGACTCCTGTGTCTATATACTAAGACCCATGCTGCTGCTGACTTAAACAGTTTTGCTCTCACTGTGCCAGCTTCCCTTCCCTTCCCTTCCCTNAACAGAAGTAGAAAACTGAACCTAAGAACAGAATAAAATAGAAATTCCAACAACTTTATATGTGATTTTATAGTTAAACAGATTTCTGCTTCGAGGTTTGGTTCCCCCTTCCCTGCCCTTCCCTGCCCTTCCCTTCCCTGCCCTTCCCTGCCCTCCCTGTCTGTTTCTTTGTTTTTTAACAAACGAAGTATAATTAAGAAACGAAGTATAATTTGGCACTATGTAGGAAGCTATTTTTCAATTCTCAGTAGTTCCACATGTTTGGGGAATTTTTTTCCCCTATTTACTTTATTTTGCTTGTATTAACAGGGTTGGAGAGCTACTTACCTCCTGTATAGAGGCAGTAGCTAGTCATACGATTTTCACAGTTAAAATCATACCTGGGAAAGCTGCTGCCATTGTAAAGTCCAGGTTTTACAAGGCAAGAACCACATTACAAAACTTGTACGCAGGCTGAAGTGCACAAAAACTACATCAGAAACATCTGTCAATCAAAAGTTTTGAAGCAAGGTAGGAAAAATAATTTTTTGTTTCTGTTTTCCACAATGTACCTAATCTGTGCTTCATAACAGAGGTCTGCTTTCCTTGAGCCATGAACTCTCTGCTGCCCCTCCTAGAGGCACGACTTTGTATGTTTATGGTACAGAGGGTCATAAAAACAAGCACACTGTGTACACAATCAAGGGGAAGGTTGAAAATCTAGGGTGGCTGATTTGCATTTTCATCAGATACTTGCAAATGCCATCAAACCAAACCATTACAGTTTGAAAGTTCCAGCAATGATTCAGTCATTTGATATATATATAAAAAAGAAATAAAACCAAACCATAAAACTGAAGTAATCCATTTTATATCAAATGAACTTTTATTTTAACAAACCCCATCCAAATTTTGATTATGTTTTTGTCCTTGAAGTATCTGCATTATGGAATCTGAAATGCATTGTCAAATATTATAAAGATGATTCTACAACTGAGTTTCTTGCTGCCAGACAAAGGTGCTCGGTTGGAAAAAAAATGCAATTACTAGCAATCTTGTTTTGTTTTAACTGTCTGGTATCACTCTGACTAAAGATGCCTGTAACCTTTTTAGCCTGCTGTCTATGGTTACAATGAATTGGTTAATCCAACACAAAACAGGAGTTGCACAGCATTTAATGCACCCACAAACAGGGAAAGTCTGTTCTGTGCATGTAAACAAATTACTAAACATCAGAGAATGTGGCTGAAGTTCTGCTCTGCCCCTTGCTATTTTTCTGGTTCTTGGACTGGAGTAAGTAACCTTTTACTTCATGGCACCTGCAAAAGTACATTAGGATTCCTGGTTGCATGTATAGCACTTGTGGTCAATGATCTGGACTGCTGGTGGAAACAAGTAGGAAGCAGGTAGTGTGATACTCTCTTTACAACTGCCACAGCTTAATAGAAGGGTAGCTACATCCAGCATCAGAGCTTTTAGTAGCCTTTTGAGGATATTGTAGAAAGTACCAAAGTGATTTGGTCTAAAAGTTGCACATGCCTGACCCACTGTGGTGAACCTGACCCTTGATGAAAAGCTTGTCAGATAGAGATCAATACAAATGTTTTCAATCAAGAGAACCAAGTGGAAATATGAGAACAGTCCAGGTTCAAAAAGCAGTTCAGAATTAAAAAACTAGACTAACCCTTTCAATAAGAGGGACAGAAGCTATCCTTGTTACGGTCTCAAATACTCTGTTGTTACATACATCCCTTTTGGTTAGATCTAATTATCTTCAGGTAGGTGTAGTGCCTTTTAGACTCTGGAATGTTTTTAAATGACTCACAAGACAAAAAATTTAGTAAGAGTACAAAGCCATTGGTGTTCAACATGGACTCATCTGCCAGTACACATGTACTTTACATACATCCAAATGGCAAGAAGGCTGACATGTTTACAGTAAAATAAAAATATTTTTCTTTATATGTGATTTTTCAAGAATACTAGTATTCTTTGTCAGAGCTGAAAGCACCATATTCTGTTAAATTAGTATTATCAAGAACAAGTTTTCAAACCGAAAGATGAGCACAGCTACACTGTATTGAGACATCTTAGTAATATATCTACTGCATGTACTGTACTTACATGCAGTACTTATTCCAATGACTGTACACTATAAATTGCATCCCTGAAAAGACTGTTAGTAATCATGTAACACAGGAAGAAAATGTTCACAAAGATACACCTGAAAGAGCACATTCCTTAGAGGTCCCTAGTGGACAGGTCTTGCCAGCCCAAGTGGCTCCCATTAGCCTTCACAGTATGTACTTAAAAACATTTCATAGTTCTAATGATGAACAGTTTAGCATGTTGCTTGCTCTCTGATCTAAGAAGTGTGATTGCTTTAATTTTATGAGAAAAGTTCACAAAAGTGTGAGAATACAATCAAATCCTGAAAACACCACATGCTCTTTAACACTGATAAGAACTGAAGCTAAGGCCAATGCCACAGGTAAGTGTAGCTGCTGAGAAAAGACCAGAATAGCTGTTGATATGTCTTTTAACTTTCTATTCCACTTACCTTTACAAACAGATTTCCAGTTACACTGACAGTTTTGCAGCACATGCTGAAGCCATTTGAAGCTATTTCCAAGGTAGGGACTCTGTTTCTATGCTTGTTTCTGGACTCAAGGCAAATCCACCTTGAATACTCCTTGCACTCTTACAATGTCCAGTCTTTACTTTGGAATACACATCCCTTTCAGGGAATCATGTTCTAGAAATAACATCAGAGTTAAAAAGCTAATTTCTGGTGCATACATACACTCCAGAGACAACAGCTATCTTATCTTTTTTTTTAAGGCAACTGTATATTTTACCGCTGAAGAAATATGACTACTCCCATAACTCATTTGGTAGGTGCTAATGAATAGTGAAGATACTTCAATTTAATTTTAATTTAATTCTGCCCCTCTAGCTAAGAACCTTAACTGTATGGTCTTTTACCAACAGAAACAACAAATGAACAAAAATATGGTACTGAATATTGTTACCTATGAGATATATCTGATGAGATTTGATTTCTCTTTTCAGAAAAAGAAAATAAATTAAAAATTACCTGGTGGAGACAAGATCTACCAGAAGGGATCTTGGTCATTTTATAACTTTCCTGCATTCTTGAAGGAATTTATGAGGAACGGATGCCAATAAACTCCATAGGAAGTAGGTAGCTAACATTACTATTGCCCTTATAAGAAAGGTACACTGCTTTATCTGGCTGCTCTTCTATAAATTCACTTCTCTGCTGTTGCCCTCACCAAAAAAAGATGGGTAATAAGATGTTTCAAAACAGTCATGGTGCATCTTCAGATGTTGTGTGCAACACATTGGTGAAGAAAGACATGGTCCTGCAAGTTAAAGGATATTTAATGATTGACCATTCAGTGGAAGGAAAATGAAAAAAAAACCCCAAACAAATACTGAACTCAGACTCTTCCCAACATCTCAAATTCCACCTGCTCTTTCAAGCTAGCTGCTTTTCCTAATCCAATGGTGACCCATAAGGGCAATGAATTTGCAATGGATAGGTACCAAAGAAATTTCCACTGTAATGTCTGCAGAAGTAAAACAGCCAACTCAGTTTTTGAACCTGTAATTCCCAGTTCTGCTCCCACTTCCTCTGAACTCACCGATATCAGCAGAATTGTATTTGCATAACTCTGTCACTGTTTGGTGTCACTAAAAACCCACATAGACACCCCACTCCAGTCTGTGGTGGGTTATAATTTATTTGGTTATTACCCGCTGCAGTGTGCTTAAAGGAACACAGCATTGTGCTGTACTAAGTTGTGTCTGGACTGCTACCTTGACAGATATAAAAGGGGGAGTAGTCATAAGCAAATGAAATACCAGAGTTTGCAGAAGCCGTTAGTAACATAACACAACACCCAGTAACAGGTGACCTTGTTGCTACTACATTGTTTTCAGGCACAACAACAGAAATATTTGAAAACTGTGGGAGCAGCAGGTTGCTATGTGACAAACTGGAGGTGTGGGGGGTGGGAGAAGTTGTGGAATTTTTCAGATGCCTATGTAGAAAGTCCTTGTTATTACTTTTTAAAGGCAAGACTGCCCTTCTTTTCAGCTTGTAATTATAGTCACATAAAATAAGCAAAGAGTGGTAGTCAGTCAGCACCCACAAATCTATTAATACACCCTAAACATATTTGATCTGCATTCTTGACATTGGCAAAATGTTAGAAGTCTGCATAAAGTGACAAGACAATAAAAAAATCCCAGCAACAAAGAATTACTGTGCTAATCTTTTGTATCAAATCAGAGTTCTGGCCGTAGTAAGGTGTGCTCTAATCAACAAGTAAAAAAAATGGTCTGAGGCCAGTCTCAGTGAATGAAAACCTGGCAGAAAAGACATTTCAGCATCTTCCTGCCATTTCCTGCAGTTGATTGTAATGGCTGTTGATTGTAATGGGAGTTTGAGCCATTTTATATTATGGGAATTGTCAAAATCTGTATTGTACAAGGGCTCATAGGTTTACAAAAATACTCATTAGAAGTTGCGGCTAATGAAACCTATACCTTCTTAAATACTAGATGGAAGCAACCTCTTACCACACTTTATCCTTAATTTTGGCATTTCTCTGTTTTTCACTATGCTATTCCAGTAATTATTTTGTTTTCACTGTTTCATTCGGAGGACCATTGTGCACATTCTGGGACTGTCTCTGTTAGGAGGAAAGAATGTTATAACCTAAGAGCAGAGTCTCCTGATGTTATGTAAAAATCACATTCACCAAAGCTTACTTGAGAATCACACTCTCAACCTCCAGCTGACATATCATTACAGAACGAGCATTTGAAAATTCACTTGTCTCCAGCATAAAATTTATGGTTCTAACTCCATTAGCATTTCTAAGTTTGTATTCCTGACTACGATGGTGCAATCAGTCTGAAAGATAATGGTACCAGTGAACAAAAAATTTACTATAGTAGACTTTTCACATATATTTCTTGTAAATAAAGGTGAAAGGTAGTCTAGCTTTAGGACCAGAGGAATTCACATCATGACCCTGAATGCAGCTTTTTAGTCTGTTGAGTATCTACAGGTGTGATTTTCAAGTGTGTTTATAACTTTTGACCACCACTTTACTCAAATGATCTGTTTCAGAAAAGATTGAAACGTACATCATTGTGAAAAGAAATGAAGTGAAATTGAAGATCCTTCAGTCATAAGGGTTATATATAGTAGATATGTCAGGAAAAAATGTAGAATAATGAAAAACTTTTGCATATGAATTCTAGAAATGTTATATAACCCCATCTAATCCTCCAAAGTGAACAGTCAGTTGTAAAATGTCATGTAAGAAGGCTCTTAGGTATATAACAGTCATATATTTTAATGGGGCCTGTTAGAATCTTAAGAAAATTTGCTGCCCACTTCTGTTCTAATTGCTTCTGCTTTCATTTAAACAATCTGAAGTTCTGCAGAGGTATGGCCACAACATGACTTTTACCAATAAAAAATGTTCAACTCTTATAAAAAAAAACCTGTCTGATAATGGGAAAACACGATTTCAGTATAATTCTTCAGGACTGAGTTCAGCTTTATTAGGGGTGAGCACTTAAAATTCAACTGATTTTCATAGTTTCAATTTTTTTTCACAATTCCCCAAAAATGTTTTTCTCTGTATCCTCTCTGCCCAACTTTTCTTTACAGAATTAGTACATCTGTGGGGAAAATAAAAAGTGTAACCAAAACCCAGCAGCATCAGTTTTCTTTATTAATATTCTTAGTATTTCTTTTATGAAGTTAGAATAGCTAAAGGGAAATTATAAAACCTCATGATTTTCTACTGCATTTTCAGTAGAAAAAAAAGAAAGACGTGAGAAATTCTCAAAACTGTAAAACTCAAAATTAAAAAAAAATTGTTTTCTAAAGAAGAAATAGATTAACATACTAGTTGAAAATGAGGAGAGAAGAGAAGAGAAGAGAAGAGAAGAGAAGAGAAGAGAAGAGAAGAGAAGAGAAAAGAAAAGAAAAGAAAAGAAAAGAAAAGAAAAGAAAAGAAAAGAAAAGAGAAAAGAAAAGAAAAAAGTTTGTGAGTCACTTTTGTGGTTCATGCAATATTAATTTGTATGAATATTTTTCAACCAAACAATTTCTAACTACTGTTAGTAATAAAAGGTTTTAACAGTGAACAGATTCTTTATTCTGCAGTGACAGACAAGGTAATGTTCATATTCCATCCTAAGGAGCAGTCACTAGCATTTGCTGTTCAAGCCTAGAAAGAATTGGAAAAACATAGAGAGAAACATGCAGTTAGCATGGAGCCTAAAGAAATACTGTGTTATGCTATCTCACTATTGAAAAAGCACTTACTGTAAGAGAGTCTCATAAAGAACCCCAAATAATCTTTTCCAAAGCTTTTTTCTTTCAAAAAATATCTAAAAGAAAGAGGAAGTTCTGTTCTTTTTTTCCTTTCTTTTTCTTTTTTTGTGACAGTATACATTTTGATCTGATTTAAAAGTAGTCAAGGGCGAGAACAGAAGGAAAAAGAACTTTTGATTTTAGGTCTACACCAAAGCTCAGTGACTTCGCTAGAAGACGACTCAGGATCGTAAAAGAAAATCAGAGAAAGAGAAAATTGGCCACAACCAACATGTAAAACCCCACACAGACTTCTAAAACATCAAGAAAATCTAAAATAGAATTTGATTCCACTGTGCTTCCTCCTGCTGCTCTTACCGTTGAACCCACTGGTATTGAGAAAACCAAAATTACAATCCCCTCACCCCTAAATGAAAAGCCAGGACAGCCTGATTTAGAAAAATTCTAAATCTGTTTTCTTAATACTTCTACCTAAAATAACAACAATAGCAAGAACAGCAACAAAACCAAAGAAAAAAAAATAAATACAAAGGTATGCGATTATATGATTGTAGCTCTTAGACTGTATAAGGAATAGAGTTTCCTATCAGGAAACATTAAGAAATCATTGTCAGTTTCTATATAGTAGCATCACACTGGGACAAACTTAGAAGAATCTAACTTTAAAGGCTTTCATTCAGGTCACCTTACTAGAGTAGATAATTTTTAAGCAATATTTACATAAATCTCCTAGTGGGTTATAATGGCTTAATCCTGGTACAGGAGGACCCTCTCTTAAAAGAGATACTCTTCTACCTCTAATCCACGAAACTCAGTGACATCAGACCTACTTATGTTTCAACACAAATTGAATTAAAAGGATTCTAACTCTGTAATTTTGGAAAAAACTTTATAAATTCTTGTATACTAACCAAAACAGAGGGCAGTCTGGTTATACTTTTTCCTGCCTGACACATTTCTGCATTACCTTTTGAGATGCATTGAGATCTACAGAAAAATCCTCAGATTTTTTTTTTTTCACCAGGAACATATTTTTGTCTATATGTATGGATATGCTATTTTATTTTTATTGAGGGGCAGTGGATAATAATATTTGATATTCTAAGGAGAGGAAAACACATGTTTTATCATTAAAGCACAGATAAACAAGGAAAAATATGGGACAAGGTTTGCAAACAAGGAAATTCGGACAAACTTCAGGTACCACAACACTATATACAATTATGCCGATAGTGGAAAGCAGGCTTCAGCATTTCCCTAATGAAGGAACCAGAGGACAGCAATGAAAAATATGGAAGTTTAGTAAATATTTCCAGTAAGAACCATGGAGCATAATTCCCATTCAATTTCCTATTTGGTGGGAAAAGATTAATAGGATGATTATTAATTCTTGCATTTAGTGCTGGTATTGTGACTACTGTTTATTCAGCAAAATGATAACAGACCCTAATAAGCTTTATGGTTGATCTTTGTTTCTGAGATTCACTTAAAGGCTTGCATAGATCTACTTCAAATAGCTATGAAGGACCTGAGCAGAGCATCTATCTCATAGCTTGGCTTTGCTGCACTCTCCTCTAGGAGATGTTAAGGACCTTGACAAGCTTGAGAGGTGGGCCCATGCTGGCCACATGAAATTCAACAAGGCCAAGTGCAAGGTCCTGCACGTGGGTTGGAGCAATCCTAAGTACAAATATNTTGAAAAGCTGATGGTATCCTGGGCTGCACCAAAAAAAAAGCGTGGCCAGGAGATCATGGGAGATGATTCTGCCCCTCTACTTCACTCTCATGAGAACCTACTTGGAGTACTGTGTCCATTTCTGGAGTCCCCTACATAAGAAGGACAGGGAACCATTGGAGAAAGTTCATAGGAGGGCCAGGAAGATGATCAGGGAGTTGGAGCACCTCTCTTATGAAGACAGGCTGAAAGAGTTAGGGTTGTTCAGTCTGGAGAAAAGAAAGCTTTGGGGAGACTTTCATAGAAGCCTTCCAGTACTTACAGGAAAGCTGGAAAGGACTATTTATCAGGGCATGTAGTGATAGGACAAAGGAAGATGGGTTCAAACTAAACTAAGGTAGATTTAGACTGGATATTAGGAAGAAGTTCTTTACTGCGCAGGTGGTAAGACAGTGGAATAGGTTACTTGGGAGGTTGTGGCTGCCCCCTCCCTGGAAGTGTTCAAGGCCAGGCTGAGTGGGGTGTTGAGCAAGCTGGTCTAGTAGGAGGTGTCCCTGCTTATTGCCTAGTTGGAACTAGGTGATCTTTAAGGTCCCTTTCAAGCCAAACCATTTTATGATTCTATGATTCTATGTTCCTTTCTTACTGCTATATTATGAAGATGAGGTATGTTATTTTCTCAGATTCCTCCACTCTGCCTACCTGAATATCACAGAATTGCAACAGGTCCTTTGAGTCCTTAATATTTCTCTGTTTTACAAATTGAAAATTACACCAAGAAGATTTTTGTTCTTGTAATAAAAAAAATATTTGTGTTAATTTCACAGAATCACAGAATCACAGAATCACAGAACCACAGAATCACAGAATCACAGAATGCTAGGGGTTGGAAGGGACCTCAAAAGATCAGCTAGTCCAATCCCCCTGCCAGAGCAGGACAACCTAGAACAGGTCACACAGGAATGCATCCAGCCAGGTTTTGAATGTCTCCAGAGAAGGAGACTCCACAACCTCTCTGGGCAGCCTGTTCCACTGCTCTGTCAAAGATGATGGAGAGTGGCCCAGCAATGACTTCTGCCAG
>VZRW01002124.1:0-42975 GCA_013398125.1 Aegotheles bennettii
CTTGGAGGAGACTGAGGGGTGATTGAGGGGTGATGTTTATAAATATGTAAAGGGTCAGTGTCAGGAGGATGGAGACAGGCTCTTCTCAGTGATGTCCAGTGATAGGACAAGGGGGAATTGGTGCAAGTTGAAACATAGGAGGTTCTGGGTGAACATAAGGAAGAACATCTTCACTGTAAGAGTGACAGAGCACTGGGACAGGCTGCCCAGAGAGGTTGTGGAGCCTCCTTCTCTGAGACATTCAAAACCCAGCTGGACGCATTACTCTGTGCCCTGCTCTAGGTTGTCCTGCTCTGGCAGGGGGGTTGGACTAGATGATCTTTCCAGGTCCCTTCCAACCTCTAACATTCTGTGATTCTGTGACTTCAGATTCATCCTCCTTGCAAGGCTGAACAACAAAATGTATCTTTTAAGAAGGAAAAGTAACTTGGAAGAGAATATTTATCTTGACTAATCTGAAAACAAATACAATTATGGCAAAATACCACCAGAGTAATATTAATGCAGCTGAAGCCCTCTTTGCTTCTTTAATCATTTTCTATAACAAGAGGAACAAGGGCAGTAAAAACACTAGGGTTTTTCCTTGGCAGCTCTGCATGAAAACATGTGTATTTGCACTACTTTAGCTCTGCCTTCCAACTCAGGAGGGTACCACTACTTAGACCCCAGTTACTTGGGCTTTCAGTGAAATTGCCTCTACAGCATAGACAAACCATGAATCAGCATTTATGAATGAGCTTTGTTACCAGCTCCCCACAGCACCCTCTTTCTGGCCCTTTGCCTTTATGTTTACCTATGCTTCTATCACTTTGTGCTCTGTGATGCTGAGTGCTGAGCCATCAGATGGCATAAATGCACTGTAGCCTATACCAGTTCACACAAAAGTAAAGAATCTTACTCTTCACATTTAGCTCTGGATCTAACTTTCTAAAGTAATGTTGGGATTATACACCAGTAAATCTGCTGTTATTATTGTATCCCTTTATCCTGTGTGCCTCAGAATAAACACCTCCAGTAATTCACATTATTGCACTAGGAAAAACCTTATCCTGGCAGGTAGCCTGTTTGCCAAAACTCAACCAGCGGTTCAATGGTTCAAAAATTCAACCCGCCCAATGCTCAATGTATAAACCTTCAGTAGTTTGTACAAGGAGGATTAGAAATTAACTACTGGGACTTGGCTAGAGGAACTAAGTACAGAGTAATTATACATAGAAGTGGAACTCAAGGGATAGAACAAAAAGAAGAAAAAATAGAAAATGAGAAGTGAAAAACAGAAGCAGAATAGAGAAACAGAGGAAGTAAATAGGAAAATTGGAAAGAAAAAAATCAGATCAGTATGGAGGAGGGCCATGCAGATGAATACTTGCTGTGAAATTGGTTAGAAAGGATCAAGATTAGTATCTGGTGTCAGTTGTGGAGACCTGAAGTATTAGTCTGTACCCTCAAGACAGAAAGTGATCAGAATAGTCTTTTGCTCAAAGCATTTAGAGTAGAAAGATGGCTTTTGTGTCACTGGAGGCTATGTAAGGACACAGGAAAATGTGCCTTGTGTTTTATTCTCTCTCCCCATCATTTGTGTATCTTTTTTACTCTCCACTGTTCATTCTCCGCGCATACTGTTTACTCTCACATACCTTCTACTGAAGGAAAACGGTTGTGCTCTGGGCTTCCAATCTGCCATGGAGAAGGATGGGACACAGAAGAGCCCAGCATCCAGCCACAGTCTCCCTCTTCAAATGAACAGTAAAAGCCAGAGGGAAGATTTTCTGTAAGAGGGAAAGACACACACACATACAGCAGAACCCAGGTTAGCCAAAGAGGAGACTCTTGGGTACACCGAGAACTGCAGTGACTATTCTGACTGGGTTGCTCAGGGCATGCAAGCTCCCCTGCAGATACTCAGTCCTTTTGTGTGGAGTCATGCACGTGCCTGACAATGGAGAGGGTAGTGGTAAGGGAAACAACCCCCAGACTGTAACTAGGTGACTCTCCCACACTTTGATTCATCTGAGAGGATACATCTTAGTGTACGCTATGGTGTCTTCTAAATACCTGGCCTCTACAATTCCACACGTATAAATCCACTCAAGGTTACACCTTGGAGATGGTTCTCCTAACTACTGCTTATGCTTCCCTACGGAGGGAAATCTTGGAGAGGGATAAGTTCCTAACATGATTCCCCTTCCTTAAAGTCTAGGTCTCTAGTCAGCCCAGCTCAGCAATGTGGCCTCTTCTCTCTGTGTGCACTGACATGGTCTCAGGTAAGGCACTGAATCTGTCTGGTGAGATGAATGGATGAAAAGAGGATAGTTTATTTTAAGCCATACTTTCAGGCTTTGAAGCCCACTCATTCTGTCAGTGGCTTGGGATTTCAGGCAAGTTTCCAGCTCCAAATAATAAAGAGACATTAGCTTTTTGCCTTTAAATTAACCAATTTTAAAGGAATAGTCATCTCACTCAAAGCAGAAACTAACTTCATGCCTTCTTCATCTCTTCTACCTACATTGAAAATACTTCTTACTAAGGGTGCGATGCACTGCTCCGCTTGCCCTGAGCTATACGCTCATATTGCCATAGGTGAACATCCTCTCCTTGGCCACAAATCACACGTTTCCTTCAAAACTCATGAAATAATTTTTCCTATTTCCTCAATAAACACTCACCACCTCCCTGATTTCTACTGTTGTCTGGTTTTACCTTTGCATGTCTCTTCTTCAACATGAGGCCAGACTCTGTACTTCCTAAACAACCTCAGCAGAAAACAGACCTTGTAAAATGCCATGTAAAATCACAACCACTATAACATGATTTTCACTTCTAGTGAACCACTAATGATGCTTAACATAGATTCTGGACCCAGGGTGCTGCTGACAACTTTGCCAGGTACCCAGAAGGCTTCCCAGTAGCGAAAGGGTGCAAACTGGGTTTTATGGTGAAAAAGGTAAAACACAAAGCTAGCCTGGTAGAAAAAGATGCCCTTTTCCTATAGAGTTACATTAGGTATTAAAGATGCCAGAATAGAAGTAAAGAAGAGCAACCAGTCTTTCTACCCTTTTATAGAGACTAACCAGTCCTTGGGGCTGGCAGTACAACATGCTTGTTCAGTGGGGGTAGTCCTTCTTCCAATACATCAGAAAAACTGCTGTGATGAACAGATATAGCCATAAAAGGAATGATGATACTCCTGACTTCCCAGAGTTTTTACACCATTGCATACTCAAATCTGTACTAAAAGCTAGTTTAGTCCATATTTGTTTTTTATTTCCCTGTTCCCCTAAAACTACTTTGTTTTGTTTTGTTTTTTTTTGTTGTGGGTTGGTTTTGGGTTTGTTTGGGGTTTTTTTTGTTGTTGTTTTTTGGGTTTTTTTGTTTGTTCTGTTGTTTTTCTTTTTTTGTTTTTTTGAAAGAGAGGAGAGTGAGACAAGAAATGTGTTTAAAATTGCAAGATAAAAATGAAATGTCATGTGCAAACACATTATAAACCCCCATATCCAGGAAATTAATATTTCCTTTTAACTGCTTATCAAAATCATAGTAAAAATTTCTTCACTTACAAATTGTAGCATAGACTAAAAACTCCTAAAGGAAGAGGACGTGCTGGTCATGTCATAGTGGCAGTTTCACTAGCTTCTCTATGAGAAGAGGAGGCTCCTGAACTCAAATTTTGTTGTGATTATTAGGAATTTTTCCTTCTGAAATTCTCTCTGTAAAGTGAGGCACCAGAATTCAAACCCCAGATCATTCAAAATGTTTAAATCTCAGCAGAACCCCCTGGCCGAGACTGTAAGTCAATTAAATACCTGCTTGCAGGGTTTCAGCTTTGATTCACACACCTCAGAAAGGAATTAATTGTTAGTGGCACATTCACCTACTCCTTGAAAACAGCTGGGGAACACCACAACGATACGGTTTAGGCCATAAGTATTTGCTTTTCTAGGAGTCTGAATCACAACTCACTTCACAAAGGGAATTGAAACTAATCTTACATCTGTGGCTTTTTACTAGGGCCAAATTTGAACCTGGAACCTGACATTGAGGTGAGAGCCATGTTTTATTGTTATTTTCCACAAGTATCCAAATTTGTTATGAAAAGATCAAAACTTGTACTGGAGTTAAGGCTTTTTCAAGTTTTTTCCTTTTAAAAATCTCCAAACTCATTCAGCTTAGTCTTTGAATGTGGAGCTGTTAAGTGGACAGTTGCGTTTTACCTCTCTACAGACTTGATCATATTTCTTTGCATACCCTGAGGCTGGGATCCAAAGAAAATGACAAATTATAATATGTTCTGAATTCCTACTGAAAATTCTTGTCTCATTGTCCAACTGAACTCATCTCATGGCCGTATGCTATCTCGGATGATGTAAACAAGTCAGAGCAGCAGGAGCAGTCATCTAAGTAGCAGTCATCTAAGTAGCAGTCCCTGCCTGGAGGCCAGAAAAAGCCTGCTGTCAATGAACAACTAAGGGCATAAATAAGAAGCTGTTGCTTTCTCAGAAAATTTCATTCCTCCTCCATAAATTAAATTTTTATGAATTTTCAGATGTCCCATGCACTGGACGCATTTTCTCTGCTGCTCCTTCTTACTTTGAATACATACAGCACCTATGATTCCACGTATTGCTACTCCACAAAGTGCTTTTTGGGTAGCACCTCTCCATCAATGTGCACTTCTCAATTTTCTGAATGTTTATAATTCAAACTGACATTAACACAGGCATTGCAATGATGAGGAAAAGCCAATCTGACTTTATTAGAAAATCAAGTAAATGAGGGGGCAGGAGTTATGCCTACTGAAACCTGCCATATTAGTTTTTATCATTAGTGAAAGAAACCTCAAAAAATTAGACCTCAGTAAGAGTAAGATGTAGCTCATGGATACAGGACAGAGAATAGAGTAATCCAGTGAGACTGGAGCATTGTGAGAATGTAAGAGTCTCTGCTTTTGAGAGATGAAGTAGAGAAAAGCTGTAGGGTGCTAAACTTGATTCTAACCAAATATTTTCAAGCCTTTAGAATGATTTAGATTTTGCTTGAAAGGTAATTAAGTTCAAGGTTTTTTAAACTTTAATGCAGACTTTTCATCCTTTAATAGCAAGAAAAATTAGCAACTGGCATAATTTATAAAGTGGATGTATTACTCTCTTGATTCAAAACTAGGTGTAAATCAACCAGATACCATAGTTTAATCTTTTGGGTGAAATTCCAGCCGTATATTATAAAAGTCACAAGCATAAAAGTCTACTCTGGTATGTTTGGACCTTTACCAAATGTAGGAGGAAATCTCAGAAGGCAAAGAGATCACCTACTCAACATAAAGAAGCACATGAACCTTAAACACGGGTTTGTTTCAATGACTGCCTCTATGCTAGCAAAGTTGGTCTGCCAAATTGTACCAGAAATGAAGCATAAAAAGGGAAAATACTTTTCCACACAGTCAACAAAGAGTTATCCTGTAATGCCAGAAGGCTTTGATGAGTTCAGAACTGCCAGAGGTTAGAATTTATTTGCTAACGGTAGAGTTTTTGATGAAGAAAGATGCAAAAGGATTAGTATATGCAAGACAGGAACCTTAGGAGAGCACTGCATAGGAACAGGTTTCTACTTATTAATTTTGCTTGCAGAAAGACTCTGCTGGCCTGTATTTATCACTAAGACCTAAATTAATCCAGTGTTTTTTTCAAGCATTTTTACCTTGAAATTAAACTGGCCCCTGTAGAATTAATTATCTATGCTTTTTTGGTGACTTGCTCATGTTATCACAAATTCAAGCTTTATAGGTTCCTATTCTAGCTGCCATCTGGTCTTTTGACAGATGTGTGCATGCATGCATTCCTCCACCCACACAGCACAACCAGAGTCACTCCTTTCATGAATCGGATACTAGTCTTCCTTATTTCACCTGGTGATGTGCTTAACATCTTTAAATATTCAATGAGGCAAAGAGTGAAAATTACCCTATAACCTAGTGGTTATGAGATTTATTTGAAAGATGAAGGACATTACTTTCAATCCTTATTCCAAGTAAAATTTATAAAATGTGGAAAAGCAACCTCAGGAGAGAGTTGAGTAACCCTTGTTCTACTGAAACCAACCAGAACTCCAGATCACAATCTTGGAAACTCTCCATGGAAACAGGAAATATGGGTTCAAATTCATTTAGGCAGAAGAAAGAATCTGTCCTGGGTTGGTCACATCCTGGGTGAATTCTCTAAGATCGGGGTCTTTAGATAACAAATATACTATCAGCACCTCCATTCTTTTTAATTTTATGGGTTTTTCTAACATGCTTTGACTGATTAACCAATATTTTCCCAAGCTAAAATTTTTTGGTGAATTTGAGACAGAAAGTAAAATTATTTTGGACTAGACAAAAGTATATGCACTCTTTTTTACAGTACAACTCTTATTTTTACCCAGACTTACTGCCCTGCAAGAAAAGATTACTGAACCAAAATCCAAAATATTGTTAACTAAAAAGAAAAGTACAGAACCACTGAAACAAATTCCCCCTTTTGCTAAAGCAGACCTCTGCCAATCTATACTAGTAAATAGTATGAGTTTTCATCTGTCTTGTACCACATGAGTTATATTACATATATGATTCTCTACTACGATAAGAGGAAGTATGCTATTTTTTTGCAGTAAGTTATAATCCATAAAAGCATGAAATTACTAGCAAAGACATAAGAAGACCACTGTCTGAAGTCTTAATGTGTGTCTGCAAAGTATGCTTCTGCAAAGTAATTTTCAGCCTGACATTTCCATCAGTCTGTTAAATCTGTATGTCTGATCCCATATCAACACAGGCATCTAGTACCACATCTGCCTCTTTGAAGCTGTCTTTTGCTCCTGCAAGAATATTTGATTAAGACTCAAACATGAGCATGCTTTTCCTTGGGGTTATCCCTCTCTGATTTTACACACTCTATGCAGACTAATTGGTTGCATGAAGAACAAGCATTGTGACATTTCATTGGCCACTGGTAAGTAAAGAGATGTTAACAAACAGTTTGCATTAGGGAGGTTTTTTTTCAGCTAAAACCAAATATAGGGGAGAAAAAAAAATAATTAAAAAAATTAGTACCTGCACAGATAAAAGACTAAAAGGAAAAAAACCCCAACATCTCCTTGAAGCTCAAAGTCTTTGGTTAATAGTAATTTTAAAAGCTCCCCCCTCAGTTTCGAGTATGGCTACATCTTTTATCTGATAGCTCTTTTGTATAAGCATCTGGGAAACCCTTTTCTCTGCTTTATACTTCTGAATCACTTTTTGCCACTCGCAAAAAGCTGATGAAAACATTCATATTGCTCAAGAACAAAATGACAACTGAAATGCTGAAAGATAACATATGTTTTGTGTCAGGCTGCCATGCAGATGTAACTGACATCTAAAACATCAGATCACATAGAATTGTTATGGCTGGAAGAGACCTTCAAGATCATCCGGTCCAACCATTTGCTAGCACCACCACAATAACCCCTAAAACACTAAACCATATCACCCAGTGCCTCATCCAGGTGCTTCTTGAATACCTCCAGGGACAGTGACTCCACCACCTTCCTAGACAACTTGTTCCAATGTCTAATGACCCTCATGGTGAAAAAAAAAATTCTAATATCTGATCTGAATCTCCCCTGTTGTAACTTAGGTCCATTTCCCCTCATCCTCTCACTGTAGGCTTGGTAGAAGAGATCAATCCCACTTCACTACAACCCCCTTTCAGGCAGTTGTAGAGAGCGATCCAGTCTCCCCTGAGCCTCCTCTTCTCCAGGCTAAATGAACCCAGCTCCTTCAGTTCTTCCTCATAAGGCATATTTTCTAAACTCTCGTTGCTCCAGCCCCTCAATGTCCTTTTTGGAGTGCGGGGCCCAAAACTGAACACAGCACTCGAGGTGTGGCCTCACCAGTGCCAAGTACAGCAGGACAATCACTTCCCTATTCCTGCTGGGAGTAAGAACTTTCATTCCCCATACCTGTGGTTGAAAACAAGCTGTGTGGTCTTCTCAAGCTAGGGAGTGATGCTCTGCTAAACCTGCAGTTAATAAGTTCTGCTTTTGATATTTTTCTCATTTACCTTCTGTAAACATTCTTTGCTAACACAACACTAAGTGTTATAGTGCTTTATGCAAATATCTACAGACAAACACTGCATGAAGGGGGAAAAGGCAACCAAACCGAGTCCTGTGGATACCGTATGTGAGAGAGAGGGATTGGTCACTTTACCAACTGGCTCATCATGGGATACAGGGTGGTAGCTGGGGTCAAAAGCAGAACCAGAGTCTTTACATTTGAATATGGATGAGACACCAGATGCAGGTGCACCCAATGCTTGAAAATAACAGGTAAGCATATTCCTCTAGGCCTGCCCCATCCTGTGGTAGTGTTTAGTTTGCATTCATGATTGGTACAACTCCACCTTGTGATCTCTGCTGCTCCCACTGGTATAGGCAGGATTAGCCTCACAGGGCAGAGACACTTATAGCAGAAAAGACACAACAGTGTATCTGGACATATAACTGATGGCAAATAAAATGTTTCTCTACTTCCAATGAAATGAAAATGCATTCCACCTGCTGGTTATCATAATTTACTAGTTGTTTGGGTTTTTTTTTAATTAAACTGTCAAACACAATAGAAATACCATTGTGAGGTTTTAGAGCTCTGTTTTAAATATCTTAGGCAAAAAGGTTTCAATACTACTAATACAAAGCATTGGTTCTACAGAAGTTGCAAGTGTGCATTGATGGCACTGTTCCTATGAAAGTAAATTTATTGTTCACTGAGCATGTATTGTTAATGAATATAATTTCATCTGACATGATGGAGAAGTGTATCATTTCAAGCTTTTAACTAGTTTACTAAATGATCACAGGTCAAACCGCTGTTCTCCACACCAATAAAATCTGTTAATTTCTTTGTTAGCAGCAAAGAACTGGAATCTGCTAGAAGTTGTGTGTCACTCTTACGTTAAGTTTATACTAGAAGCAGCAAAGGTCCATTAGTCTAGACATCACTTGTATCAGCACAGCTTGTTTGAATTACCTGACTCAGATTCTTCTCTGCTCTAGCTGCTGCATATGAAAGCAAAACTGAGAATAATTACCTTTTCTATTCCAAAGGCTTTTGCCCGGACTGGTATTTTGGTCAAGGAACATGTTTTTTGCATATCAAATCAATTCAGCTTTGTCAGCAATAGTCCATAGGCTATATCAGCTGGGGCACATAAACTTTAAATTGGTAAATGATGAACTCTCAATGATTATTTCTCTTGATAAATTTACCCTGTGGATAACCATATTGTTGACAATCCACCACTCCTATCTACCTGTAGACTGTCAAAGAGGAAGATGATGGAGGTAGAACATGTAGAGGTATAGAAAAAGAGATAAGGCATCTTCAAGATGGTTAAAGGAAGGTCCTAAAGTATCTAGGTTATGCAGCAAAATTACAAAGTATTCAGGCACAGAAAGTTTTCATAAAACTCAGACTGCTATCTATCTTCTGTATTTCGTTAGACTACTGACTGCTGAAGAAAGTACAGAAAACAAGAGGAATTACGAAGACACAGGAGCTGGTCAAAGACAAAGCTGGCTCTACTCATTTTTCATCTTAGATGTTTTCTCCTTCCTTTCCCTTCTGCCACATGCTGTGCTACATTTTGATTAAAAGCTCTAACAAACTACACATTTCATAATGCTGGAAGGCATGTAGCTACTCTGGCTACACCTCCTTTGCATTTTTGATCAGGACTTCGGAGGAGATGAAGCAGTAAGAGCATCTTAAGAGCCTGCTCCAGAACTAATGCAGGTGAGTCCAGGAGTATATTATATGGTCTGCTCCTGGCAGACAACCAGAGAAATTGCATGTGTTATGGAGGATACTATTCTTTTGATGGTATCAAATTAATCTATTAGTGCTAAAGTCTCAGGCATTAAAATGCAAAGCAATCAATACTTTTGGAAAAGGAGGATGCAGCTTGGGGGTTTGGATTTACTCACTGCATATATCTCCCTCATCTTCTCCCTCGGCGCAGTCCCTGATGAAGTCACACGCCTGCCCCAGTCTGATTGCCGTTCCATTCCAGCAGCTGAAGGAACCCTCCAGAGCCATTTTTGAGCCAGAAGCAGATCCTGGAGGAAAAAGAAAACAAAAACCACTTCACTGAATGGGAGAACACCTTGTGAAATCCCTTCGATTCGATAATGATTTGATAAAGTAATTATTTTATTTTGCCTGACTTGTTTAATCTTGTCAGATATCTAATGGTCCACCTAACAGAAAACAGTTCCTCAGGCATTTCTGGTATTTTAACTTGGAAGTCACCTTTGGTCCTTCAAAAGAAGGTTGAAATCCTGCAGCTTGCTCTGTGGTACTTCTCAAGGACAAAACATGCATGATAGATTTGTAATTGTATGTGAATTTACTGCTAGACTGACAGTCTTGAAGATTGATATCCTCTCTGTCTAGCTCAGGAATAACATGTCTACATGGTTTGGAAAGAACAAAAGCTTTCATCATACCCTCCTGTCAATATGTATTCCCTATGACTTGGATGTATCACATTGTCATATTCTCTCTGCAAGAGAGAAAAGAGTCTGATCTCTGCTTGTAGTTTTCTTTCTCTTGTATACCTATGCCTGCTCCTGCATCCTGTACTCCCCTGCCCGTGAGGCAGGGAACTCACAGCAAACTACATCTACCAAGATACAAACCCCACCAATCATTTTACCTATGCTAAGCAGCAAAAGGCAACTAGGAAAGGAGCCAACTCTTATGAAATGAGGTCACTGAAAATTGCAATCAGATGCCAGTATCATCCATTCAGAAATGATCTAGAGTACTTGTCCCTTAGCATCTTCCTTTTCTGGAGGCACTTGATTCCCTTGACAGCTGAGAAGTCAGAGATCATCCAGACTGATGGGTACCATTTTTCTTACTGTAGGAATTCTCTTATCCAGAGGTCCTTGATTGTAGGCAAGTGAGGTACTTAAAAAACAAAAAGAAAAAAGAAGGACTCGTCCTAAGAGACACACACTCTAGATCAGCCACCTGCAGGAGGCAGGAATTAGTTCAGCAACATCCCACAGTCAATACCTATGGAGGTGGCCAAGCTTGAGAAGTGCAAGAGCCGCTTCCACAAAAATCTGGGTGTAGATGCAATTCACTGAAACCTTTCTGACTCTCTGCACAGAGGGGCTTCCAGCTCACTACTCCTAGAACAAGCCCAGAAGTATGAAGAGTGCTGTTAATCCCCCACTGCAACAACTTCTGCCTGTCTCATATTAAATGGGTAAATGCTCCAGATTAAACCAAAGCCTCTGGGCAGAGTGAGCCACTGTTTGCCTAACTCATCTGCACTTGCTAAACAGCTCAGCTACATCATGTTCTCTGGTACTACAGGGAGTTGGGAATCGCTGGTGATTCAATTAGATGTGCACTTAATACTTTTATTTATATTGCCTGCCAAAACTAAAAATTAATGAAGCATGTAGGAAAACAACCACTATTTCTTTTTAAGCTTATTTTATGGCACAAATCAATTCAGGAGTGTGGCGAATACATGCCAAACCTTTTTAATAAAAGACCTTGGCTCCTGAAAAGGGTGTTCTGTGTTACTGTCAGCTCGATTTTTTTGACTGCCTTAGAGCAATCCCAGCTTGCTGCGTACAGGCTGCACACTGCCCTTGGTTCAAGGCTGACTACAGAGGAGCTTTGCAGAAAAAACAGAACAAGTACCTCAAAGCTGGCTGGTGACAATTTCTGCAGGCCCCTTGGTAAGGGTTTAAGGTAATGAGAAGATATCCTCCTTGGCCTTCCTGTGCTCCTTGCAAAAATTCACTCTTAGGGAAGGCTCTCAGTGGTATCTCCATGTCAGAAGTAAAGCTCTTTGCATGTCAGAAGCCAGCCACAGCAGGCTCAGGTAAGTGTGCCAATGGATGCTAGAAAACTGTAAGAAGTGACTCTGGCATCGATGATCCCTTCTCCTAGGGGTATACAATGAACCTATACGGCACCGTGTTGCTGGAAGTACCACTGAAACAAAAGGTAAGAGGCAAGGCCCAGAGCGCTTTCATAAGGTTAGTAAATCACGACTCTTAAAAATGCTGAAGTCCTACTCAAATTCAGTAGTACTTTTGTCTCTCTGAATTACCCCACAGATGGTTTTGAAGAAATGCCCACATTTATTACCAGTTCTCATGTCCCACTCAATTTATCTGCAATCTTTTCAGCTATGTCCGTGTTTTATCCCAGCACCTGCTGGGATATGATATGCAGAGATTCAGAGGAGGGGTTATTGTAGGCAATGGAGTTTTTCTGTTTCATAATTAATTTTAACTTTATAAAGGCACTCAGTTTTCCAAACACATGACTGCATTAACACTAATTATAATGGAAGCCAGGCATTCAAGAGCACCTACTATCTTCCCAGGTGACTTTGTTGCAGCCCAGGAGCACAAATCTCCTGAAGTCATAGAATCACAGAATTGTTTTGGTTGCAAAAGACTGTTAAGATCATCAAGTCAGCTGACTGTGGTATTTAAAAGCCATCAGTTGCAACTAGATATCAAGCAATTCCAGGAGCTTTTCCTGGAAAACAAAGCAGCAGATTTTGCAAGCTCATTCATCACTGTGGAGACAGGACTTGACCTAGCTCAGATTTGCATTAGACGCATATATACGTGCTCCTTTTATAGGTTAGAGAACATAAGTAGCAAAGCTGCAGCCCAGAGAATGGCTGGCTCTGTGACAGTGCATGATTTATTCCTGTCTCCTGTTTGCTTGCTTACTGTGTGCACAAAGGCAAAATGAATTGGATAAAGGAGATGATCAACTAGTAAAACAAATAGATAACCAAAAAAAGCCCAAATACAAATTACCCTTTTAATGGGCCACTTAGTACAGATACTTGCATCCAAGCTCAATGAAACTTAATTTTTAATTAAAATATTTTGTAACAAAGATAGACATTTGATCTTTTCATTTCCCAGCTACAACCATTCCTGGCAAGGTGAGCCAGAATGACCTGGATCACTGAGTCAAGTGGCCCCAACTCACACACAGAAGATGTGTAACGAAAGGAAAATGAATGATAACAAATAAGTATCAAAGTAAAATTTGTGGGAGACATCCTTTATATTTACAGCAGTGTTTATTTAGCCAGTGGCATCCATAAATTATAACAGCCATTAAGCAGCACCACGGCTGGCTTGGAGACTTACAAATCATTATTTAAACAGCAACATTAAACAAATGGCATTTCAGGCTCTAAATTGAAAGGAGAAACAAACAACTCCTTGGGGAACCCGTGCTGATTTTCTAACTCACAGGTCCTGCTTCTGAACACAGTCCATCCTTGGAAGTGTTCAAATCCAGTACCAGACCCCGGACACAAGTGACAGCCTGGGCTCTTGACTGCCCATGTTTTTGGACTTTGGTTTCCATGTAGCAGATCAGCATGAAAGGGGCAAATCATGTGGCTTAGCCTAATGCAGGATAAGCATCTTACTCCTCAGACTCCGCGGCCAAAGGGGATGTATTTTATTCCTCACTAGATTTTCTCTGACTTGGGTTGCCTCCTCTCTCCTTCTCCCTCCCTTGATTATCAGAGAAATCAAAGTGTGCTGGCAAGTTCTGGCATATGTGTCTCTGATGGGCAGAAAGACTGTAACGTTGGATCAGCGCAAAATGGGAACCTTCACCTTATTGCCACCACAGCTGGCCAAGTGGGAGAGAAGATTGGAATTCTTACAGACATAAGATGTCTTATCTCTAACAGGTTAAACTGCTAATTACCATGCAGGATTAATTAAGCTGAACATAATTATACCTTCATGTGTTACTGTCAAATTCTCAGACCATAATTTTCAATGCTACCAAAAGCTTTCCTGACCAAGTCAGGTAAAGCTCTCCCACTCGGCGCACATTAAAACAACAGAGCTTAATAGGACAACACGCAGTCATTGTTAAAAAACCCTGTCACTTCTATTCTGCAAAAAACGATGAACAGAAATTGCAAAGGCCTGGGTTGAATGTGCACCCTTGTGCATGTTTTAACAAAAAGCAGCTGCTCTCTGGGCTATCCCTGAGAAGCCCAGCTGGACACAGATGAATCGCTTCCAACAGCTCTCGGGACAATACCTTGTATGTACAAATGGTGAAAAATATCCATTTTAAAATGCATGTATATAGTAAGAAATACCTATCCATAGAACTCCACCATGCTTATCTCACCATATATGTTACCCCACAAAAAAGAGAAACTTTCCTATAATTTATTTACAGCTGTTAAATAATATTTTCTAATAGGCTAGTGCTGTAGCCTAACATTTCTCCACTAAAAGTCATGGATTGTGCAACCTACTGACAATGCTTATCTGTCACAAGTATTTGTCATCAACTTCTCAATTTCATCTGTTCCTCCTTTAGTTTGAGTTCAAGACCTTGACTCAGAGATATTTAAAAAGACAGTACTTGCAGTATTTAAAGGTTGTGTGAAACAAAGAAAAGCTGCTGTCTAGCTATAAAAGGACAGTGAGAATTCTGAGAAGTTTCTGATTATTGATTTTTCTATCACTTGCCATTTCTGATGGGCACATCATTTCCTCACTCTTCATCTCCAACCCTCTGGCCTCATAGCAGTACAGACATTCAAAGGCCGATGGCTCACTTGGCGCTGAAGATAGCCATATTCCAGGATAAAGAGAATTTTCTATTGATATGCGTCATTAATACCTCTGCTTCCACCATTAGAGAAATAGGAAGGTAGGAAATGAAGCAGGTAGGAAAGTGAAAGAAGAAGATGAGTTCATGTTTAAGGGAACTGAAGCCATCCTTGGCAAAATGCCATTGAACTCCAACATGATCACGTAAATCAGCAGATCACATAAATCAAAACTTTCACAGTGAACTCCACTGCCCTCATTTTCCAGCCACCCACCCCAGGACACCTGTATTCAGATCTGTAGAGAAGCCAAGTGGTCACAGCTGCAAATGAGACCAGTAAAAGAGATACCTGGAAAACATAATATCCTCAAAAAACACTTTGCAAAAAGATTGGACTCCAGGGTTCTCAAACCAGGCAGCCAAAATTAGTCAACACTTCATAATTTCTAGCTTTAATCTTTGTAACAGCATCATTACAGTTGCTGTCATTGCCTAAGGATGCAAGAGAAGCCACATTTGTAGAAGGAGGTGATCTCTTTTTATTAGATTGCCTGATACAGGCAGAATTTGTATATGCCTGAAAGCTTGCCCATTTTTCCAATTACATAAATTGGCTTTAATCTTCTTATTTCACTTTCTATACACAAGATGGGAATAAACCCATCACAAGAGCTCTATGATGTTCATTTCATTAACATTTGTAAAGAACTAAGATGTTACGATAACAGAGTCATGAAAAAACCTGTGAGGAAATTATTTACTCTGTCTGCACAGTGCAGTTTGAATAATTTACAGTATAAAATGAATAGGGCCATACATCTGATGAAGGCAGGACAGAGGATAGTAAATAACTTTCCATTGAGGGAGCACTCTCTGCCCTGCATGCTAAAGGTGCAGCACTCCCACAGTGAGCTACTCCAAGGTGAGAAATCTTGCTCGTTACCACGTATAAACAAAATCTTAATTTCACAGAAAATGTCAGCATTTTAAAATGTATCTAACAGTAAAATAAAAATGCCAAAATAGCTCACAGAACAAAAGTTTCAAAACAATTCTGTGTTGGAAATACCAACTTCAGAGGTTTCAACACATAACTAAATATTGTCATAAGCTCAAGAAATTAAAAAATATTTGAATTCAAACAAAGATAAAATGTTGGGCAGAAAACTGGGGTGGAAACTTACTGTTTTGGAATGCACTCATGTCAATAATTCAGCCAGCTCAGTTCTAATATGCTCTCCCTCTCTGCTGCTGCTGTTTCAAAGTAGGGATGTTATGCTCAGCATACAAATTTTAAAATATCTGTTCCTTCAGCCTTGCCTAATGCCAGACTGAAGAAAGCTTCACAGCATACCTGAAGAGTGGGCACTTGCACACTGACATGTTTCAGTAACACGAACCTTCTATAGAGCTGTACAGCATTTCGGCTAGCCAGGCCCTCTGTGTACTCTTGGAAATGCTTTAGATCAGGTCTAGTTACTTTTCCTACCTTTTGACTGACTGATTTCCCAACTTTAATGTTGGTGTGATGTAGCTTTCCTGAATTTATAACAACTAGCTCACTTAAAACTATAATGAAATAAGTACATGGAATAAGAAAGTTAGCTATATTTCATAGTTTCTCATTTTTCAATTAGGGAAGTTGACTGAAGGTCTAATATTTGTCTTCATAGCTCCCGAGACAGCAAATAATTGCTGAGCGCAATAAATGACATGATAATGTTTTTCCCTATTAATCTTGCACAAAATCTAGTCGCTTTTTTGTTTTGGTTAGGGCTCATGGTAACATGTATTTTTTCCTGTCATTTGCTTATTGAACAGTAAGCAGCTCCAACAGCACCTCCAAAAATTAATAACAAGCAAGTAAACAGCAGCAGTGAATTACGTAAAGGAAGTATATTTTCCAGCATGCACTGGTACCAGCATATTCTGGGGTATCTACAAAATTGAAAGGGGCCAGAAGAAACAGAAAATTAATACTTATTCCCAAATACCTACTAAACACTGTGTTTGCACACAGTCACTGGACTTTTTTAGTAAAAAAATCAAATCTAGCCCAACCAATCTTTAAAATTTTCATCCCAAAATATGAACAACCTGACTCAGAACAATGCAGTGGGATACAGCAATTCTTTTAAAATCTTAAATCTCATTTCTTTCGGTTGCTTCTTGTTGCCCTTGTTTTGATATCAGACCACATTTGCTATTTGATTCTCAGGTAGCACTGCATCTTCATGAGATTAAAAGAACCAACAAAACCATCACAAAACATATAAACAAAACCAGCTTTCATACCTCTCCTAAAAGCAGTGACTAGTATAACAGCAAGCAACTGGTTAAAAAAATAACAAGACAACCTTTTCTTTGATTTTTTGTGCATTGTTCAAAATAAAAATCTTGGAGAGGGAAAATAAAAAGGTCCAATTTCTATTATTAGCTCTGCCATTCCCAGACCTCTCTGGGTCTGAATGGGCTTAGAGACCTGCTCTTACCAGCCAGCAACCTGACCCACAGGAAATGCCAGCCAGAATGATTGCCAGCTCACTGGAAGATGAATGCTGCTTGCCACATGCAGTGGATGCTGACAAAATTATGAGGTGGTTAAGATTTCTAAGCTTATTTATAGACAACCGGAGCACAGGTCCACTCTCAACACAGAATGATAGAATCATAGAATCATTCCAGTTGGAAAAGACCTTCAAGATCATTGAGTCCAACCATCAACCCATGAATGCCAAGTCCACCACTAAACCATATCCCCAAGAGCCACATCCAAACATTTTTTGAACATCTGCAGGGACAGTGACTCCACCATTTCCCTGGGCAGGCTGTTAGCTGGCGGTGGCCGAGGTGCAAGCAGGCTGTGTGTGCTCTGGCTCAGGTGGGGCCAATGGACCCTGCCATGGCCGAGCCAGGGCACTGCGGGCCCTGCAGTGGCCAAGGCTGAGGTGCCGCCGCTGCCGGGGCTGTAGCTGGTGCAGCAGGGCGCCAGGATGGTGCAGCAGGGTGCCAAGGCACGTGTTTGCTGCGAGCTCCTCCTTGGTTGGGTGGCAGTGGCCAGGCTCCACACACCAAGGCAGTGCTGCCACCCGGCACAGGAGGCGCGGTCACTGCTGCAGTGCTGGCGGGCAGGGATTTAATCTCCAGTGGTCTAATGTCACCAACTCCATATATCTTGAAGATATTGTAGATTTGGTTTCTCTTCAAGGTCATATTAACTCTGTATAACAAAGTGGAAATGACATCAGTGGCCTTCTCTTAGCAGAGAAGATGGGTGAGCTGTTAGCAAGAACTCATTATGAAGATCTTACACACGGGGTCTTACAACTTCCACAACCACCCACAGGGAAGCTGGACTTGGTGCTGATAGACTTTGGACTCAGTTTTGCTTCAGGCCTTTCAGAGGATAAAGGAGTTGATTTGTATGTTGTGGAAAAAGCCTTCCTTAGCACTCACCTGGATACTGAAATCCTGTTTAAGGCCCTGCTAAAGAGATATGCAGCTGCATCTAAAAAATCTGGGCCTGTGATCGAAAATTTGGATGAAGTACAACTAAGGAGAAGGAAGAGATCCATCGTTGGGTGGAAGGGAGTGGTCTTAAGGATGGAAAAATATTACTACCGAGGTTCTGCAAATATGGTTATTTACACACACTTCCAGTTGGTTTTATTTCACAGAAGGCTATTTTGATAACATCAGACATGG
Organism: Aegotheles bennettii; assembly: GCA_013398125.1. NCBI lineage: Eukaryota > Metazoa > Chordata > Aves > Caprimulgiformes > Aegothelidae > Aegotheles > Aegotheles bennettii. The sequence goes on from VZRW01002124.1 coordinate 18,374, forward strand.
AACTGAATATGAAAAAAAACAAGGCTGCTGAAGACAGGTCATGAAAATAGTGCTTCTGAACTTCATGTGTGTTTCTTTTGGGTAAACCCTAAGAGCTGATCAGATAGGAAGTACATGTAATTTTTCACATTTTGCTTCCTAGAAGACTAGGTTCAAATCCACTTTCAATTACTCAAGTAAATTTTATCTTTGCCTGTTCAGGCTCCCCAGTTCCAAACACAACCAACACTATCACTACACATAGTGGATTTTTTCCCCATTCCTATTTCTTAAAAACACCACAACAAGAAAAATTAACATTTTAAAGATGAGGAAACTAAGGCACACGTCAACCAACTTCAAATAATGAAACCAGACTAAGTCTCTGATTCCTCTTCCAATCTCTACCAGTTAGACTGAAGTTGCCCAGATCCAAGAAAAAAGACACAAAGAGGAGAGACTGGAGAATATAGCTTGGCTCATCATGAGCTGATTCTAGGCAGGTCAGATACAACCTCTCTCCAAATCCGTACAGTAGCTTCTTAGTAATCTCTCAGTCACGCGTTTTTAGCACTGCCAAACCAGTCAACAGAGATACATTTGTATTACTTGTCATGAAAAATGCAAATAGAGGTATGACACTTAATTGTATTCAACCATCATTTTAGATAGGAATCATAGTTTTCATTTCTAAAATGTAATTCTGCCTCTATAACTGTTTAAAGCAGTATCTATCCTGTAGCTGTCAGCAGTATTACATTAAGGTTTATGGCCTTACTGCAGATCAATTGCTGGGGGAGATGGGTGGAATATCACAAATCAGCACAATCACGAGCATGCCTGCATGTCCCTCTTCAGCAGGGTGCAGTGATACATTTTCATATCACAACCAAATGCTTTACTGTGCAAAGCAGTGGCCCCACAGTGGAAAAGCGACAATTCCACGTAGAAATAGAAGCTTGCTGGGGAAGAAAATTTCATGTCATGCCCCTCTCCACTTTGCCAGCCTCTGCAAAACTGTACAGCTGTGTGGGTGCAAAAAATTGTCGCCAAGGAGATAATTTCCACTTTGTTTGAAAACTAAGCAACAGTACCTCAAAAACTCAAAGCATAAGCAAAATGAAATTGCACATGAGCACTTGCTGTGAGGGAGAGCAATAGTACTGGTGACACATAACAAGTTTGCCACTGGGAAAGACTTAATGTCTTCCAGCTTTCAGCTCTAGGAAAGCAAAAGGAAACACCGCAGTGTTACCCTACCTCCACGTATCCCTGAACATCAGTTGGTGCATGCTGTGATTCACTGGTGACTCTTCCAGTTGAATGCACTGAAGACTGTCTGCATCTCAGTGCTTTGATGCCAGTCCAAGGGGATGGAGAAGTAGAAGGTCTTCACTCTTGTGTATCAGAATGTGCTTCAAGGCCTTGCTACACTTGAATGAAATTACCCCAGGAGCAAAGTTGCAGAAGGTCAACAGCCCCCAAAATCAAAAAAAGCCTGGAAGAGGACTCCTTTACAGAGTCTGTGTCTCTGCTGGAGAACCTCTATTAACCCTTGTCCTGAGGACAAGATGCCTGTGGGTTGCTAGCCACAGTAAAATAGCTAGACAAATGTTAAATAATATTAAAATGGCTTTTACAAACTTTTAATACTGTGAAAGGAATCTTAATAAAACAGTTGTAAAGACAGTTCACGGAGACCGAACATGTCTTGTGTCTCTCTCTCTGAGTCTAGATTTTCTTTAAGATCTTTACTCTTCAATGAGTAGACTGTGCAATCAAACTCTCAGAAGAATTTACACAATTACTCTAAACTGACAGTCATTTCTTTTACAGTTCTAATCTTCAAATTTGGCACCAAATGCCAACCCAAAACATTCCTTATATCCACTTTGGCAAAAGGCTTTCTGCTGAGGGCAAGCTCCCCTTCAAGGTTCTTTCAACCCCTCTTTCCCCATTTTGATAACTGATTCAGTTGGTCAGTAATTAATCTTTTGTAGCAATAGTATTAAATTCCTGCAAATCTGCTACTGTTGTTATTATGTAAAACGTTCCTCCCAGCTGGGTAAGTTTTAGCAAAGTGTAACACCTTGCTGACTCTAGCTAAACCTATTTATATAACACAAATGTACCTCTTTCTGGCAGACAAATCCTTTGTAACTAAATCTTTTATAACTGCAAAATGATTCAATATATAAAATAGAGAAGTTGGAGGGCACAAAGCTTACTGCTCATTCTTCATCAAGATCTAGCAAACAGGAATATTTGGATACAAAAGAAATAGCAAGAGAATATGAAACAGGGATTGCTAGCCTCACTGTAAAGTAAATGGGGTTAGTCTAGTTTTGTGTCAAACAGAAGTAATACACTACTCAGGAAGAATTATAGGAAGTCCAGAAGGAGTAGCAGAGCACATGGCATCTAGAACCCAACCCAGCCATACACGCATACTATTCTGACTGACTTGAAATGAAAAACAATTAATTAGGCATATGAAGAACTAAGAAAAGAGAAATATAAGCTAATTTTAGGAAATAAAGAAATCTAGTATACTCTCCACCAAAGATCTACTGGATTGTGGCACAGTTTCAAAGAAAATGTTGGAAAAAAATCCCATCAATTTAGGAGAGGGTTACAGTTAAGCTGTACTGGATAGGACTCATTCAACAGCACAAACACACAGAATAATAAAGAAGAACCACCAAACTTTCTTTTTGCCATAAAACGGACAAGGGGAGACTTTACATTTAGACATGTCTACACTTGGTCTTGAAGTATCAATTTAAAAGACTAAATAATGATTAACATTCATTTTCGTATGCCTTTCATCAAGCTTTCTCTCTGAGCAGTGACCATCTTGGGGAGGTCATCTTAGGGAACACCGACTCTTCCTGTTCTTGCCTATGATCCATCAGTTGCTCTGTACTTGTGCTTTCATTCATCCTAGGCTGTCCATGGTCCCCTCTGTGGTATAGTTAAGTTATACCAAGTGCAAAGGTGCTAGATGCCTGCTATATATTTTTTACAAAGACAGTAGTTAAAAAGCCAGACTTCCAGGCCTCCTGGGGATTTAACTTAATGGGATGTGGATGCAGTTCACAGCACGTCATAGGTCAACTACTCTCATCACCACAGTACCTCAAAGCCTGGCATGTAACCCACAGTGCAAAGGGAATCTACATTGAGAAAGCTTAGTGAAATACTATCAACAAAATCAACTGCCCTAGAATCTGTACTTAAACCAAGAAAAATACCTTGGCTCCTTTTCTAGAATTTCTTGATGAACTGCAGCAAGACTCTTATGCAACATTAGTTACAGTAAAGGCTCTCAACTCTACTCTGACCATGTCCTTCCTTCCCATCTCACAGGTAATTACTGCTGCTTTTTAGTAAGTAATATAATTTTAACCAGTCTGTCAATGAGGCATCAGAAGGATGATAAAAGTGCCCTACCCTAGCATCTAATATGGATAAAATCAATGATCCACTGTCCCACAGGCAGTATGATGATCAGAAAGCTCAGCAGCCTCTGTGCCCATAGCAGTCAGGGCATTATGGGCAACAGCCACTACCTTCTCTGAAAGGTTTTCAGCAGAATGGTAGGACAGCTAAGCAAACTAAGAGCTGACAAAGACAGGGTGGCAAATCCAAATTATTGGTCCAATGTCTGTGAATCAGTTTCAGCACAGACAGTAGCAGTTCAAGTTTTTTCTACACTGTGACAAGTCATCCTTCCTACACCCATTTTACCTTCCTCTCCTGTTCAGTCCAGTGACAGTCCTTGCTGGTATGGTCTCAGGACAACCTAGTTGGTCTCTGATAACAAAAAGTAGAAGTGAAAGGTGTATCACAGCAGTCACTAGGTCTGTTCTAGGTAGATCATGACTAAGTTACCAGTTCATCCAGCGTATCCTCAGAAACAAAAAGTCTGACATCCTTTTTCCAATACCCAAAAAAGGGAAGAAATAATTAAATAAGCAAGGACTGAGCACAACACAACCAAAAAACAGCAGCCCAGCATCACTTTTTGAGGTACTTCAAACCAGCACTCCATTTTTGTGTCCAGGGGCCTTGGATTGCTAGCAAACCACCTTCAGAAATGCTGCCTATCAAATAAGGAATCTGACAGTCAGGATTTCCAAACTGGCAGTTATTCTGTGACCTTGGACAAGTCTCTTCACTTGTTCGAGCTTCCATCTTGCTGCCCATGACAGAAAGAAATAACACTTTGTGGGGGCTATGTGGCCTCACTATTGTTTAGAACTACCACTATGTGAATAGCATATTTTTGTTTGCACAGAAAAAAGCCCTCATTTTTAAGAGCTATCTAAAATGAAAATGTGCTAAGCAAGAGAAAAATGCACGCTCAGCATCAATCCAGAGGATTTTATTTGACCTGAAATAAAGGTCAAAGAAATTAACTCCAGCAAACTTGTTCAAAATTTATTTTTTTTTTCATTTCAGATATTTCATCCTTCCTTTATGTCTTTTAACATAGTTTCAAGCAAAAAAAAACCCCTAAAGTCCAGGGAAAAGGTGTCAAAATTTACAGTTTCTGCCCTTTTTTTTTTTTTTGTCAAAGAACTTACTAAGTTTAACCAGAATTTTGAACAGTTTTGTCCCACTAAAGTTTCATTTGTAACAAACCTAGAATAAAAATGGATATGCTGCTTACCCTTGTGCAACACATGCAGACTCTCCAAGTGAAAGGCTATACTGAGTGTATTAGTAACCTCTAATCACAAGCACGGAAGATGACAGAATCGCTTGATTTATTATCACATGCTAACACAGCATCTGTCTGAGAAAGCCCTGAGCCGTTTCAGGTCCTGTCCTCTGAAATCTACTCACTCAGACACTGCAACAAAGGGACAACTTTTTAGCATATTATCACTGACAGGACTGACAATGTTCTCTCCATTTGGCATGTATTAAATTGTGCAAATACCAGCAAAACACAGATTTACCTGTGGGAACCTCGGATTTGGAGAATAGTGAAAAACAACCATTGATGCCTGCATGGTTTCACATGAGCACTATGGATGTATTATGCTGCTATTGCTTTCTCAGTGAGAAGCAGTAAGGAAAACAGTTGATGTAAACTCAACATTAAAAATTTCACTGACAATTAACGTGACAGATTAAATGGATCTACATGCAAGCTGCAAACTGATTTGGCATTTGCTGATTAATGCAGTAAATTAGATACTAGCAAATCTCACATGCAATGTTATAAATCACTACCTTCACTCACCAATGTATATGTGGTATCAAACAATTTTTGATGCTGCGTAAGTTAATAAATTTTCTGTAGGTGAAGCACTGAGTATCTATTACAGTTTTAGGATGAGATTATGAACAGAGACTTTCAATTTCTGATGAAAATTACTTCTAGACTTTGTCACTGAAGTACTTGACACTATTATAACTGCTCAGATTTCCAAAATTCAACTGGAAATTGCTTTTCACTGTAGTGGAAAACAGCAATAGAAACCTACCAGCCCCAACTCTGGACCCAAGCTTTTTTTTTTTTAGTGGACATGCATTTGAAAGTGGAGAGATGATCTAGAAAATTGATTTATTTCTCCAAAGAGATGCTTTCAAGAAATGCCCATCTCTGAGTTCTGCTGCTTAAAGAAACTGCAAGAAGAAATGCCACAGAAGGGCCCCAAGATCTGTTGTAAGCATTTGGCCTAACTACTGCAAACAGAGTCCCTCTCATGCATTTCTAGGTCTGTTACTCTGCATGAGTCAACAGACCCCAAGTACTTTCAACTATACAGTCACAAATTCACAAGGTGAAGGTATTCCCTTCCACAAATCCCAGGTAGTACAAGGCTCTAGCCTTAGCAGCAACACTTCAGCTCAGAGTTGTCAACACTTATGAGTTAAGCTGGACTGTAATGAGATCCTGGAGTTATTTGTAGCTGTGGTATGGGTAAGTCCCTTTGGTTGCAGGAAGACATACTTCTCCAGCTGCATTGGCAGGAGAGGTTATTGCCTCCATCTGTTCAGGACTGCTTTCCCTTCTGATCCGCTGATGAAGCAGCATGTGCAAGTACTCCCTCATTTATTTCAGGCAAAGTCAGACAGGTGAGCCCAGAACAACATTTCTTACCTACTCAAGGATTTTATGCCAACCTGTCTCATTTTCAAATGGCATCTGCTCTCTGGGATGCATTAAAACATCTTACAGAAACTTGTGATCTGCTTAAAGACCAGAGGAGCAAAGTCACAACACAGTGGTGCTACAAGGTAGAGGAGCAACTCAGTGGCTGTGCTCTAGTCACTTTTAAAAAACATCATTATAATATGTGAGATAATTCCGAGACATGATAATATTCTTACTATTCTGTGCAAAGCAGTTTATGAAAGAGGGAGTATTTTCCTTTCCCTTTTTTAAAGAGGCACACTGTGGAACATCAAACTGCTAACTCCCATTACCTTTGTAGCTTTGGGAAAAATAAACAAAACTTGGTGTTGATCTTAGATATTCAGCTCAAGTCTGCTTCTAAAACCAGGTGAATGGAAAAGAAAAAAAAATGACTGCGAGTATGCTCAAGAGAAAATTGTGTTTCAATTTAGAACTACACAAGGGACAATTCTTTAAATCAAAGCTGGAGATAAAAGAGTGTGTTTACGTACAAGAAATCATAGCATTTTTTTGCAGAAGAGTATTTAAAATTATTAAAACACAATGAATGTATACGAAAAATCCCTAAAAAACCAAAACAACCCAACCCAAGCTTGCTACAATTTCTCGTCAGAAAAAAACATTTGGTTTTCAATTTTCCAGATAAAGAAGAAACATTGATTACACTACTATTAAGGAACAGAAATTTCCTGACATGACTCTTTACGGTATATCATGCCTAAGGTGCATTGTCAGTTGAAATTTAGGCCAGAACGCAATGATCTCCACAAACTAGATATGAAATTACTAACTCCTAAATGTAACCAGATATCCATTCAGAAGTAGGACAAATTAAGGTTCAAGGAAAATGCTGCATATAATATAGATCTTAACCTCATTTAGAAGCAACATTGTTTAAGGCTTTATTAAGGGATTCAGTTACCACTTCTGCTGAAACAGAAGTGACAGAGTCATTCACAAGGATAATAAACAAGATAATGTAAGAGAGAGAATTGAACTTACTGGTAAGGAAGTAACTGAAAAAATAATGTTGATCTTCTATTACCAGTCTTTCAAAGCAGCATGGGATCCAATGTCCAAATGCAACTCAATTTAAGTAGATTTTTCAAAAAGCCTTCATCGAAGTCTCCCATAAAAGAACGCAGTCAACAAAAAAAAAAATCAAAGCTTTTACGTGTAAGTGATTTTGTGAGTATGCAGAGAAGCAATATGATCTACAGGTTCCATTAGAAGGCTCTTGGCTATAGCTTTGCCCTTACCAACACAAACCACTTCTGTATCTGTATGTTCTTGTGTGTGAAAGAACTGGGGTTTTTTTTCTAGACCCCCTCATATAATATCTACACAGGGTGAAAACTCAGGGCTGATTTCTCGTTTATAACATATATAGGTTTCACAGAACAGCTGGTGGTTTCTAGTGTAGAGAGGCTTCTAGGTCTTACTGGAAGCATCCTGTCAAAGATGCACTGATGAAGCCTGTATTGGTAATGCTGGTATTGTAAAGTATTCCGGAATAGCACTATTAATCTTGCACTCAACAGCCATTTAATTTTTTTCAGGGTTTAACCTATCAGACTCTGTATAAAATCCTGCAAAATAATTACTATAAAATGATTTATCTAGCGTGCTAACCAGTGAGTGTTGAGGATGCTCAATAGAGAATCTGTTTGTTAAAGATTCCTTGCCTGACACTGTTCATTCAAAAGTGAGGAACTGGTGGGCAGACTTTACAGATTACAGATATTAAAGCACCCACTGGCTTTAAAAGGATAGTTCTGTTAGAAATTCCAGGCTACAATTCTTCAAGCAAAGCATTGTCCCCTTTCTGACACTCTGATGATGCTATGATGTTAAAGGTGGAATGAATTGCTCTCTGAAGTACCTCTTTTTCTCTTTGTTGACTACAGAGGGACCCTAGAGACTAGCATTGCCATGATGCCTAACTTTCAGATAACTGAAGTCACAAAAGATGAATACCACCTTGTCTAACTTCATACAACAAAGCATCTGAATGTCTGAACTAAATCTTGCCTAGGGAGATTGAATCCTGTGATATTGTGAATTAGATGACTGGTTTATTATACAGATTTTATTCCCTGACAGTTCAGTTGAGGTCTAGACTGAGAACTGTGCTGAACTGCTTGGGAATTAACTTTGCAAGTTGAAGTTTAGGAGAGGATTTTTTTAGTCTCCTATCCACTGAAAATATTTTCTGGCCTTTATTCAAATGCAAAAAAAAGCAGCCAGCATCAACAGAATGTAGATGTGTTAAAAAGAGGTCTCCTTTATACTGTCAAGACAAAGAAGTAAGGAGAAGGGGACAAGTTCATTGCTTGGCTTTGTAAACAGGAAAAGAAGCTGTCTTCATTTCACCTAATGCCATCCCTACACACTCTTTATGAACAGTTGGCACTTGGTAGAACCCATACAAGTACAGCAAGATTCCTTCGGCAAACAATGATGCTCTGCCATGACCAAGCTATCTGCCCAAGTAATTTTAGGAATGAGTGCAATTTTCTAAAGAGGAGTCCCCAGAGACTGTGTTCAATTATACCTACATGGTGGCAGCTTAGACAGTGCCTAGCATTAACTAAAAACCTCAAAGATGACAGCAAGTCTACTCTTTCCTGTTTCATCAGCCTAATCCCTCATCTTAAACTTGTTAGAGATGCACCAGTAAACTGTTGTTTATTGCTGCTATTCACTTGCTACTTCTCTCTCATTTCTAAGATCAATGAAAGGGCTATTTAAATTTTTTTCCATTTTCTCCCAACTAATTCCATCCCAGGTGTCAGCTAATCTAACGGCTACTCACTGTTGCCTGGCCAAAGGACTTCGGTCATCTTAAGGCCACAAAGGTTATCAGAGGGCTGGAGCATCAAAAGAAGTGTGACCAGCAGGTCGAGGGAGGTGATTCTGCCCCTCTACTCTGCTCTCGTGAGACCCCACCTGCAGTACTGTGCCCAGTTCTGGAGTCCCCAGCATAAGAAGGACATGGAGCTTTTGGAGGGAGCCCAGAGGAGGGCCACAAAGATGATCAGGTGAATGGAGCACCTCTCCGATGAAGACGGGCTGAGAGAGTTGGGCTTGCTCATCCTGGAGAAGAGAAGGCTCCAGAGAGACCTTAGAACAGCCTTCCAGTACCTGAAGGGCCTACAGGAAAGCTGGAGAGGGACTTTTTATAAGGGCATGTAGTGATAGTCTATGATTCTATAATTTATAATGATTCTATAACCAGTCTATGATTCTATAATTTTTATTCATCTTTTGCTACTTGCCTTTGTATTTGTGCTAAGGAATTCAAGGTCTAATTTCTTTGGTTTTTTTGCTTGTACTCGGTGCACAGCACAGACCAAACTCATCTGTGAGTACTGCTCTGAGATGGTATAGCAATATGAATAAATGGAAACAGTAATAAACTCCTCTGTAGTATTTACAGAACTGTATCACTGTGGTCTTGCAGTGTAGGAAGACTAATTTTCATGACTGACTTCCATTTGGTGGCATCCTGCCAGTCATGACACTTCAGTTTCACTTCAGCAATTACCCTAATTGTCCAGAAAAGGAACACATTGTTTACTTGAAAAGTGAAAAACAAAAAAAAAGAAAAAAAAAGAAAAAGAACCAGAGAATGCGCTGACTGCTATTATACTTGAGAAAGACAACTGCAATCCTTTACAGACACTGATGATATCTGGTACTGTTAGTAACAGAAGCAGCAAGTTGAAGAACATTTAAGAGGAGCTACATGAAGTCACAAATAAGTCCACATTCTACAAATCAACAAATAAGATGAAGACCACTTGCTACAATATAAATTTATAATGGAGTAATAATTTCCCTAAAGGTTTTGTGATGAGATTAGACAGGCAGGAATGTTTTATGACTAAAGGGAAAGAGGAGGAATAGGCTTGTCCAAACAACAGATATTGCCTGGTGTCACTTGTGAACAGAGGAAGTTGGAGGAGCTCCAAAGACAAAATTAGAAGAAAACAGAAGACAAATACTGTAAGCATGGAATACCACTGTGAAGCACTCTGTGCAAAGAAGAGTACATCAAACATTTCCTGGAGTAGAACTTTTGCCAACATATGATAGAAAAGGTTATGTTGAGTTTCTCATTTGTCTTATTCAGTTGTAAATTATATTTTTAGAAAACATGCTTTGTATAAAATGTTTTTTGCCATCCTTCTTTTTTAAATCAATGTAACTTTATACTAATATGTATCATTGCAAACACTAAGCATCAGCTCCAGTCTGCTTTACCTACAATGAAGGAACACCTATAACTTTAAACCTGCTCTTCTATTTTTCCAAACCAAACTCTTTTGTTGGCTGTGAAGAGCCCAGAAACGACAAAGAAATTGAAGTTCAAATGAGCTATGTTCCTATCAAACCTCGTTATGGTCCTTCTTTTTCTAAAACTTTGATAAATATATAGGGACAGACCTATGATGGAAGTGGTCAAAGCTGCAACAACTAATGGGATGGCACACAATGTGCTTTACAACTTTCACTAGTTGAAGCTCCACCCAAGTAACTTCATAGTCACTCATTTCACTTCCTATACTTCAGGAAATAGTTTAGTTGAAGTAAATACTTCTGCTACTTTGCTGTCTAAGCTACTTGGCAATTTTTGTAAAGAGGTGAGTCATTTTACCACTGTTTTGTTACTGATGTGTACAATAAAAGAGCCTGATGAGTTAACACTGTTACTAAAATCTTACACCTAATGTTTCTGATGTTAGTGTGATTGCTGTCTTTTCAGTACGGTTTCATTAACATATGTTCATAGACACATGTACATACACTGTTATTCCATGAGGTGCTTAAAGAGTCAACAGTGACATTCTAGAAATCTAGCAACACCGATAATATTACAAAAACATTGACATTTCACCCTTTTCATAGTATTTTTTTTTACCACACAACATGATACTGGATTTATGCAGTTGTTGTTTACAGCTCTAAATAACATCTTAAAAATCCAGTACATAATTTAGGTTTAAGTGCATGGAATATTCACTGCTGTAGCCTCTGCAAAATCATTTATTCTAGATTGTGGCTCACACAAATCAACCAAAACAGCTTAGATCCCAGTATGCCACAACTCATTTTCCCACAGAACCAGACAGATTGCTTCTTAACCCTCAAAGTTTTGAGGTATCAAAATAGTTGTTTTTTTCATCTCTATTCACATAAAATGAAAAATCCCCTTTGATATTATCTTTGGAACATGATAAATCTCTCTGTAAGAGTTAACTACATTATATTTCCTTGTAGATGTAAAAAACATTTCCAAACCTCTTATTTTGCTTTCAATTTTGTAGATACACAATCAATCAAGCCCCATGAACAATACACTTCAATTTGAAATTGGACCCAGAATCCAGCTGACTCATTTAAGTGCTTGCAGCCTCCCAGTTGTACAAAACTTCAGCATTTCAGCTGGCAATCATTTAAAGAAGGGGGAAAAAAGTATTCTTAAAATTTCTTTCATGTAATAAAACCTGACTGGTAACGCAAGATGTTGCCATCTATGTGTGACTTCTGGATTAATATACCTTACTAGCAGGGCTTTCAAAAGCTCAGTTCATAAAAGCCCTGTATGCCTCATTTATGGAGGTACTCTGTAAAACTGCCTCCATGGAAGAACAGGGCACAGTCTGTCCTTTCTCATCCTCCCAGGTGGAAGGCATGCCTCGGTGCAATTCAGTAATGATGGCATTTTTGAAAACTCCTGGGGGACTAAGAAGCACAGTCCCCATTAATTTGTGCTCTTAAGTCACTTGGCAGCTTTTGAAAGTTCCTCTCTTTCCCCATGTTTTTCATGACTTCAAAGCAAAAGAACCACAACGCAGAGGTTTAATGATCTTCACCGAGACTCTGATGTGCAGCTATTGGTTTTGAGTTTTCAAATACAGCAAAAAGAAGTCTCATTTGTTGAAAGGGCACACATTCCTTTTCAGAAAACTTTGGTCCCCTGTTACAGATTCTTAAATTTTTCAGGTAAAAATTGATGCATCTGGTTTAGTCAGTTGGCATTTCTATTAATGTATTCTGGATATTTCTATTCACGTATTATGGATTTGATTCAGAACTACAAGGTCAGGGATTTTTGGTTTTAGTTGTTTCATTGCAGTGAATCTACTTCATTGTATCCAACACTGCTGGCACCAGCATGCCACAACTCTTCTGCACTAGATACAGTGCAGAATTATTAAAAATGTCTGTGGTTTGGTGTAGCAATTGGTTTTGCTAAGAAAGCTGACTGCAGTAGACCATGCAGAAACAGAACAGCAGGACAAAGCAAACAGTGCTCCTTGAGGCAGAGAGAGGAAGGTTTTGGACAAGAAAAGGGAAGACCTGGACAGGATCTTATATCAAGACTGGGGCAGATTTGCAATGAGACCTCTCAGACAAAGAAAAAACTGAACTTGAGTACTTCAGAAGATAAGCCCTGATGTGCAGAAGTTCCCCAAAATCTAAAGAAACCTTCACTGTGGTAAAGGAAAAGGAGGAAATTATACCATTTCTCAGTGTTGTATGCTTTGCACCACTACAGAGCAGTGATACCTCATAATCCACTACTTTTGTATATATGACATCTATGCAGGCCTTTAAAAAAATAAGGTTCTTGCTGCTGGCGTTATTTCATCTTTCACAACCTGGAAATGTCCACAGAAAATCTTCTTTCCTTCTTGTCTCATCCTCTCCTCATTCTTGTTCTTCAGCTTCCAAACATGATTTTACTCACCAATGCCCTTTGGGTTCTTCTGAGTCATGCCAGAAAATGGGACTAGCTTCCACCTGAACTTCCACACATATCTTTGCATTTGATAACTTTAAATGTTAATTGATTAATCCATTTGTATTTCATTCAATTTCCACAATTCACTGAATTTCCTTTAGTCTCACTTGATTTCTTTGCCAGTTCAACAGATTATTCATTTAGTTCAGTTTGGTTGACTGAGTGGCTATCTGATTAAGTTTGATGGCTCTAGTTCATAGAATCACAGAACATGCTGAGTTGGAAGGGACCCATCAGGACCATCAAGTCCAACTCCTGTCCCTGTGTAGAGCACCCCAAGAGTCACACCATGTGCCTGACAGCATTGTCCAAATGCTTCTTGGACTCAGGCAGGCTTGGTGCTGTGACCACTGACCTGCGGAGCCTGTTCCAGGCTCTGGGTAAAAAACCTTTTCCTAATATCTAACCTAAACCTCCCCTGATTCAGCTTCCTGCTGTTACCCCAAGTCCTGTCCTTGGTCATAAGAGTGAGGAGATCTGCACCTGTCCCTTCTCTTCCCCTCGTGAGGAAGCCGTAGACTGCAATGAGGTCTCTTCTCAGCCTCCTCTTCTTCAAGCTGAACAATCCAAGTGACCTCAGCTACTCCTCATAAGATATCCCTTCCAGACCCTTCACCATCCTCATGGCCCTCCTTTGGACGCTCTCTAATTAACTGGATTGTAAATGTTTATTCCAATCACTTTCTAACTGTTCAAACTCTTTAATCATTTCCACTATCCAGACCAATTATTCCTGCCTGATACCCTGTCATTTAGTTTCAGTGTTACTGGTTTATTACCATGTCTTCTTTCCTCATCTCTCCTTCTCTCATTCATTCTTTTGCTCATGCAGTCTGACTCCTATCCTTTTGCTTGATCATCTCCCTCATCTGTTCTGACTTTCTAAGCTTCCCAGCTGTCTCTCACCTCTTCTCAAAGACCAATATAATTCTTCACAGACATGAATCAAGTTGCATAGCCAGGTCTGTTTAAATCAAAAACCGTTCCCACAGCTAACAGGGAACTTCATGGATCTATCTAAAACAAAACCCTGAGCAAACTACCCTCGAATTTGTTTTAGCAAAATCAAGGTTCTGCATGCCCCCTGTTACAGGCTAGCAGTCTTTTGAAAATGCAGGGGTTTATTATGGAGAGAGAAAGGGAGAGATAGACCATAATCTACTTACACGATGGAATCAGCTTGCATAAATCACTGAATCCAGAATAATACTGGTTTAAAATCATTGGGTCAGCCATGAATCATCATTGTCCTTCCCATTTCTCAAGTGATAATAGTGTATCCTATGATTGTTTCAATAAATCCAAGCAGTTAAAATATCACAAGAACTAAGTGGCAGCAATTAATAGTAATAAAAATAAGTTCAATTTGGAAAAAGCAGATTACAGAGTTCATTTTCTTTCACTGAATCAATGGTTCCCCTGTTGAAGTAAGCTTTAATTAAGGGAGAAGGTCAGGATAAAAATCATATACAGCATTAAAAAGATAATGTATTGAACAATTCTTCAAGGTGTTAAAAAGTACTTAAGACACACAACTGCCAACATTTGCAGGGGAACTGAATGATCTGGTGTGTCTCAAGCAGTTTCTGGTACCCCTTAAGAGCAGGCCCTTCTCTTTTGTTTATTAAAGCTCTGGATTTTAAAGGCTGAGATTTCTCAGTGCTGTTTTTTAACCTAAATTACCTAACCTTTTCTGAATTAGAGTAGATGAAGCTGTCCACTCTGGTAAAACAGTGAGTTTGTCTAAGAACACCCACATTCAGTTCTGCTGTGGCAGATTCTACCCTTTCTACCTTCTGTATGAATGCATCAATTTTAAAGACTAGTTTTATGACCATTATTACACCATCTAGAACATTTCTTTTTACCTCCCTCCTCATATCTAAAAAACCAAATGTGTTATCAGTTGATTACTAAATAAAACAACAGAATACTAGGTTCCATTCACCAACATACTGGCATGACAGACCTATGAAAACCAAATGCTCTAGATATTCAGTTTCATCTCCCCCCCCTCTTTGGTGAGTACACTAATGTTCCAAATAGATTAAATTAAATTATTTAACATAACCTTCATTGTCTAAATTTGGCTCCACAAGAAGGTGTTCACAGTCAGCAACAGAAACACATAATCACTAATTCATTACCCTAAGAAGCTACTCTACCAGTAATTGAGTTACTGTACCTTTTCTAGAAGCAATATTAAGACTAAATTTGCTTAATTTTTTTGTTCTTCGCATACTATAACTTAATTTTAAAAAGATGAAAATGAAAAATTAAAATAAAGATAAGTGCATTAAATTTATTTTACTTAAATGGGCACAAACCACAAGTCAAATAATTTTCACTTTGGAATTACCTTAAAATGATTTAACTTCATTACAGCCACTATACTCATCTGTAAAGCAGTTTGTTCTCCAACACAAGATCCCTACAGGATTAGAACACTAGCAGGTCAGAAATGGGTTTTGGCATGCAACTTGAAGTCAGAATAATCAATCATACCTCACAGGGGAGTAGAGGTGAATGGGGAGGAAGGTGGTTGCCAAAGCATTTGGAGGCAAACATTCTTAAAATAGTAAGGCTTTTCCAAACACCTACTTAGTGAAATTAAATCCACAGGAAAACCAGCTCAGTGGAACTGTATAAATAGCATAGGCTACTCCAAGGAAAATGCAGCCAATCTGCCTATTTTTTAATTTATTTTTTTTTTAAATGAAGGATACTCAGAACTTCATCCAAACATACTGACTAATTCCCACTGACTTCAATTAACTCTGGATCTATCCTCTGGCTTGGTAAGCTCCTTAACCATGGCATCAATGCCACAGGAAATTCACCCGCTTCCTTTACACAAAAATAACCTGGATAGGTCAAGTAAGTATTATGGTAAATGTTGGTCCTAAACCTCAAATAGAGACAACTACTTCTGAAAATTAAGACTTTTTTTTTTTTAATCATATCTGATTTCAGTTTTATAACAATCGCACAATACTGACTCTATTCCTTGTTCTTTTTACCCATTTTCCTGAATTTCTGGGCAGTGATGTATCTCCAGACCATATAAGATGACACATTTGGTTCCACTGAAGGTGCACGTCTTCTCTTCACTGTCCCATAATTACAACTAAGCAAATATTAATAAAAAAAAATATTACACAATTAAGTTAGTGGCTTCATAAATCTTCTGTAAACATCTTGAAATTTTAGGCAAGTGAAATGTACTTAAATGTTAAACACCTTTTTTTATGGGTTAATTATTACCATCTAAATTAGATGTAACTGTGTCATGTGGGGCTTCAATTAGAAACTCATGTTCAAATTTTTTACAGTGAGAACAATCAATCACTGGAACCACCTTCCCAGGGACGTGGTGGTGTCCTCATCACTGGAAGTTTTCAAATTGGTCAGGGTGCTAGATAATCTCATCCAGACTCCCTTTCTCATGAAAGGTTGGACCAGATGATCTTTTGAGGTCCCTTCCAACCTGGGCTGTTCTATGATTCTATCAGGTACACTGATACTATTTCAGTTCTCATTTTGAAAGAGGTTAACTTTTCTAGGCAATTTTCCAGTAGGAAGCATCAAGAACTCATTTTAAAAAGGGGCTTACTGGTATTTCATTAAGTTCAGTTAACCACAACATCCTGTTAGCAAATTAATTTATAAGACAAACTGTAGAAAGTGAGCATTCTTGGAAACACTGAAATGATACATATTCAGGTTTTGTCTGAATACACAAAACCATCATTCTACTAATGATTCAGATACATAAGTAATCCTGTTTGGAGAGAGCCCTTATTGATTTCCTGCAGTTGATTCATAAATCTGTTGCTAGACTATTTATCGAAGGGAATCATAAAAAACTGCTGTTGCTCATATTTCTTCATACACATTGCAAGCCCATATTCTTACTTTTCCTTCACTGTCTCTTTTTCCAGTAAAATCACTTTTAGGTCTTCAAATTTTTTCCTTTCTTGAGAGATCCTCTGCTGTGGATGAAGGATTTTGCTTTTAGTATGACCTTAACTTCAACTTTGAGAAATTTGCATCTGTATTATAACCATGAGATCATTACAGAACTAACTACTTACCAGCTCTGAAGGCAATGAATGTATTTCTATGTACTTTCAGTATCTATGGAAAAAAGCTATTGCTGAGCGGACAGAAGCATTAACTTAATCAATAACACAGTCTCTCCCCTCTCCAAAGTAAATGTTTTTTATGTTGCTTACTGAGCTTGAAAACTTGAAAGCTAAGTGCTTCCCCTTGGACAGGATGAGTACCTGAAATAACTGCATTTAACAGCCTTGGAGCATCATTAAACCTTTAACACATTTTAGAAGCAGTTGATCTCCATGACCCTTACTTAAAAAGTTACTTAGAACTGGTAAATCAAACATTGCTAAGTAAAACAATGTCTTGTGATTTACTTCTGCTTACTATTAAGTACTTTAATTAAGATTTTTTGGAAATAAGTTACCAAATTAATTAATTTACAACTGCAATAAAAAATCAGTAAGAAACCCATTACATATCATTAATAAGTCAATATATTACTTAGGAAATTAACTCTATTTTTATTACTAGAAATTACCATCAACTATAAAATGCCACTGTACCAATGACTTCACTTGTAGAAGGAACAAATTCTTAACTGACATTATTAAATGAATGTATTAATTCTCTGCAATTTGTAAATATTTTTCTTTGCTTTGGACACTTCATTTATTTAAATATTAAGTTGTAAGAAGGAAAATGAGACAATCAATAGTTTAGGTTTTACACCCTGACAAACACAATCTGCTTCACATTTAAGACAGTAATTGAAAGTCAATTTGCTGTAGGATGATGGGCAATGTTACCTATTAACTGTCCTGGTCCAAAACCTATAGAAGTCCAAGCAGTCTATTGACTGTAGGGGCTTTCGGATTGGAACCTAATCCTACAGTTCAAGAAAACCTTCGGTAAAAAAACACAACACTTAGCACATGTCAAGTGCTAAAAAGCCCTTAAAGAATGAAAAGCCAGACGATGGAGTGCATGAGAAGAACAGTGGTGATGAACTACAGCAATGATAAGAGGTGCATCAAGTACAGTTTTGGCCAATCCTGAGCATTAAAAAAAAAAAAACAAAAACAAAAAACCACATGCCCCCCTCAAAAAAAACAACCCACCCAAACCAAATGAAGCCCCTCAATCTGCAAGGACTTTCCTTTTTTCTATCGAGTTAACACAATTAAGACCGATTATATGATGGGAATTGGGAAATGTGAAGATATTCACTGACAAATCACTCTGATTTTCTAATCTGCTGCACTGTTGAATGAAGAAAGCGAAATGAGGAGTACAATTAAGACATTGCAACGATAGAATTATGTTTGCACTCAACAATTTTTAGTTAGATGGGATATGATCTAGAATTTTAAAATTTATAATAAAAAAACCCCAGAATTTTATCAGCATCTTTTTTTTTTAATTTCCCATTCAATCCCAAATAGACTATTATTTTTTCTGTTCAAATGCAATAGAAATCCCATCTCTTTCATGATTAAAGAACTCAAAAAATGGAATTCCCAGTGCTGAAAACCAAATCCCAATCTCAAAAGTCTACCATCTTCAAGCCCCTGTTGGCATCTAATTTAGATTCAAATCTTAACCACCTATGGAAATAAAAGCCTAATTTCCTAAGATTATCTATGTGCCTTCATTTATTTTTAAATTGTGTATATGATCTTTAAAAGGCTTAGAAAAATTAGGCTGAATGCTTGTTACTGCTTCTCAGATGTTTCTTTTCCAAATTCACCAATGTTTTAGGTGCTTCAGTGACATTAAGGTATCCAAGTAGCTAAGCTGCCCAAAGGCTTCTAACAGCTGCAGAAAAATTAGATTTAGATTAATCTTTTCTTATTGCTTTCCCTATTTCCTCCAAGCCTAAGGTGCCACTCTTGGCTGCTCATCACCACCTTCTTTTCTAGTAAAAGGTCACATTACCACATCTTCAGCTCCGTGCAAAAGGCTTAGAGGTTTCAATCAACTGAAAAAAGAAGTGGTTTTCTTCCCTGGTGGTATTATTCATACACCATGTCCTGTAAGCAGAGCAGGGGAGTAGCAAATAGCTACAAATCTGTAGGCAAAATGGGAGATTTGTTCCTTCTTTTGCTCACAATCTATCTTAATAGCCTCAGTAACTGACATCTGTCATCTGCAGAATGGTGCCCAGTACTCACATGTGCTCACTCAACCAGTATTATTCTTTCAGTCAGCTGACTGTCCTTCAGCTACGGCTCTCCTTGAAGCACTCCCAAGAGAAGAATCTGTGTACCTTCATGGAACCTGAGTATCTCCTGTAGTCTGTCATAAAATTTGTTGCAATGAATTCCCAAAGCACTGTGAATTTGAATGACTTGTGTCCCAGTCACTTTTTTGTTTCGGGGATTTGCAATACTCTCTTTTCAGCCTTAGAGAGAGAGGTACCAAGATGTCTTCCATACATCAGCACTGTTCCTTGTTGAAGCCTAGAGATCACCTTTATGTATGTATGGATAGTGCAATAAACCCCTTAATAGAAGTGACCTTTATGGAGAGAAGTGTAAATAACCAAAATAATGTATATTCTTCCACAGATATCCCTGTCCTAGACAGGTTGAAAAGAAGGACATGCAGCTCAAGTCAGCAGTGCTCCAAATAAATAAAATGGACAAAAGGTAATGTATTAAGTGATATAAGTAATAATATTCTTCACTGACATGCCACCTAAAGATTTCAGTATGATTCACAAGCTCCATAAACCTGGCAGAACTAAATTGCAGCTGCTTCTGACATGAAGCACTAAATTACGTACTTGGATTGACAATGGAGTTTGTATTTAAAGAAGTAATCCCCATTAACGTTGCCTATTATTAAAATTCCACACACTGCATTGAGCTATTACAGGTTACTCAGCAATAACTGCTTTGGAACATTGCCAAAGACAGACACACTCTATTAGAATCAAGTTTTCCAGAGTTGTTTAAAAAAACAACCCTGAAATTTGATACCAGAAACATAAAAAAGATGACTTGCACGCTATCTGTCTAGGAACCACTCATCTGTTCCACTTTCTGCTGCAGAAAGTGAAGTTGTCAGGATAGGCAGACCAGAAAGAATACTGCTTTGGTTCTCCCAGAATGAAAAAAATTCTTCCCTGAAAGGAGCCCTATTTTCTTTATTTAAACGATTGATTTGATGAGAAACTTTCACTCTGTGAACAGCCAGAAATCATTTTCATCTCCAAAAAGGCATCAAAAGACTATGAGATGGAAGCAACAAAACACTCTACGTTACCTTTACTACAGTTCTTCATTGCAAAGGAATCCACAGCTGCTATGCTCTTGTTCCCATCAGCAACATACTCCAGTGAGATCCGAAATGGTTTCTCTAGATGTCCGACTCTCCTTTGAAGCAACACCCATCTGGTCTCATCATACAGCGAGAGGAAAGAACAAAGGAGAAGGGTGGTAAGAAAGGCAACTTTACAAGGACCAAATCCCTCAAAGCAGCAGCTTCACATGTGGCAGTCATACTGTGCCTCCTACTGCAGCCCTCACTCCCCTCACAGTGCCTCGTGGTCAGGATCTTTGTCTCCTATGGATTTTGCTAAAGCAAGCTTCTAAGCACCAACATTTCCACTCAGCTAAGATGTGGAAAGCCCAGCTAAATAGCACCTTCTTGCTCTCTTCAGTCACACTTATCTTCCAGGATTTCTCACAGATGTCTGCCTGCTGTTTAAAAAGAGCCTAACTTCCTTTGCAAAGCAAGCTGTAAAATCTGTAGCACACATGCACACCCTCTCTAAATATGACTCGTCCTGCTTCTCATCAGCAAAGTCTCTTAGACACTCAAGCAATAAGCCAGTCTCCAAGGCTAGCACAACAGCTATAATTCCCAGTACTGTGTTGCTGATTGAGGTAATGTGCTTTGCTTTTAACATGGCTGGCTGGAACGTCTACACATGCATGAAGCACTACAACTAAAATACGCCATTTCTCCTCCTTTCACTTCCTCCCCTTGACCTCCCAAACAAGCAAAAAAAAGTCCCACCAAGTAAATCAAGGAACTGAACTAGCAGCCCTGGAGACTAACATCCACAATCCGAGTGTTTCAACTTAGTCTGCTTGCTGCCTAGAGTAAATGAGAACAAAAAGTCTCTCTGAGTTTAATTGACTCTCTGAGATACGAGAAGACATCAAGGCCTGGCTGTCTTTAATGTCCACCTTCTCCCCTCTGATCAGCTGGGTCTCCTCCTCTACCTGAAACACCTTGCCATCCAGCACAAGAACTACTTCTAGACCCTCAGCTCTTACACATCACCTCTGATTTAACTTTCAAATGTTCTGTGTCCAGAAAGTCATGTCTAAAAGCAGAAAGTAAAAATATAAGTACATGTCTTTTCCTCATTATACTGGAATTCTCATCTGCAAGGAAACCTTTGAGGAATAAAATACTTGTATAATAACATGTTCTGGCCCCTTTCACCTTTCAACCTTGGGCACAGGCTGCCAGTAAAACCACTTGTTGACACCATTTGTGGCAGGCTGCTTCCCAAGAGGTATTTGGGAAGAAATTTGGAAGAAAAGAAGCATTCCCAGTTCACCAGCAATACAGAGCCCATCACCCATTTTACCTTAGTTTATTCAATGCCTGCTTGCTAACCATACACATGATCAGAAACAAGAGATTCTGTAAAGCCATTCAGTCACTACTAATCCACTTTTTCACATTTCTCTTCCATTACGGGAAAAAAATGCAGTACCAAGGAAAAAACATTTCTTCTGAGCTTACTGTAACCAGTCAACTAGAGCCAAACAATAAGGGTCTAATAAAGCCTATTAGGCAATGCTCTTTACAGCTCCAGCTTATTGTGTTTCGTTAAGTTGCTTTCAAACACCAATATTAAGCATTTTTGAGGAAGACTGAAGCTATTACTATTTGACATAACAGGTCAGGAGCAACACATTTTTTGTTGGTCTTACAAAAATGTTTCCTTATCAATTCCATCCCTCCAGTCATCAAGTCACCACCTCCCGGTGTATGGGTTTGTGCTTGTACATGGGCTGTGCCAAAGAACACATTTTCTTGAGGGAGGGAACCCACTGGAACATATGTTCTGAATAAAACTACACAGTTTATCTGGCATCCATAACAAGAACCCCATCTCCCATTATATCAAAATTTAGATATTACCAAGTGTTACGCACTTCTGCAAGGAAATATAACAACATATGCATATGACATTTGCACCAACCACCATCACTTGTCCCTGCTACAAGCATGGATAAATCCCAAATCGCAGACACTATACTGCTACCAGCTAGGTGAATTTCATTTGCTCCAGGGGCTGACATACTGTTTATCTCACCAGGGGCACAATGTTGTCATTACACTCCGCTGAACTGGACAAGATTCCTAGCCGGCAATAAAGCTGCCAACCGGTATGTTAAGGACCCAAAGAAAAGTGCTAAGCAAGGGCTGCATTAAGACCCTGCTGACAGCTAACACAGTTCAAATTGCAACTCAGAAAAGCAAACACTGCTTTTTAATAATTTACTAAGTTTCTTCCTCTCTCCTTTTCTAGCAAGAAGAGTGAAACTAGACTGTTAAGTTTCATTTTTTGTTTACAGTCATTTCCATATCTCATCTTCTGACGTCTGTGGTCGAAGTTCCCACTTGAGAAGGGGATGTTGGCATCGTAGCTCCTTTTGCATCCCCTTCCCCCAAATAGATAAATCTGCTCCTGTGTGTGCTATTTCTTTTGATGTCATCTCAAGTTAGGTATGTTGTAGGGATTAGAGGATATGAACTTCCCTACAAATAGAGTAAAAAAAACCACCCTAGATTTAATTTTGGTTATGAAATACAGAAGCATCTGTATGTCATGAAAATCATTCTCCTCAGCTTCAGAAGACTGATGGATTTTAATTCCAAGTACACAGTGGCTCTCAACAATGATTTCCATTTCTGTGCTACTGCTAACCCTCTGGATAAATGTGCCAGGAGTTTTAGGAATTGCTTTTCTGAGTTACTGGTGCAATAACTTTTCTTTGAAATTCTCAGGCCTCTCATAGTTTACCACAGAAACTTTATTAACTCCCAGAGCTGTTGCCAAGCAGGTATTTTATGTCACTGCAATGCAAGACTGGAAAAGGCAAACTCACTCAAGCCCAGATTCATCACAAAGTATATTTATATTTTGTGCTACAAATTTCTACAATAAGTTTTCTGAGATTCAAAAATTCATATGACAATAAATCCAAAGTATCAGTCTCTTCCTTCAGAGACACAAAAAGAGAATCTCGGAATCATTCTGATTTGAAAAGAACATCAAGTCCAACCATTAACCTAGCACTGCCAAGTCCACCACTAAACCATGTCCCTAAGTACCACATCTACACATCTTTTACATACCTCTGGGACTCCTCTACTCCCCCGTTCCAGTACCTGACAACACTTTCAGTCAAGAAGTTTTTCCTAATATCCAATCTAAACCTCTCCTGGTGCAACTTGAGGCCATTTCCTCTTATTCTATTGCTTGTTACTTGGCAGAAGAGACCGACACCTCCTTACAGGTAGTTGTAGAGAGTGATGAGGTCTCCCCTCATCCTCCTTTTCTCCAGGCTAAACAACCCCACTTCCCCCAGATGCTCCTCACAGAACTTGTGCTCTAGACACTTCACCAGCTTCATTGCCCTTCTTCAGACTTGCTCCAGAACTTCAATATCCTTCTTGTAGTAAGGGGCCCAAAACCGTATTCAAGATGCAGCATCACCAGTACAGAGTACAGGGGGACAATCACTTCCCTAGTCATGCTGGACACACTATTTCTGATACAAGGATGCTGCTGGCCTTCTTGGCCACCTGGGCACACTGCTGGCTCATATTCCGCTGGCTATTGGCCAGTACTCCCCGGTCCCTTTTCACTAGGCAGCTTTCCAGCCACTCTTCCCCAAATCTGTAGTGTTGCATGGGGTTGTAATGACCCAAATGCAGGACCCGGCACTTGGCCTTGTTGAATCTCATTCAATTGGCCCCAGTCCATGGATCCAGCCTGTTTAGATCTCTCTGCAGAGCAGATCAACCAGGTCCCTCAGGCAGATCAACACTCCCATCCAGCTTGGTGAGGGTGCATTCAATCCCCTTGTCCAGATCATTGATAGATGTTAAAGAGAACTGGCCCCAGTACTGAGCCCTGGGGAACACCACTTGTGACCAGTCACCAAGTGGATTTAACTCCATTCACCACAACAATTTGGGCCCAGCCAGCTAGCCACTTTTTTACCAAGTGAAGTGTACACCCACCCAAGCCATGAGAAGCCAGTATCTCCAAGAGAATGCTGCGGGAAACAGTGTCAAAGGCTTTACTAAAGTCTAGGTTCTGTTCAGAGAAACTGTAGCTTTGAGAGACTGAAGAGACCAGCTCTGTGAGAACAAAAGAGATCAGATGCTTTGGTGTGCGATTTCCGTAGTGACCAAGGTCAAGGGTAGTTCTGAGCCATGCAGGTGCAGTGGGCCAGGAAGGGCAAAGCCCAGGACAGCTGACCCAAGATGGTCAACTGAAGTATTCCATACCATAAATGTCAACCTCACTATAAATTGAGAAGTTGCAAGGTTTCGGGGTGG
>VZRW01002124.1:43365-189327 GCA_013398125.1 Aegotheles bennettii
GATCAAAGAGCTTATCTGGGAGAACCATATCTCTTTACTCTGGGAGTCTTGAAGGGTTGAAGTTTTAAACAGATTTGAGCAGCTTTGTTATGAGCAGTCACTATGTTGGAGCAGCTGCAATTGTTGCTGAGCAGAGCTTTTATCATCCTGAGCATGGTGCCAAGCAAGACAGCGGTGGAGGCTTCATCTGCATATTTTGGAAGCCAGCTAATGGACACTGTTTATGATTACATTTGTGGCTTTATTCCGGATGAACAAGCTGCAGGGGGTAATGTCTTTTTTGAGTTTCTCTTTTCCCTTGATGTTATTTTCAATGGCTTTTGAGAATTTTGAGTATCCCTGGGATGTGTTCATGACCCTGCATATTTGAGTAATCTTTTTGATTATCTTGCTTTTGTTTAGAGGGAGATGCCGGTGTAGGACGGGCACTGCAGCCACCCCAGCCCCCACAACAGGCACTGCTGCTGCTCAGACTCCACAAGCCCTTGTGACACGCAGTGTAATTACTCAGACCTCATGAGCCTTTGCAACAAGCACTGCACTCAGACCCCACCAGCCTTTGTGACAGCTACCCAAGCTGCCCCAGCACCCACGACAGGCACTGCAGCTGCTCAGACCCCACAAGCTCTTGCGACAGGCAGTGTAATTATTCAGATTCCAGAAGCCTTTGCAAAAAGCACCACAGACTCTCAGACCCCTCTAAGCCCCCATGACAGGCACTGCTGCTGTCCCAGCCCCCACGATAAGCATGGTGACTACTCAAACCCCGCCAGCTCTTGCAACCAGACCCACAGCTGCCCCACCTCAGTAACAAGCACTGTGGATACTCAAGACCTCACCGGTCCCCACAGCAGTCACTGTTATCCCAGCAGATCTCACATTTCTGTGACAAGTACTGTGACTACCAAGATCTCGGCAATAAGTACTGCATCTACTCAGACCTTAGAGACAAGTGACGTAGTTAACCTAGAGACTGAACCAGTGCTGGTAGCAGTTGACCCTGTGCAGAAGAGGAAATCTGCTAGAAGAGTAGGTCAACCAGGGGTAGCACGAGACAAAGAGATAACTATATAATCTCTATCTCTAAGTAAGCTTCGAGATACATGCAAGGATTATGGCTGTCACGAAGGCAAGCAACTGGTTAGCTGGCTGCTCCAATGCGGGAGCTGATGGTTTGGACTTAGACAGTTGAGAAGCCAAGCAGGTGGTACTGCTGGCTAGAGAAGTGAGTATCAACAAATGCCTGGGAAAACATGCACAACCCCTCACTCTCTGGAGGCGACTTTTGTTAAGTGTGAAAGACAGGCATCCCTATAAGAATGATGTTATATACCACCCAAGCAAGTGGGTAACTATTGAGAAAGGTGTGAAGACCATGAGGGAGATAGCTGTGCGAAAGCTGATTTTTACTGATTTGAACAATACACAGATGCACTCAGAATTATCGGACCCGTTTGGCGGAAGTGGTTGTTGAGTGCGCCACCATTCTATGCCGGGGTATTAGCGTTATTTGGCTGGAAAGATGACAAGGTCCCAGCAGTGGGTGAATGGAGTAGATGAATACAGTACTATCAAGACAATCTCTCTTCCTCCACTCAGGCTGGTGTCTTGGCTGTGGAACGATAGTCTGACAAATCTACAGAATCGGTTCATGGGGTGTTGCTCGAATTGTCAGAGGGTGTCTCTTTCTCCCTAGAGGCTGACATCTTGGCTGTGGGAAAGCCTTCTGACAAATCCACAGAACTGTTCAGTAGATTGTTGGCTGAATTTTCCCAGCTAGAGAATAGCCTGGCCTCCGAACTTGAACCACAGCTTGTCTCTGCTATCAGGGGACAGCGCTGCTCAAGAGAGACGACACACACCATGAGGCACCCTAAGGTTTACCCCGTGTGACCTGGGAGAAAACATGAGAAAATGGGATGGAAAAACTCCTTCGGGTTTATAAGCACGTGTACATGAGCTGCCAGGCAAAACAAATGTGAAGGGGTGTTCCCCCAGGAAAATTGCTGCCCCAGTCTCCAGTGGGCAAAGCCCTAGATGAAGTAGATGGGCTTTGGATCCCTATTTACAAAATGTGACTGCTGTGGATGGGGGCGAGGGGTCCTCCATTCAAAATTAGAGAGGCCCTGCCTCCGGCCAGGAGCAGGAAAGGGATAACCAAGTTTATTGGACTGTGTGGATTCGATGGCCTGGCACATTAAAACCACAGAAGTATAAAGCCTTAGTGGACACTGGTGGCAGAATAGAAACTCTGAACTCCAGACCTTTCCATACAACACCTTGTATTTAACAGACCCATATTCATTTGCAGGTCCTGTACTTCAGGCTGCCTGGCAGCAGCAAGATCTACTTCAGCATAACTGATATGCATTAGATGTTAATAAGTAGTAGCATTATTAAATTTCTATTAGCAGCCTATACAAATCTAATTTTTAGAAAGCATTTTAGCAAGGTAACAGAAAAGCTACTTTAGTCATCTTTTGAGATAGATGGGGAAATAGCATGTGTAGAACTTCCTTATACTGAAGTAATGCTTAACCAGCCTTTCTATGCTTTCTCAGCTTTCCATGCTGAGGAGATCAGCTTGGTGGATGAGGGAGCAATGGATCTTGACATTAGTAAGGTTTTCAGTGCTGTCTCCCATCCCATCCTCACTGACAAACTGATGGAATTAGAGACTACGTAAGCGGACAGTGAGGTGGACTGAAAACTGGCTGAACCACCAGGCTTAGAGGGCTATTATCGGTGGTACAAAGACCAGCTGAAGGCCAGCTGAACTAGAGGTATACCTCTGGAGCCATAGAGGGGCCAATAATGTTTTCTACCTTCATTAATAACCTGAATAACGGGACAGGCTGCACCATCAGCAAGTTTTCAGCCAAACTGGGAAGAATGGCTGATACACAGCATGGTTGGGCTGCCACTGAGAGGGGCCTTGACAGGCTGGAAATTTGGTCCAATAGGTGCCTCATGAAGTTCAACAAAGGAAAATGCAAAATGCTGCCCTTTGGGAGGAACAGCCCCACGCACCAGCACAGGCTAGAAAGCGGCTTTGTAGAAGATGACTTGCAGGTTCTGGGGGACAAAATGTTGAACATAAGCTAGCAATGTGTCCTCAATGACAAGGAAAGCTAATAGCTTCCAGGGTTGCACTGGGAAAAGCAGATTGAAGGGGTGATGATTCTTCACCTCTACTCAGCACTGGGGAGACACATCTGGAGTGCTGGGTCCAGTGCTGATCTTTCCAGCACAAGAAAGACATGGACTTATTGAAGCGAGTTCAGCAAACAGACTCAAGAAGGATCTTATCAATGTTTATATGCTATGGGAGGATGGAAAGAAGACAGAATCAGACAGTGGTATCCAATGAAAGGACAACAGGCAAGCACAAGGCACATTTCCTCAGATAGAAAAACAAGAAACTCTATTTAAACACAAGAGAAAATTTGCATACTCTAAGGGTGATTTAACACTGAAACATGTTGCCCAGAAAATTTGTGGAGTCTCTAGCCTTGATATACCCACAACCCAACTGGATACGGCTCTGGGTAGCCTGCTCTAGCTCACCCTGCAATGAGCAGGGAAGTTGGACTAGTCAATCTCAGAGGTTCCTTCCAATCTCAACAATTCTGCAACTCTCTGAGACTTAGGTCCCAAATGCAAACTACAGAAGACAACAAATTGTTTCTGTTATCCTCTGCATAACCTCCAAGCACTCTACAGAATGATGAATCAGACTGCTAAGCTGACAACTGCAAGGACAAAGGCATCACTTACTGTGCACATAGCTATCATCTCCAAAGAGCCTTCAACATAAACACCTATTTTTACCACAATATTGGCCATAATAACCATGATGATCTCTCTGGATACGGCCTCAAGCAATAAAAAAGATCACAGTTTAACATCTTAATTTAACCCTTTATGCTGTAAACACACTATATTTTATTGTTTAAGCACTGCTCTGTGTCCTGATACAGCAGGCCAGATCCATCCAATAGGCTCTTCACTGAAGTTACAGTAAGAAAGAAGTTGGCTCAGATATCTAGAATCCACAATATACATAAATTTAGACAGAAAGTACTAACACCATGGTCTTCAGTGACAAAGTAGCTCAAAATCTTAGATTCAAATATTTTCAGACTTCAGACAAGTTCAGACCTGAGAATATCATCTAGAGACAATTTGTTGCTTAAAGAAAGCCTGGGCAACACCCAGAGTTTCTCTTACTAGGCTGTATTGCTCTTCAAAACAGAAAATGCTGCTGACAGAGTCTGAGCACAGTATAAGGGCTGAATTTTCAAATGGTCATTTTCAAATGACCTTCCGTATACTCATTCATACTCCTACATGAAGATATGCTGCAAACCACTTTGGGTCTTGTACGGCCCTTCAAGGGTTAGGTGTTAGATCCTGAACAAGCTAAAGTACTTCTCTGTAACCTAATATTTCTTAAACCTCCCAGCCATGACTCAGTTTGCCAGGTACCAGGTTTTGCTCCTCCAATTTATTTTACCTGTAGCTACCCAGTTTTGGAAGTAATAATCCAGTTTTCATGTAACTTAATTTCCAAGAGATATTTATAGTTTAAACACTCTTCAGTTGTTCATGCACTGTGTAGCTTCAGAAGGAACATGTTCCTGATTAATTCTAATCAATACACTAATGCTTTAGATGCCATTTTGCATGCTTCCTCTGAGTAATGCCAGCACTGATTAAATCCAAGTGCAAATCAGGATGCTCTCTTAGAGGTAGTGAATTAAAAAAATAAATGTGCTAGAACTCGCAAGTAAAATCTCAAGCAAGACACTTGCATCCTGCATTTGTCTGTCTTCATGGATAAATGACTTTGAATCCAATTAGCTGACACGTACTCATTGCTGTTTCAACTTGCTAAAGAGGGGTTTCAAAGGCTTGATTGCAGCAAGCTTTGGGACTTCAGTCTTGATAACCCATGTACAGCAACTACCTTTGTGAACATTATCCAGACATCCATCTGCATCTGGAAGGCAGAATTAATTTCCGTGCTGTCAGTTAGCCTGACACCTGTGTTTCCACCCATGTCTTCAGCACAGTGCACTGTTGGTTTGCACCAGCCCCTTGGCAGAAGTTTCACCCAGAACACTATCCCAGTCTGGCTCTGATAAAGCCACTGCTTTGTCACATTTACAAGCCAAACTGAAAGCAAAAGTCTCCAACATATGAGACAAATATGGAAACAGTGAGCAAAAAAAGAACCACCTCCTAAATCCTATTGTTTTATATATAGTGAATGGGAGCTCAATGCACCTGAGCTGCGGCGTGGGAAATGAAGAGCTGCATGGCCCCTCCTGGGTCACGATTCAGCTTGTGCATTCCCAGCACAATAGGAGGTTGAGGGAAGACGAGTGCTTCAAACTGTCCTATCCCCTTAAAAAAAAGCTCTCTGAATTCAAGCTGTGTTTTGCTCTCTCATCTCCGTTTGTCACAGAAAAAAAAATTGTGGAATTTAACAGATTTCTCATACCTAAGTTGAGTTACAGTGTGATTTTTATATCTCCACATCCAGGCTCTCTCTCATCTAAAACACTCCTATTGTTACCAACACTTATCATGGTATGCCTGGGAGGAAAATGCAGTGTGTCTCATCAGGGCTTAGTTTATCTCTTTGGTAAGAGGTTCAACAAACTTTTGGAATTACAAAATTAAATAGCAATAATAGCAGCTGCAACACTGTATTTCACATCAGAATCCACCCACTACACGATAAATGTAGTGAAAAAATTAGAAGCTGATTTTTGAGAATGAAACCTTGTTAAGGGCAGAATGAAAAATTATCAGTAGGAGTCCAAAAGAGAATTTTTCCCTTTTACTAGATGAATTGGTGAAAGCACATAACTTTCTCCATCCTACATGCCATTGCATAATTATACAGGACTTAATAACAGTCCTGTATATATAACTTCAAAACAACCTTATAACAGGTTTTAATCTTGGCTCCATACTGCTCCAGACTTTCTTTTGCTTCACCAACCAATGGGCACTGCACAAATGAAGAACCAGACTAGACCTTTTCAGGCTGCAGCAAACAGAAAATCAAAAAATGCTTTCAAGAAGATGCCAATACAACTCTAAGAGAAAAAAGGAGGAAAAAAAATCAGAGGCTGTGTAAATTCTTATCTCATTAGTTCAAACAATACAATACACTCCCTTGCAATTACTATTAATTATAATTTTAAAATTAATTTCCACTTACTGATCTTAAAGTTACTTAAAAAACATCAGGGCTTGAATTTGGTGCATGATGTTAATAATCTTGAAAAAGATCTACTTTCTAAAATGGCAACAAATCAAGTTACTGTATATTAGTGAAAGAGATTATTTAGCATTAAAGGAGATAATTCTTGATGTACAATGCAGAAATTTTGCAACACAAACTCTTCTGCTCACAGATCATTCGACTTAGTAAGAGAAAGAAAAACGGTGTATGTTTTCCTCTACTGATTTAATGCCAGTTGTCTTTCTACCCTCTACTACGGCCTTTTGCATAAGCAAGGTGTAACTGTTGGTGATAGGTTAAATACAGTTAAGACCTTTACTAGTGTCATTGGATCAGATCTTTAATGTCCCTGTGACTGGTTCCAAGAATGATTCCCCACTCTTCCCTCAAAATGCCTTTAGAAGTTTTGCCATAAGAAAAGATTAAATAATTGTAATGATTTTCTTTTTTACTCTTTTAATGCTTTTAAGATAAAACTAATAACGCACACCCCCACCCCAAGAAAATACTCTGTAATTCTGCTAGGTTTGACTGATGAGACAGACACAGAGTTTAATTACCTTGCCTAGAACAGGAGACCAACAAGCTTTTGGCTCCAGATTGCAGTGATACAGCCTCACATGGAAGGAAGCTAGCTCTACCCTCCTCTTAGGATTGTAGTGCTGGGTTCTTTTGTACAGCTACTCTACTGAGAATTGTACAACTAGGGAGATCTTGCAATATGGCAGAAATTGCAGGAGGTTTCAGTGAGACACAAGTAGTCCTTAAAGTATAGTTTAATGACATACTTAGTCTCAGATAACAATGGAAGTTTGCAATTAAGCCACCAGAGTTGCATTGGTGATACAATCTCATCCTCTATTTAGAGCATGGTACAAGACCACAACACAACTACTCTACATGGGAAAAAATATTACAATGGCAGAAGATAAAACCTACAGAAAAATACATTTTCCTGTTAACTTCCACAGAGTTAAAATTATTTTATTTTGTTAATATATCTCTTTCCCAAGCATCTCATAGAAAAATCATTGTTAAGAAGCTTTTGCTTTACTAACCTGATTGAAGTAAATTCCCTGCTCTGAAAATCTGAAGACTTACATTTGAGTGCTGTAAAGAATTGAATTAGGTAAGTAACTTAAGAGCTGCAGCCTCACAATTAAATCTAACTCTTGTGATTATAAATGAGAATCTTTTAATGGAATTTAATACAGATGGAGGCCCTGGAAGAACGAGCACAGGAACTGTAGAGGGATTCAATGACAGAGAATGAAATTATGCTATTTGGTGGAGGGCAAACTTCTTTCCAACTGAGTAACCTGGCACCTTTGCACTGGAATATAACCTACTACTTGGCAGCATGGTTATTAGTTCAGTTTTCCTTTTTAAAATGTCTGTGGAAAAAGTAACCCAGATACTTGTATGACAATTTTTGTTACTGACCATTGTGAATACAAACTTTAACTACAGGTATTCTAAGAAACTCAAAAGCTCTGTTGGCTAAACCGGGCTGTGACATGAGAAAGTGTCATTGCTTTTTAAATGACAGAACAAATTATTTTAATTAGCCACTTCATCACATCCAATAAACACTGAGTTTTTTGTGGGAGCTCCCCACTGACATGACATGACTAATCACTCCAGTAAGAAACCACTGCAATTGCAAATATAGTAGAGCTAAACAACTTGCCCAGAGGAGTATGTTCACCTGACACTGAACTTTCCTTTCTATTTCCCAGTTAAACCATGCAAGATGGAAAAGATTTTCTTCCACTATTTGAGAAGTACACAGTTACAGGCACTGTTGGGATGCTACAATTAGTACTTGTGTCTGAGGTGTACCATCAAAATCAATGTGAAAAAAATAGCAGCTCAGCGTACTTTTCTGATGCACAATGGCTCTTCAGTGTCACCTCCTTTTGTAGTGCTCTCCCTGTTTGCATA
Source organism: Aegotheles bennettii (assembly GCA_013398125.1). Taxonomy (NCBI): domain Eukaryota; kingdom Metazoa; phylum Chordata; class Aves; order Caprimulgiformes; family Aegothelidae; genus Aegotheles; species Aegotheles bennettii. The sequence continues at coordinate 51,569 of VZRW01002124.1, forward strand.
TGAGCTTGATTACACTTCCTTTAATGAAACTAACACTGCCAAAAACTAGTTTTCACTGTATGAAGCCAAGTTGCAGTAACTGCTGGCAGTATGTAAGCCAAGGCAATCCCAGCAATTCTTAGCATTTAGCATCCATACAAACCACTACCTCCTTAGATGCTTATAAAGACCTCACAGCCCCTTAGTAAAGAAATCAAACACCTAATTTTTCAGTTGGGTGAAAAGGAGGAACAGGCAGATTATATGACTCATTTAGTCAATAACCAGCTGGCAGAACTAGGGTCAGAGATAAAAATTTCTGATTCTTATTCCTATGTCCTAAGCCACTGCATCTTGCTGCTTCTGACGATGGTAATTAAATTTCATGCTTCAGGGAGTAACTTAATTGTCTTTGAGAATCAGAAGGAAATTCAATCCTTTCAATCCAATGTACAGCACTGCTTCGGTGTGCCAAAGAGTAGTTTTCATTTTTTATTTAGGTATTGAAAGTAAAAAAAAATAATTATAATTACAGTTAAGTACAGTCAAGGCTTCAGAATGACAGGGTGTCTTTTCAAAGAGAAGAGCAATGGCAGCGTATTCTGAAATAACTGAGTTCTCATATCCATGTCTGGGAGATCAATTAAACTGGGATTTTTACCTCAGCACTCAGCAATGGCTTTAATGACACAGCTAAAGGAAGGCATGAATATTGTCTCTGCTCACCAAGTGAGCAGTGGAATAAAAACCATGAAAGATTTTAGATTCAAATGCTGAAAGAGTGGATGAGAGGAAAGGTTTTCCTTAAGAGAAAAGTTGTGCTTAACTCAGCATCCTTTAAGGATATCTGTAATTATCTAGCAGCTGTAATAACCTGGACTTCAAAATAAGGTATCAATATATTCAATGAAATATTAAGGACTAGATGAAGGACAGTTTGGATCATAAGGTTCAGAAGGATTTACAAAACATCTACATTCCCACCCACTCTAAGACAGCTCCCAGCTTCCTGTAAGAGGCTCCTAAAACCCATTCATCAGGTCAAACCCCATAAAAAGCTGTCTGGTTAGAAAAAAATAGCCTGACTGGATTTTCAAGATTCCCAGAAACCAAAAAGGCTGGCAGGTAATCCTGAGCAAATGCTACCTTTCCCATAACTTCAGCTATTCACAGTGCTTGGCTGTAACACAGAGGAATATGATTGCATTGGGCACAGGATGTGCCATAGGTGGTGCAAAGTAGATTGGTAAATAAAAATAAAACATGGTGCGAAATAAATAGAAGTGAAATGTTTCCCATAAAACTGTATAATACAAAAGATGTCTATACATAAGTGATATGAAGTGTAGCATGAAAAGAAATTGCAGGGGTGAAGCCAAAAGATGTATTTCCTGATGAACAACTTCCTCTTCAAATTTCATTTGCTTCCTTCAAATAGACTTTTGAAAGAAATGACTCATTAAGAAGGATCTCAACCGGGGAAGACAAGGCTTGGAATGTAGAAAGGTTATGTCCATTATTGCTTATGCAGCAGTTATTATAAGAGTTACCCTGTTGGGGAAGGGAGTCTTTGAATTGTACGACTCAACTTTGAATGGAGAAAGATGTTTTAAAAAAAGAGGGAGACTAAAACAATCACCTCATCACTGTACTCCAAGAAATGGAACTTGGGAGGCCAGTGTCTACTTGTCAGAGCAAATGACACATCAGAAGTCAGACACCACTTACAGCTGAAATGTCAACTTTAAAGAGAGAGAAATGCCATGAAAGTGTGGTGTGCACAGCTTTCAACATAGCAGCAGTCACAGCAATGCTCTCATTGCTGATAAAGATGTCCTCACTATCTTACCACATTTGGAATATATATGAGAATAACATCTACTGTGTAGGTCCAAACAGAAGAAATGCTGTCTATGGTCAAGACTAACTTTTGTCAGATATGTTGAGCCTGTTTCTTTCCCACTGATTTAATCTCCCTCATTTAGTATTGGATATTTCTGAGAAAGGATCGATAACAGGCCATGCTGAACATCCAGAACGGAAGCCAAGAGCAGCCAACCACATCTGTCACTGCCTGGAAATACAAGTTTAAGCCACTGCCTTGGATCTCAGCTCTCCAGAACTTGGAGCACCAGGGATGTTTTATTTAGCTTGGCATACATTTGCCTGTTAGTCTCAACATTTGGCATACATACTTCTTTTGAGCATAAATAAGAAAAGCCTTGACAAGGAACATGCATAGAAAAGACTCTACAAGATGTTCTCGTATCATTTACTGGCTACTCACAGTCAAATAGAAAGGTACCTAAACCAAGACGCTCATTTCCCTGGGTTAATATTGTCAATGAAATTGAAGGCTTTTTTGAACAGTGATTTTAAAACATCACAAAACCATGACAACTGTCTTCAGTGTTTACTGATAAAGAAAATACCTAAACTATTCATGCATTCCCAAAACATAGCAGTCCTGCCAATGCTGTTTGTCTCAGTATCATACTAACTTGTTTTTCACATTTCAAGTAGTCTTTTTTCTTTTTTAAATGACATCTGTAATTGCAATTTGGTAACATTTGCTGGGATAGCTCTTGCCTTTAGACACCATTCTGGAAAGCACAACATGAACTGCATCATCCTGGAAAGCTCAGAAACATGAGCTCAGTCTCAAAGAGCAAGTCTCGCTTGGAAGCTCACCCATATTATACAAAGACTGAAAAGAAAACCATTCCATAATTCCCTCACAAGGCAGATATGGGATGAAAAGTCCCTGCTATGATATTCCAGTGTGACTTTAGAAACATTGTGACATTTCTGTGAACTTAGACATAAAAAGATACACTTGGTGCCTGAGGATATTGTACGGCTCGATTAAGTTAACAATACCCAGTTCAGTGAAAAAGGACAAATCAAGCCAGGAACCATTCCTGGACTCTGAATTAAACTTTATTTTGAATATAGAAATCAAACTGAACAAGGATGAGTTTTGCTTTATGAACCTGCAACAATCTTTGAGTACTTTAGACAGCGAAGGCTGCAGGTATGCACAGTATCTGTGCAGGGGTACATACTGTCAGCTCAGCTTCAGGCAACCTAAACTGGGCAGCAACACCAAGACTGCATTTCCTGACATCAATCATCTGTTTCATCTCACACCAAGAGGATTTTTCAATGTACTATTTTCTAAGACCGTTTCATTGCTGTTCCTCCTCTCCTAAACAGAATATAACCATAATCTGATTGCTGCAGGCTGATGTGGGAAGACAGTAGGATTTCCAGTCCTCTATTTCCTCCCTCACTGCTTCGCCACGTGGGCTGCCCAAGTACTTGTTTCAGAGTAAGATTTACCTTTTTCATCAAAATTTAGATTTATTGACTCTCAAAGTCTCACAATGACCTCTAATTTTCCCTAACAAACATAACCACAAAGCTCTCAGGCTCTGTATCTGCCAAGAACAATCAATACTGTTGAATAAAAACCAGCCTATGGACCACGGCGGCCCTTGCCTCTGCATAGTTCAAAGGTTTTCTGCAGTTTCAGCTTTTTCTTAGGTGAACCAGCTCCTGGGTAATTAAGAGTTCAGATGCTCCTGCACAACCCTACTTGCATGGGTAAAGGATATACCAAACTCTAGTCACAAGGAGCTTACAGCTGCCTGAGTCTGTAGGACATGCTGAGCTGAGCAATGGGCCAGAAGGAAGACACCATTGGGCTAAAACTCTATCAGAGCAGTCAAGTGATTGTGTTTTAGACAGTAACTCCATCTCTGCCATAGCCCTACTGAATGAATACATTCAAGTTAGCCACTGCCAGCTGCATCCCAGCTTTGCCATTAACTCACACTAGGATGACTTTCTGTTGATTAAATGTAATCTGACACGATGACAAACTCTTCATTTCTGGGCAGTAATTCAGAAATGGGCTGAAAAAAAAACCCAAGGAAAAACAACAGGTAAAGGAAGGTGTATCGAGAAAGGCTATGGGTATATTTGAGCTTCTGTTGGCTGCCTGAAGTTTTCAGGGTTTAGCAAGGTCTGTAGCAGCAATGTAGCCCTTTCACTGCATTCCCAAGGCAAGAGAGAAAAGGAGGGCTGCATAGCAGCCACTGGCCTGGGGCCTTCAGGAATTAGTGTGGACCCCTCTCAACGCTGCACTCATTTACAGCACGATTCCCAGAGGCTCTTCTCTGTATGTGCTAATTTAAAAGTCAGTGCAGAATGTAAAAATAATGACCTTTTGGCCTAGTGATATTCTACATTCACTTGTACTTTAAGTCATTGAGAATAATAGAGAATTAGGATGTCTGGTCTTGGAAGTAAAGTGAATTTAGTCCAAAGAGCTTTATGGCCTAAGAGCAGCCTTCCCCTCACCCTCTCCTTTTTTCTTCTCCTTTTAAAAACTGAGACAACACACTAAAAGCCATAGCAAATTTTCTTCATTAGTTCTATCTAGCAAGTGGCTGTGTTTGAGATTCACATCTACAGAAAAGGCCCAGAACATGCCACAGATCCATCAACATTTTCAAAGGTGAATGAATAAAGTACTTAGAGAGCAGAGCAGCTGTTTCAATTATAGCATTAGTAGCCCAAGCCCTAAGCACTCAGTGCTCCTGGAAGCCCAAGGGCTGGTAGGGAACAGAGCCATCTTTATGGATTATAAAAGACCAAGGCCAATTGCTCATTCAGAGCAAACAGGCAGCAAATTGGTTGCAGTTGGTCATTTTCTGTTTCAGCCTTCCAGATTTTTGTTTTTGCTTTGCAAATGTGAACAAACCCCTTTCAGAGTATGCCAAGTACAAGCAAATCCAGCATTCCCATCCTGATGCTACATGTTTTGCAATTCCTACTTCATGAAAAAAAAACATTTAGGCACCTTCTCCTCTCCCCTCCTACTTTCACAGGCACAAGTCTGTATCCTGAGTTGCTTAGTGGATACAAAATGTTCATTTCCAAGCAGGTAATGTCCCATGTAAATCATCGCTCCATTGCAACAAGAGAAATGGTGAATCTATGTATTACATTTCATGCCTGCTGATGCGAACCATGTAAATTCAAGAATGTGCCTTATAACTTCTGTTAGTCAGACATCTAAGTTCTCAGACAGCAATGATTATACAGAAAATGGAACTGGCTCAAAAACACACACACAGATTCCTCCCTTGAGGGAATTTCTGTCCAACCACACACAGTCGAGTGGACAAACAAACCAAATTCAATTTTACTGAACTCTCACAAAACAAAAAAAATCAGTTTTATTTCTCTGACCACACTGATACACCATCATAACATATTTACTTCTGGAATGAGACCTGTCAGCATTTTAATAGAGCATTATAGCATAATGTAATCCCCAGAGCTTGAACATGAGGTGCCATGGAAACACATTCTGAAGCCCTCAACATATCACTAAATAAAGCTTCATGATGTCCATTTATTATGAAAGTCGGGAAGCAGGGATGCAACCCACAGGAGTTCACCACAAGATTCTGCTAAAGGCTCACAGAATTTGCAGTCCGAGGTCAAAGCAGTGGATGTGGCAGCCTGTCTGAACAGCAACACTTTTTCTAGGTCAGATGGATGAGGCAGGCCTTCTTCTGCTGGAAGCCCTGAACTCTGTCTCCATAAACATCCCACTTCAACTAACTCAGACATGAATTCTGCCAGTAGAAGAAAGATTTCTCAACCCTACAGCCACATGAGAAAGAATAGCTTCCAGACACTTTGAGAAGTAGATGTTAGATATATAGCTTAGATAATGACAGCACAGACTGGAGCATCTGACATACAAGGAGAGGCTGAGAGAGCTGGAATTGCTTAGCCTGAAGAAGAGAAGGCTCTGGTAGCATCTTAACAATATGTACAAATACCCTGATGTGGCTCTGCTTTGAGCAGGGGGGCTGGATTAGATGGTGGCAGAGATGCCCTTCAACCTTAACCATTCTGTGATCTTGCTCCATTGGATAAAGATCTCTATCTTCACTGCTGTTTTCTTTTAAGAAAGCACGCTGAATTACTGGTGCTCCTGGATCGATGGTACTGGAAGTTCAACAGTTACCACATCTTCAATTTTTCTTTTTCAGCTATAGACTCAGAGCTTCAGTTGAATGAACCTAACTCGCACTGAAACAGGATACATGAATAATAAAATGCATATTATTACCAGCTTACTGAAGTAATCTGTGCTTTGCTCTTGTTGATGTAGACCTTGAAAGAGCTAGAAGAGCATCAAGAGTTACTAATGAAGCTTCTGTCAAGTATTTCAAACCTCGCTCTGCTCTGAAATTCATTTCAGAGTGAAAGAACCATTTTCCTGATGAATGTTCAAAACTTAGTCTGAAGCAGCCTTTCCCTGGAGGGAAACCCTTCATACCCTATTACACATTCTGCTCTGTGCTTGGTTTACCTTGTACTTTGTTTTGCTGGTCACTATTCTCTATGAACAGAGGGGGAAGGAAGAAAGAAGAAAAGGTTTTTTCTTCTTGTTACTTTGTGTTAGCAAAGGGCAACATTCAAAACTCTGAAATGCATAGACATCTTCGTAACTGGGCACTGGAGAATATGTGCAGATCATATCCAGGCCAGAGAGTTCATCTGTTGGCAAGTGAGTCAAAGAGCAGGAGCCAGGGAGGACAGAGGTGGAGTTGGAGAATCATAGCACTGGCAAGCAATGAATCCGACAGAGTACAGACAAGCACGTGGATAAAAGCAAGATGGCCAAAATACATGCAGCACCACTAGCTGCCTCAGGCACGACCACATTCTCACCATGTTTGTAGTTTGTGGTTCACATGAGATGGGGAAACAGGTGCTCTTTTAAACACTTCTGGATGAAAACAACAGCCTGGTGAAAGACAAACAAACCAGCGTACTTAAATACTTGAAAGTAAGCATGGATTGACTCTTTCTCTATGTCAACTGCCTCAGCTTTGTATTGTTTTCTGTTTCCTTCAGCCCTTGGGATGTCAAGGTACAGCTACTGAGTGAAGAACAAAGAAACACTGTGTGCTATTTAGCATTCTCTAAAGGGCACCAGGCAATCCATGAAACATTTCAAGAAGAAAGCTACTGAAGAAAAGTAGAGTGATCTTTCTAGGGTGGAAAATTACAGTCCGGAGGAGACCTCAGTTTTTCTTCTCCTGAGATAAACTTTATGAATAATCCTGCACTTACAGCCTTCACAGAAATATCTGTTATTATCAGAAAGAGCATATAACTGAAATATAAAGGCATGAATTAGAAATCCTATCTAGAAATGCCTTAGGAAAAAATACTATACCAAAATGAGTTTTAATAGTGAATTTCCACATCATCATTTTCTGGACGAAGATGGGGATTCACAAGAAACAAAAAGAAAAAGAATGGGGACAAGGAGAAGACAGCAGATTAAGGACAGGACACAGTCTGCTGAAATAAGCAATCCATGTAGAAAAGGGTGAGACTAGTGAACTTCAGTTCATTTGAAAAGAGGAAAAATAAAAATCCATTACAGTGGAGAGACCAGAAAGTCACAGACTAAGTAATACCCCAACTCTTGCAATCCAAGTGATTGTTCCATCTTAACATTCCCAACTTTAAGTCATATGTTTTAACAAAAACTGATGGTGATCAAAAGTTGTTTGCTTCTAACAGCTTTTTAGATTTAAAGAGTTCAGTGGGGTCAAAATCTTCTCCCAGTCTCCTTTTTTAAAAAAAAAACAAAAACAAAAACAAACAACAAACCAACTGTCAAGCCTCTAGATTACCAACCCTGATACAGATTTTTACCCTCTGAGGACAAAGTAGACTTGGATATTGGACTACTGTTTCAGCTGTGTCTCTAAATTCTGATGAAAACCACTGAAAACCTCCAGCTAAATATGAAAAATAATTGCTATTTTTATGCAAAAGAACTACAGAATTCACTGGACTTCAATAATCCCTCATTTCTAAATTTATGCTGAATAAAAGGTAATGACAATATGTGGATTATGCATCAGCAATGAAGTCAAGCTGTCAACAGAGAGGTACATATGGGGCAGGGCAGCTGAGGTGATAGTCAAAAGAAGTCAGGTGACGCACACAGAGCAGGAAAACTTCCAGAGACAGGGAGAAGTGACACACAGAGACCTAACTGCAATAGGCAAGGATGCTGTGTTCATATATAGTGATGTCTGACGAAGTACAAAAGATGAAGATTCATATTCTCACCCTAGCTATTCCTTCCCCATTTCAGGGAGAGGTTCTCTTGAAAATCATGCTAGGAGTCTGTGTAGACTGTGAAGACTAAACCCTTATCTTGCCACTAAAATTATTCCTGTAGTTTATGGTTGAAAAGTACTGGCTTTGCAGGAAGACATCTGAATAAATGGAATACTTAGTCTCCAAAGAGGCTAGTTCCACTTAATGCATTAAAAACAGCTAAAAAATTCCAGAAGCATACTAAATGTCTGCAGTCTTTAGAGTCATGCCTGAAAATAATGAAAATGGGCATGACTCTGCTTCTGAACAGATCTAGGATAGCCACAAGCTATGCTCTATTGCACCAAGCACCAGAAGTGGGGTAATGACAAACCTGGCAAGTATTTGTACAAGTTTCCAATAAAGGTTCAGATTCCTATCTAAATTCTTCTTTCTTACCTGAATAGATTTATCTACCTTTAGTCCTGATACAAAGAAAGTTCCTTGATGGGACCTTTGGAGTGTGGTAACAGAATTTTCTCCGAAGTTACTTGTCTTATGCTTATTCATCTTTTTTTCACATGCATAGAGCAGAGAACTACAGCCAAATAATTTATATTCAGCAGCAGTAGGTTTTTGTGGGAATAATGTATGAAAGCAACAGGTGGCCAGAATGGCACTTTTAGATGTTCTTTCAGCTAAGCCTGCTAAGAAAGGGCATGCAAGTTGATAATGTACAGCAGCTGTGTCCAGTCTGTGCTAGACACTACAACTTGAAGCATTCAGTAAAAGTTGCCAGCAGCGGAACTTCACGCACATTTGAAGATTTTTCATTTAATCAGCCCACCAGAAACCCACTAGGGATTCCACTGTGCAATTACTAAGCAAAGGCCTTCAACAGTATCACTCAATCTTACAGGCTGGTGTGGAATTAGTGATGAAATCACCATTACCAACAGAATTTAGTCTTTTAAGCAGTTGCATTTAAAGTCTCAACTGTGGATGCATCCTTCTTTTCAGGGGATGACAAAGGAAAGTTGAGCTGAAACTCTTCTAGCAGTGTAGATGTGCTTTTACAGAAAGAGCCTGAATGGGAGAAGAGATTCTCATCTTCCAAAGCATGTGAAAACACAAGAAAATAATGCTGAGATACAAAAAGAACTAGTAAACAGTCAGAATAATTTTCCACCAGAAATCCTCTAGAATTGTGTAACTCCATACCAGAATGAGAGCAGATATTTTCAGTAAAAGAGAAATTCTAAGAGAAAATAAAAATTTCATGTAATGAAAAATTATTTATGCCTATTCAGAGGCTCCTGACTAGTCAGGATTCCTGGGTTCCTAAAATTTATATTAAAGAGCGAAAAAAGAGGCCTTGAATCTCAGCTTTGTAACAAACAAGTAAAATTAAAATAAGTAAAATGATACAGCAATGGGCATTTAGCCTTACTTGAATAGTTCTTTTGGATCCTTCAGGATTCAAATATGAACTAGTAATTACAAATTTTTTTGCTATTCTAAGCAACATATGAATAAATATAGGTATGTTCCTACAAATACCTCAACAACATTTCCCAGAAAAAAATTTACATTAAATTTCCAAAACAGCAAAACATGAAACTGGTAAAATTGGGTTCAGTTCTAGATTCCACTAAATCAGAACAAATATTATTAGATGTCTATACTCTATTGCATTATAAACAATAATAGTTTCTAATAATATTGTTCTGGCAAGAGTCCTCATACAATGCTGATTCTTACAAATCACTTTTACTATAGCAACAGGATGACATAGCTTTGGAAAACATCATGTTGTTAGTAGCTTTGTGATGCAATTTATTCACGGGTGAATATTGGCCAGCAAGCGGACTTTGCTCTTTTTGATTTTTCCAGCATCACTTCTCAGGGGAAAACTGCTTCCTGAGGCAAGGGCATTTGTACTTCGATCAAAATTCTGTGAAAAGATAATTTTCAACATATTGTTTGAGCCCACCTCTGCTCAAGAACCCATGACGTAGGTTGAAAAGCAATTTCCTGAGCATAAATTCAGGCTTCACACCGCTGATTCTTCCTTTAACAAAAAACTAATGTGGAAAGCCTCAGCATCATTTTCTAGCTTGCCAAGATATTAATTTACATCATTTGTTTGGTGCTTTTCACCCAGAGTTATAAAGGCTCATTCCAAATGGGCACTGGGTACAAGCATACTGCTGGGTTAGGACAAAATGACACCTTTCGCACTCTCTGGTGAGCAACTTCTCACCTTCGTGTGCCTGTCTGCATGCAGTCAAAACAACAGGCTGATGGACTTTATACATGAGCAGGCACCTGGAGAGGTGAACTTGCCCTGTGCTCGGCACAGGCTGAGCAAGAAGCTATTAGGCTATTGGCACCACAAGCTACTCAAACAGCTCTGAAGTAGGTGCAGTGGCTAAGAGTATCACTCCCCAGGCTGTTTCTGGTCCATCCTGTCTCTCAGGCAAGATGCATATTAGCTCCTCACATGTTCCTTGTTCAAGATGCTTCACAGTTTCCCTACTGTTATTGAGATTTCTCAGTGGTAATTCTCATGCTGTTTGCTTGAAAGAGCATTAGAAAAAAAAATTATATCTATCTCAAAACAAGGGCACTTCTACCTTTAACATAATAGGTTCAGTGAGAGTAGCCAGTATACTACAAGCAAATCTGGTAACAAGTGAAAAAAAATGCAAATTGAAGTTTGAGTACAAAGCAATTATCTTTGGATCAGAGATCCTCTTACATTTCTCTAGTGGAAATGAAATACTCATTACACGTTTAAGTGACAATTTAATTGACAAATATATTGAAATACCTATAACTTAAACTTTGTTTTAAGGTGCTTTATTTTTTGCCTTGTACATAAAAAAGTGCAAGTCTTGAGACCACCGCACAGACACACAAGTATTTCAGTAATTCAAGTCCAAGTCTTTGTGTCCTATCCTTCTGGGTGACTAACTTGGAGAATAATAGCAATGAGGTTTAGATTCTTAAAGCTTGCAAAATTGAGCATAAAAAAACCCTTGAAAAATATGAAATGGGTATTTATCAAAACATCGTTTGGAAGATGTAGAAAGTGCATTGTCATGCAACAAGCCAAAGAGTAGTAGTTTACAGCTACTTCAAAAGACATCTTAAATGGTCTTCAAAATAAGGAGACAGAAAAATATGGTGGGAAGAAATAATTTCCATTAAGAGCATGGTAATACCTTGATGTTCTAACCAAGTCTGAGGTACCTGTGTGGAAAACATGGTAGAAATACTGTGAGGATACACTTACCTCAAAATATTTGTATTATTTGAGGGAGCTGAAAAAAGGCTGCAGGTCTCTTCTTTCTCTGCAGAAAGCATGTATTGGCATTACTACTTCTCACATTTTCCTCAGTCATCCTGTTTCAATTTGAAAATCCATTCAAACCGATGCTCCTATTTCTCCAGATTTTATTTGAAAAGAAAGAAATAATTTGCAAAGTCTCACTTCCAGAAAGCTTTACAGGTAAGCTCTGGTACAATGTTCTTTGTCTACCTCGGTCATTTTCATCTTGTTTGTGTTGGACTGACAAGCCTGGCTGTTGCCTTCAGAACATTTATGGACTAGAGGTGACACTACAAGTATTTGCTCATTGGCCACCAGCCTGATCCAACTATGACCTTAACAGCAGCATTTTACTAAGAATCAGAAAGCAAGGTCCATATCCAGCATGTCTTTCTTCCTTGACCTACCCACTAGCACTGCAAACAAGAGTGCCAGGTAATGTCAGGTGTAAAGGAGAGCACTGATGATCTGGGCACTAAGTGCAAGCTTCTCAAAAACATGCACTGAGATGTGGTTGAACTTTATGCCAGATGAAGTCAGAGATGAACACATTTGCTTCACCTGGACAAGAGTCAGACAAATGTTCCTACTTTTGAAAATCCCACCTGGGTTCATTAAGAGTTATGCCAAGTTCAGCAACTTATTTCAACACAAACTGAAGAGCTTTTGGACAAAAATAATTTTTGATCTGTGCAATAAATGATCAAGTGTTCAAAATCTTTCCATTTTCTTCACATAAAGAATACAGCATTTCAATTTTCTATTTAACTTCCAATTACCCTAACCTAGTTCATCAGAGAACAGCACACCACCTGATCATAGCAGTATTTTGGAGTTAAGAGCCAGACTCTTCCAGCCCACAGCAAAAAGTTCTTGTGCAATGAAGTACAACACCTTGGCAGAAAAACCAAAGCACTCACAGGATGTTAATTATCTCTAATTGAGCTAGTGTTCTAACATTTATCTGACATTAGTGTGTGCTTTCTTTTAAACCTTTTCTGTGAGAAACCTCTTCACAGGTAATCCAGAGACAGTCCTGTAAACACCTCTCTCCATCAGATCCTCTGATAATTAAATATCAGAGAGGGCACCTGCTGGGCATGTTTCCCTTTGTACAGTTCTGTGTTCAAAAAGCCTTGTGTTATTATTAATCAGCACTGATTCCCAATCTCTTTGGTGGTAAACAGTGTATCATGCTGCAAACCACAGCTCTGGGAGACATTCAAAGTTTCAGCAAGGGGCATGACCGTAATCCCAAATTCTGATCCATGTGGATATCCACTCCAGCGCCACAACAGTTCATTAATGCTCACAGAACTATGATTTGACAGGATGAAAGCAAATTTAGTCACTTTACAGTTTACGTTAGAATCACAGAATCACAGAATCTAAGGGGTTGGAAGGGACCTCGAAAGATCATCTAGTCCACCCCCCCTGCCAGAGCAGGGTCACCTAGAGTACATCACGCATAGAACATGTCTTTCTTCAACACTTATGCCTTACTTAAATCCTCAGGGCAGTGTCCTAAAACCAGAAATTAGATGCTGTCAGTGTCAAACTCAGTGAGTGAATTTGCTGGCAAACACAGCTCTTGAAGCCATCGATCGGCCAACACTTCTCTGCTCTTTTCAAGTTTTGATTATTTCATGAAATTTTTACATCATTTCTTCCCTCAGAATAAACGGAGTATGTTGAAGAATTCCTTTAAAAAATCATTTTTCTCACTAGGGAAACTGTTTCCTCTAGTAAACATGGATTGTTACCTTTAGCTTCATTTTAAAACAGGAAAAAGAAAATACTGAGAAATTCAATGCAAAAGGTGGTTTTAACAGCAAAATATCCCACAGTACAGCAAGAACATAACATAGCAAAATAAAACTCATTGTTATTGGATTTTTAGATTTTTGAACCAAGAGGATGGAACTGAGTGTTTACTATCTTTTCCCAAGTCTGCCAGAAGCTGTAAGGCCAAATTCTCAATTGATCTCTCGTGTTCTACCAGGGAAAGGCTGGAAAAAATGTGCTGTACAAATTAAATACCTAATGGGGGTTACCCTAGAAAAGAAGATCTTTGTTTGCAAGTAAATTCCTAGATTAATAATGTTAACAGATACATTTCTACTTATTGTTTGGGAATTTAATAGCTTAGTCTTAGGGAAAACAGGAAGTAAGAAAAAAAGCAAAATTAACAATAATTAGATAGGTCTGATTCATCATTCCACTTTTCAGTAACTTTGAATGTGAATCAGTGCTCTTAATGAGGCGGGGGAAGGTGGAAACTATTTTGTCCATGCCCTTTTCAGCACAAAGAATTAAGCTACTCTAATTTGTTGTCCACAATGAGTCTGTTCCATGCAATTACACTGAGGCTGCTACACAAAGGTGCCAACAGTAAGTGTATCTCAAAAAAATTTCTTGCCCAAAACTCTGAAACACTCTGCTGGCTAATGCTAAGGACAGTCTAGCTAAAAAGAAGAGGACCTTAATTGAAACCTTTTTAAGTTAAGAGGGTCAAATCAAAATCCCACCTCAATCATCAACTTGAGGGCATTCCAAAATGCACCCCTCTGTGGTACCTGCTTCATTGTATATAACATACTACATATGTGCAAGGAGAAAGCAAGCAAGAGGGTGAGAAAGGCTCTGTTGATGGGGATATTCACCTGGAAGTCACCAATCTCTAGTTCAGTGAGTGTTCAATACTGGTTATTCACACTGATATTGCTGCCAGGAGAAATCTGAGCTATACTTCCAACACACACTGGCATTGGCTGTGAGACCTTCTCTAAAACACAGGTTAAGTTTTGCCCCATCAAACTGCAGATTGTAACTTATGAAAATGCTCCTGGTTGTCATAAGCAGTGCTTTCTTTTATTTTTGTCTTTCTCCTCTTTAGTATTTTCCTTTTCTTCCTCCTCTTCTCTCTCCCCAGTGTTGATGGTGTAAGGAAGAAGAAAAGCAGATCAGCACATTGGTAGGATCAAGCAATAAAATTGTCTTCCAACTTTTTTATTTTTTATTAAATTATAATTACGACATTGCCTTTCTCATGTTCTTTTTACAACAGCCAAAAGGTTGAAAGCAAAAGAAAAGTTTGGCCACTGACTCATCTCTCTGTGAGGAACAGAGAAACAACAGAAGGTTATTATTCAGGGGTTTTGTTTTGTTCCTTTCTTCTCTCCTGCTTGTCTTTCATTACAAGAAGATCAGGCCTTCTCTTGCACTGGAAGGCTTGTTAGGTGGTAGGTTATGACTCCACTAAAGCTATAACCTTGCTGTGCAAGCAGCCCTGAGGGAATATTAAGTCAGGAAGACACAAGGTTTATTTTCAACTCCTGAGAAACAAGATTTAAAGGCTGAAGGCTGAAGAAGCTGCAGCTGTGGCAACTATGATAAGGAGGTTCCTCCAGACCGAAAGATAAAGAAGAAAGATTTGGTTTTGCTTTTCTCTTGCCTCAGAAATACAATCCTATCCCTCCCTTTAGAAAGTGACAGGAGGGAAGGGTGGGAAACAATTCCCTTCAAAAGTAGTGAACATAAGCAACATGTTTTCTGCACTCACTGCTTTAAAACACTGAGCTAATTCAATGCCCACCATGATCCATGGGTGTTGCTGTGATGATATGTAATGAAGGCAGAAGAGACTGAAGAGGCCAGCAGGGAGCTGCTGCTAGCACAGCAGTGACAAGAAGGCCTATGCCAAACTGCTTGGTGGAGGGGAAGCTCCATTGGCAACATGAGCTGTAGACAAGCACAGGGAGGCCCTGGGAAGGAAGAGCAGCCCTTGGGAGAGCCTCAGTTTGTCTTCACACTTCTTGTTCCTGCAGTCTCTCTGAATTTGTGTGACACAGAAATCATATCAAATGCTCACTCTTCTCTCATTTTGGACCCAGTTACAGTCCTGTAGTTCTGCAGAGGATCAGCCCAAGACCATACCTCACATATTCTGTCAGGGTTCTCCATTCTCTTCTAATGTCCTTTCCTTAAGTATCACGGAGCACTGTATAGATGTGGGTACAATGAGGAGACACTATGGATGGGGGCTGCTAAGCAGAGACTGATGACTTCAATCTTCTTCAAGGGCTTTTAGATATAGAACGACACTCATTATTTAAGCATTTGCTCAAGTCTGCATTACTTTCTTGTTGCTCTTCTGTTCTCTTCTGAAAATCATGCTGGACAATTTCAAGCATTTATTCTTCTGAAGTTCATGTAATGTGCCTTGAGCAAGCCTGCAATGAAAGCCTAACCTTTCTCTGTACATAATGATGCAAGAGCAAAAAGGTCCATCGTACTTTGTACGATTTTGTGAAGTATAGAGGGAAAATGACCTTATTCTATTCTCCTTCTGAACTTTTCAATCCCTGAGAAAATGATTCTGCATCTAGCCTAAACAGAAGTGAAATATCTCAGCTGCCTTGACCACAGTGCCATGTTGTCTAGGAGACATCAGCTGACAGAAGGTATGGATGGGCCCCTCTTAGGATATCATTAAAGTTAAGCTCTTTTTGCATGATGAACTTGAGTACTAAGGAAGAACTGTTTCCGTGGGCAGCACATGGAAATTAAAATACTGGTCTAAACACAAAGAAAGTCCAGAGGGTGTCTAAACCACTGCAATTTATAACACCTTTTGATCTTCCCCTCGAACATATTAGCAAAATCTAAATTGGTAGATTCTCCAATGTGGAATGTTCTACCCTAACATCCTAAGATTCTTTGGTATCATCATTAAGTTATCAACTAAGCACATATTATCAGCTGGTAATAGAAGTATAACAAAAAGCAGAAGAATACACAATAAGGAATATAGGATAGGGGATTGCTATAGTTGTATGTCGAAGTAGTCTGTCCTCTGCCACAGGTTACATCTTCATAAATTTCTGCTTCTTTGCACATAAACAACAAATGTATACCCAGTTACATACATTGAGGGACTCCACTAAGGCCTATTTTTTATGCACTGTCTCTGATACTGGCCTTTTCCTACTGATAAAAATCATTTGATCCTGCAGAGAGAACCGGAATTCTGGAAAGCTGCTGAGAGCTGTCTATTTCCATCAAGTGTTCTGAAAAGATCAAGACATACAGGCCACAGGATAACATTTAGATCAATGTTTGGGTGTTAAAAAATTATCAATTTTTTTAAACGGAGGCAGGATTGTGTTAATGTAGATCTGTTTCAAACTTTTAAAACTATGTTTGCTAGTCAGTCTAGAAAAATTCTAGATGAGGCAATGTGGGTAAAGTAGAACTTAAAATGGTACAAATTAGCTCATAGTAATACAGGGTCAGCAAGTATGCATTTGGGGTAAAAAGGATGTACAAATTTCACCAGCAGTCCTTAGACTTGGGATCTTATTGCTGAAATGTTCACAAGTCCTGTTTTGGAAGGGTACAAGTGGATGGTACCAGCACAGAATGAAAAAAAGTGTTCTGATTGGAAAAGAATTACAGATGCCTCCAAAAGTACTCAATTTTGCAGTTCTAAATGTATAGGGAGAGATTAATCCGATCTAAATCTAAACTCAAGTTTAACATGTCTTCTGTTTCCATTGTTGAAATCTTAGACATTAAAATAAGGCTTCCAGTTTTGCCTTACCATCCATCAAACATAGCGGATTCTGCTTTCAATCGTGCTATCACAAAAAAAGGACTAATGAACTTCACTGGCTCAGTCTGGGTTTAGGCCTATTTAAAAATGTACAGAGCGATGACAGAATGGCTGTACTTAAAACTGTAGCATGTCTAAGTTGAAAAATCACACTATATAAATAGAATTAAAATTATTAACATGATTGGTTCTCCCTCGCATTTAAAAAGAGATTTTTTTTTTCCTCATTCAAGTGAGAAAACCAAGATAAGATCATACAGTACAAACCTCATCCTCTGTTTTAAGGAAAACTCTGGTTTACACCAGGAGAAATTCCAAGCAGCTGAGGTGGGTGTTTTGCCTATGTGGAAACCGTAGCATTTAGCCTGTACCAGAAACAGAACTTCCTTCCACACAGATTTAGGGAAAACCAGTATCACCTCAGAGAAAAATGTCATGTAGTTCTGAATATCCTCTTTTGGGATTTTTATTGACTTTCATACTTCTTTTTAAAGTAGAATGACCACAATCAGGCCAGTTCATGTTTCATGCCAACAAAGACAAAGAATTATCTACTCACCATGCCAGTAGTTACTTTTATGTGAAGAAAAAGGTAAGTAACCATGTTCAAGAAATCAAAACATGAGTTACAATGCCAAAATTATAGCCGAACAGCTCATAGATACAATCTCCATCAGCCAATTAAAAAATAAAATGAAAAAGATAGAGGCATAACATGTATCATGGCTCCTTCCTCAAGCCCCATCCACTGTTGTTCAAATGAACTGTACAATAGAGCTAGCCAGATTTTTAAGAATTAATTCCTTTTCAAGAAATGTTGGTCTGTCTATGTGAGAGCTTTTCCTATGCACACACTGTTCAGCTGGGAAATTCTTTAGATTCTAGCAGAATCTTTTCTGAAGGAGAAATCCTTCTTCTTTTCACACAAAAACCACACAGTAAAATGAAACTGCAGAATGACAAAGCCATTGGATAAGAGCCGAGGAAAAGACTGATATGCTGTACTTTTGTAACGCCTGCATTCAGCAGAAACAATTAATCTGAAGTTTAACAATAACTGTGAGGTACTACATGACTTAATATTTTCCAATATCTCTCATAAATGTGAATTTCAGTTTTGGGGAATCTTGAGGCTAGATTCCCATCCACTCTGATTTTTTCCATCATAAGTAGCTGAGTAGGGCCAAGCATAGAAAAAAACTCCCAGGTTAATTATTTTCTATGTTTTGTTGTTTAGGTTTTTTTCTAGGCAGGTTTTTTGGAAAGGCAAGAAGATTGAAAACTGTGCAGAAAGATTGCCTTTCTGTCAGTTTTTCACTGTCCTAGTGAAATATATGGGGGATACATAATAAAAATCTGCTCATACATGTCTCAAATTGGGCTCTTAAAAATCAGTGAATACTTTTGAAGCCCCCTATTTCTCAGCTCCCCAGTGGAAAATGGCAACATGCACAGGATTTATGACCCCATAATTATTTTCCCACCTGACTGGGCTGATGTAGAAACAAATCAGTATCTGAAGTATTCAAAATTATGGTTGTGAGTGTGATAAGAATAAGACCCTTAAGGAAATGAACAACTTTTTTCTCCTGAGCAAGGCTTAAATCATTTCAGTAAACAAACCACACAGGCATTAACTGAACAATGAGAGCAAAAAAATATTGCATAGCTGCTCATTATGTGAGCAACATCTATCCTCTGTGTATCAAGTGTGTATCTTGCACTAAAATACTATGATTCATATAATTAAAGACTGTACCATAATTAATATAATTACCAGAGGTAGAATTAAGATCGGACAGGAAAACATTCTGGCATTTCATGAATTCTGAATGCTTGATTTTATCCTTCAGTAATATTTGAATGTGCATATATATATGTAAGAGTATAGTAATCAGGAAAGAACATAAACAATAGTGTCAGAGACTGATGTTCAGAGGAAAACACAGATTTTAGCCTTGATTTTAATTTCAAGGTTTGGAGACTTACCCCTACACTGAAGGGAGAAGAGGTTATGAGATCTTATGGTGGTTTTGGTCAAAATGCAGGATGCCTCATGAATGTTGCCGTCTCAGACTAAAACTGAATTAAAGCAGTTTTTTTACCTTTTGGATGCCTGAAAACCAGAAAAATGCCCCTGTTCTGCTTTTGTTGTGCTGAGGCAAACCCAGAAGTAAAAAACTGACTTAGTTTTAAGGATTGAAATACAGAAAGATCTTAATACATTTGAATAGGCTAAGGTTAAGAGCTCTAGTGTTGCTATCTACTTCGATACATGCAAACCCAAAAGCAAACCGAAATATCCAACCCTTGAAAACCCCCTTTTCAGATGGCACAATCAAATAAAAAAGCGGTACAAAAGCAAAGAATGGAATCAATGCATGAAACTTGTAATCTGCTTTGAAAGTATCTTTTTAGGGTCAGGTAAAAAAAATATTCATGTGTTCTCCATTTTAAGTTTTAAATTTATATCTTCATATCTTAAAAAGTCTATAACCAGACAATATGCAGGTAGAAAAAGATGTCTTCTACATCAAACCTCTGAAAATAGACTTTTCTCCACTTCTGAAGACACAGAACTTTCTGATTTCCAAGGCTATTGCCTGCATGTTCTGCCAGGCTGCCTAACCTAAGCTCACTGCAGTGAAGCAAGTCTCCCACTAGCAAAATCCTCATCATGTTATTAAAGAATCATCCTACTCAATTTAAAATATCAATCCCTTTTAAGATGTACATTTGCAAAAAAGTAACAGTTCTATTCCTTGACTATAGAACATCAGAAAACAATGGGTTGGATAAATTTACCAGACAGATGTTACTGAAATAACCAAAATTTCCTGTCTTGCTCATAGTCACATAAAACCAGTAAGATGTAAGTATGGTTCCCTCCTCTTGAAAGCCAACCAACCAGAATTCACTCCAGAAGGTCCACCCTATTCTAAATAGGGTAATGAGACCACAGGGATAAAGAAGGTGGTTGAGAATTTGTAGTGCACATTTATCCCAAGAAATCCAAAGACCAAGTCTACGTGGATCACTTCATCTGCTCTTGGGCAAGGGGGCTGAATCAGAGTAACCATTGAACTGAAATCACAGAGGGAAATGTTAACTGGATTTTGGAGCTTAATTGCACTGCTACAGACTGGGGAGAAGGGCAAGGAGCACATCTAACCTTAAGAATGATGGCATTTCCCCTCATTCTTCAAAACCTGTTTCTATATGATCCAGCCTACCTCACTAGACTTACTTTCTTTTAGTTCTGTATCTTCTATCTCTTGCTCCACTCCAGCACAAACTCAAACTATTCATTCACCATGTCTCCTATCCCCATCACTGCCAATACTAAACCTATCCTGTACTGCAGATGTTGCCACTTGGAACAGGTTTCATACAGCCACAACTGATTATTTTCTTGCATCTGCTCAAACAAAATTTGAAATACAGTCCTTTCTCTGCTAGGTACGCTTTTCAAAATTTTGTCACTTAATCTCCCTAAATGCTTTGAACTACAAAAAGTGAACTAGATGTTAATAAAGATGCACAGTACTAGTCAAATTACAAACTACAGACAAAAAATAGCACACAGGTCTTTAGAAAGTTTCTACAAACTCTTTCTGACAAAATCCAGAATTTTACAAAAACGTGGAGTACAAAAGCTTCTGAGCAGTTCTAATAAAAACTAGAACTTTCAGCTCTGTAGAGTATGTTTGTGTCTCTCTAAAAATCATGCACTAAGATGAAACCTTCACAGTGATCCTTTTCTTTTGGTGGACAAAGCTTAAGAGGATTTTATGTTCTTCTGTTCATTAAGGTATTTAGCAGCATGAGACAGGGGTTGCCTTCAGATCTTGTGAACTCCTGCCAACTCCTGTGATCTGACTCCTACCAAACAAAACCGACCCATCACTAGAATATGGCTTAACCATGACATAACTCATGAAGGCAGGCCAGTCTCAGATAAGAGGGAGTGCAAGTCATTAGAAGGCAAAACAGTCATCTATCTGCCCTTATTTTCATGAGCTACAGCTGTGGGAAACCCTGCCGTTCGCAGCAGTAAGGGCAGGATCCTGACTGGCAGCAGAGCTGAGCGATGTACTGACCCCCAGGTGCTGGACAAAGGGCTGTCAGGTCCACAGTCTTGTTTCATTCCTGGCAGAACCCTACTTTACTTCTTAAAGGACAGTTGTGATCAGAAACCCTGCTTTCAGGCTGTTTTTGTGTGCATTAGATACTCCCCATTGCTCTCTTTTGAAGAAGCAGTTGAACCAGAAATGCTCAACCCATCAGTGGTATGTGGCAGACTATGACCATTCTTTGAGAGGTTTGAAGGGATGGCACTTCGTCCAAAGGGTGGGCATTTGGCTACAAAATCCCCTCGATTTGGGAGAGTGTCAGATGCCATGGCTTGCACACAGAGTTGTACCTAGAGGTCCACTGGCAGCAACAGCCTACAATGAACATACTAGATGTTTTTGGATCCCTTCAAAACAGGCATCCAAAGAGAGAAGTTCAAACATATCTGCAGTTAATTAAAGAGAGAAGTTCAGACATATATTCAGTTAATTAAAGAAGAGGCAAATTCAGAGAGGGGTAACTACCTAGTACAGATAATCAGAAAATGAAATGTGTAAGACATGCTTCAAATTAAATGTCACTGCAAAATGAAATGAAAAACTGGAGACTCAGTTTTTGTCTGACTGGTTCATTTGCTGCGTTCTCAAGCTCAATGTTTATCTGTTTTCATTAGACCAGTAACATTACCAACCACACTGAGTTTCTAATAACTATTGTATACAACAAGGGAATTAATCTCAAAATACACTGAAACATGCAAAACTCAGGTACATCAATGCAAACCTAGGGAGATTTTAGTTAATTGCAAATGTTATTTATACATTTGCAATCCACAGTACCTAGGAACAAATATGCTTTTTTTCTGCCTTGATATATTGACACTGCACTTAATTCTGAACATTTAAAGGGAAAAAAAAAATCACAATACTTCTTACTTTTGCTTCTATGTATGTATGCACACATGTTCCTCCTGAGGCAAGAGGAAAGGGTGATGAACTTTCCACCCAGGGTATAAAAACAGCATCGCTGGCTCAATCAAAGAATTATGGACAATTTTCCATAGCTGTTAATTACATGATTTAAGAGACAGTGAGTTGGAAAATTCATCTTTTCCAGTTTAAAATATGAACATAAACACAGGCAAGTACTTTACTAAGCTGTTCTACAGATTTGCAAAATAATAATAATTTAGATTTTGTCATCTATTTAATGCTAGGATGAGCACATGTGGTTTTTGTTGCTGTTTACTTCCCTTCTACCGGGGGACAAAACATGGCTTTGTACTTACCACAGTTGACTAGGATTCAACATACTGAAGTTTAACTCCTGAGCATGTTCCCTGTTAGTAAGAGCAAAGAAATGGAGGAGAAACCTAGTTCTCGGGTGAGAGCTCCAGGGCTGCTTACTTGAATGTTTGATACACATTCAAATGACAAATCCTGAAGAAAGAAGTTCTTATTTTCGAGCACTTCTGCCATCTCTAAAGCATTTCCAACACATTACAAACAATAACAGTAAGTTTCCACACCAAAGACCTTAACTTGTTCAACTTGAATAACTCAATTTCCATGGGAAAGTAATAAAATAATTACTTGTACAAATGAAAATAGAAGTAGCAAAAGGCTTTATCAATCTCTATTCCTACTATTTATCCTTTTAAGCAACAGAGGGTGACTTAACAGCTAGACAAACTTTCAGATGGAGGCCAAGACAGAAAAGAAACCACCATTACCCAGCATAGCCCATTATTTACTAATCATTTCCAAAGGATGGGCAGAGATGAACTTGTGGTCAAACTGCATGGCATTTTGCGAAAACACCTTTGAAAACAATTTTCACACAGCTCTGAACTTTCTGCAGATTGGCTTGACCTGCAAAACATTTACTGCAACATCAGTGGCTTAAAATACATCACAGCTTCAACTTTAAAACAAAGACTTCTGAGAAGTGTGTAAACCTTTTCAAGCACTCCTATTTGTAAAATGGAGATGGAAATTTCTTGAGAAGCTGGTCCAAATCCTAGCTCAGAGTTCTTCAATTCGTGGTCATAGAAGGAACAAGAAACCCCAAAATACAACTTTTCTTTCTCTTAAGAAACAGGTCAGTCACAAACCCTGAACTTCTGCAAATTGTAGGGCTGAGTTTGCACTGAAGTTTCTTAATCACATTTGACCTGATCCTGTCTGGCCCTCTGCACTTGTGAAAGAGGTCACAGTTACTATTAATGTACAGCAAGGTACATTAAGACTTAAGTAGTACCTCAATAGAAGTAACTAGGTAAGTTAATTATCCCATGATCAGCTGGCAAGAACAAATACAATAATAACAGAGCTCAGAAACAACCATGCTTAAAGGACCCATGAAGACACAGGATTCAAACGCTTCAATCGGTTAGCGACTTCAGCAGCTGCTGTACACTTCCACTTCCCAAAGCTCTGGGAAATCACAGCTTCAGAAGTCTCTCCCTCTGCTTCTTCCTCCTCCCTTAATTAAACTGAAAATAGTTAATAAGAAATACAGCACATGGAATGGTATTTGATCGAGGCTCTGCACATCTTCAGTCAATAAGGCTTTGTAGGTCATTTTACAGAAGGACAAAACCCAGAAATATACAGCAGGAATTCAACTTTTAACCAGATTCATATTCTTTGACTAAAAAAAGGCACGCTTCAACAATACAAACAGAACTTGAAAGAACAAATATTATGCTTGGATTTTGACAGTTAAATGAAAAAATAAACCTAAAGTCTGCTCTGAAGCTTCTGAAGCAACTTAGACCCTGTTACTGAAAAATCTTAAGATGCATGATTATTAAATATTAAATACAGAAAAAATTTCAATTGACTTTAAATGGGCAGTCATAACAGTAAATCAAATAATGCCTGCTATTAGATAGTTTTACATGTTCCAGACCTAATTTCAAGGCAAAAGAAACTGCAACAAACAAGAGGTGGGCTACTTTTGGATAAAGTATTTTATTTATGGAATGTTAAAGAATTAAGTATTATTCTTGTGCCACTATTATATAAGGTAGTGAAATGACGATGCTGAATTTTGGTCAACCTTATTGGGAGCAGACAGTGCATAATGCCCAGTAGGAACAATGCTCAGTTTATATCACTTTAATAATCCTGTTAACAATAGATTAGGCTTGATCAAAAACATAATAATGCATTTCTTACAAATGACATTTTTAAATGTTTGTTCTGTAAACTCCAAGGAGCCACTAAAATTACTGCTCTTGCAGGCCTTGTTAAAGTCTGGTCCAGTTCAGTAAACCAAATTATTCTGTGAATGGGGGAGAATTACACCACTCCGAAAGCCATTTTTGCCTTGGGGATAATTAAATTCATATTGTCCTTAAAGTTACAGCACAAGAAAGCCTTTGTATATTAAACTACTTTAATTAGAAGGTAGTTTACATATTTCTTAGTCCCAGTTTGTTGTCTTAAACATGCTGGTGAAAAATTTAAATATGGCTAAAATTCCTCCTTTTGTTTTTTACTTTGCTTAAATTGCTGTTTATAAATATTACAATGAATTAGACCACTAGAGCCAGAACCTTTCACTTACGGACTGGGTAGTAGTTTTTACTTACAGTTCTCTTCAAGGCAAGCCCTATAATCTTTGGGTTTTAGAGAAGTCTGCTGCACACTAAATAATCAGTCACTGCACGCCAGGGGGACATTAGCAATGGGCCAGGAGAAAAATTTCCAGGTTTTTGCTCCGATTAAGCAAGGGTACACTCTATCATGACTATACAGCCCAGTCTCTGACTCCAACAATTTTCATTTTTTAAAAAATCTGTAGGTTTTTGCATTATTAATTGGATACAGTTACTTTAAATGAAACAGAAAACTAAAGACATCTGGGATGTGCATACAAATAAGTAATATGAAAGTGTGGTGGAATTAGTTTTCTCCATCACCCTTGCAGGTGAGCATGGATCATAACAGTTCATAGCCCTCCCCTTCAAGCTAGGTACTTTGCTTGCATTAGTATGACTTAATTTACATCTTCTCCTCTTCACCCGCTTTTCACACAAAATATTTATCACAAAAACAAAAAGCATAAAAGTTTAGTTTTGGAATGCTTACCTGAGGAGCCACTTGGGACTCATGACCATAAGCAAGCTGCACAAAAAAGCTGCTGAAATGACATTTCAAACTAGGTACCAATTTTGCTCTGGCTCCTGGGATGTATACAAATGCAATCTATAAAGACAGCAAAATGTAATGCAGGTAGAAGATACCTGTCCATCAGAGCCCAAGGAAGCAGCCTCAGGCTGACAGGACATGGTTACAGCAGGAAAGCAGGAGAAAGAAGTGATATGCTGTCTATTCTACTGTTAAGTTGACCATAAATATGTTGAGATCCATCATTTTGAGACCACCAAAGCTAAGCATCATAGAGAGCTATGCTCAATTCTCCTCTGCCCTACTCCAATACATTCCTAAACCACAAAGGTAGCTGCTTTGAATTAAATACAGTCTGTAAATTTTAGGAAGGCTGAAAAGAATGATGGATTGTAATTTATATGCACACAGTATCTTCAGTTTAATTAGACATGTGTACTTTATGTTTCGTTCAAATCAGCTTTAACTGTAGACAGATTCAAATGGCCAGCAATCTGATCTGAATGCAAATTGAAATACAATCAAAGAGTTTGTGATGTTCACATTGAATGTGCAGATTTGGCCCATTAAAGGCTAATTCAGAGGGATTCAATATCCTGATATTCATGTGTTCAAGTGGTTGGATCCACGATTTTGAGACCCTATCACTACCTTCTTCAATTTTTGAAGGAGAAAAAAAAAACCTGTAATTGAAAACTAAGTAAAAGAAACAAAGATAAGCAGACACCTATGAAAGGACAATCAGATAAAAAAAATAATACTGTCAATTCTGCTGTTGTCATTCGGGCATGTGGGGCCTTAGGAAATTCCCTCTGCTTTTTGTGCCTTTTTTTCTGATACTTGCAGAAAGTGGCTAAAATGCTTATAAGCTTTATACTGGTTTGGTACCTAAGTAAAAAGCTTACAATTTCAAGGGTTATTCAGAGGGACAGAAAGTCAAACACTTACTGGTACTTTTAAATTCCATGCTTTTTGTGTTTGTAACTAGCACATTTTTAGATAGCATGCTAAGTCATTACAGCTTGAATAAGGCTGCACAGGAGATACTGCACAGAATGCAAAAGCAAATATTTTGCTGATGGTGTAGCTTAATACCGTATGACAGCTAGTAAGTGAAGAATTACAGGATTACCAGAATAATGTATTTCTTGTATCACATTTAATATATCTCCCTGATTACACATATTTAACTGAATTTTATTTTTTTGTGGAAGTTAGGCCTTTTTTTAAAGTTAAAATTAAACATAGAAGTGTAAAACGCTGTACAGGTGGAAACTATAAATACTGCAAGTGCTGCAAAGCACAAAGAATAAGATAATAAGCCTAACTCTGCTTTCTTTTGCTGTCAATAGAAAACAAGTTTAACTCAGTTTTAATCAAAGAATAATTGCATTTATCACATCTTTTTTTTTAAAAAAAACAAACAAAAATCACAGCATCATAAAAGGCTACATCTCATAGTTAGAGGCTAATAGTTTTCTAACTTTTCCTTGAACTTTGAACTATGTAAATGGACAGACAGCTGCAAAACAGAAGTTGTCCTTAAATTCATATATCCTTACACAGCATGTGAAATGGCTGTAAACCTCAATCTAACCCCTGAAACATTTGAGTTATTACTTAATCATTAGTATTTATATTGCCATAGTACCTACAAGCCGCAGCACTGTATTAAGGTACTACTCCTCCTCCCACATTATCCCAGACCTGTGGGATTGAGATTCAGAAGGTTAAAGCATGTACTCTCATTTGTAAGCTAACACAGAAATGAAACACACTTTGCTAAAGCTACAGGTTAGGTCTTTCCAGGTGCAGTCAAGTGACGACAGCAGCAGAGATGAAATCACAGAATCACAGAATCGTTATGGCTAGAAGAGACCTTCAAGATCATCCCGCCCAACTGTCTACCCAGCACCACCACAATAACCCCTAAAACACTAAACCATATCACCCACTGCCTCATCCAAGTGCTTCTTGAATACCTCCAGGGACGGTGACTCCACCACCTCCCTAGGCAACTTGTTCCAATGCCTAATCTTTCTAATGGTGAAAAAAATTGTTCTAATATCCAGTCCGAATCTCCCCTGTTGTAACTTAAGACCATTTCCCTTTTTTTTAAAAAAAAAGGACTCCCTCAGCTTGAGCACCTTTAATTTTTTTTGTCTCTGCAGATTCCCACCATTTTGACAGCACTGTCCTAGAATTAGTGTCTCTGTGGCCATCTTCTGACAATTTTAAAATAAATTACATTCACAGGAGTTCTGAATTAGAAATAAATTACATATACTACAGAAATAATGATTTTGTTATTAAAATGTATTTAGGAAAGAAAAAATTATTTAAGATGGACTCCTATCCCCTAAATCTCTCCTGTTGATTAACTGTTCCCAGTCTTCTTGCACTTTATTTAATCTTAATGATTTTAAACCTTAATGTATAGAAATGTTTTTATAGAAATGTATAGAAAAAAATTCACTATTGAATCTTAACCTCAAACATTGTGAAGTTAGTTCATCATATATTACACTTCATAAAATGACTGTCCGCACAGCGAAAGAAATGTTGGACTGCAATGTGGCAACAACATCTGATACAATGTTTGAACATCACCTTGGGCTGCAGACTACAGGGAGCAGTCAACTTAGCAGTTAGAGGGTAAGAACATTGCTTTGCTGCGTTTGGTCTTCCATCAGAAAAGTACAAGCAACAGTGTTGGCACTAAGCACAAATGGTTTCTGTTATGATAAGGAGAAAATATTGCTCTTGATGGCATGACAGATTTCATCCAGGCTTTCAAACGTGGAAGCCTTGTTTGTACCCAAAACAGACCCCTCGGGCTATAAGCAAGACAGATTCTTGAACGTGAAATTGAGCAACTACTGACACTTTCTGTACACAGATACTTACTAATAATTTAGAAAAGTGAATGTAGTAGGTACATGGTCATCTATGTCTTTAAAACGCTCTGTCTTGCCATGTCTCATGAATTCGTTACAAGTCTTGCAATATATCTTTCTCAATGTCAAATGACTATTTATCTCTTAAAGTTTCTAGTCATCCTTGCTTTTGGGATAAAAGGTTTAAAAATGTGAGGTAAGGTTTTAGAAGCTTGAGGCAAATTAATAGAGCTTGCCAACAGTATTATTTTAAAGCCAGATGCATAATTTATGAATATTTGGGAGTGGAAACATGACTAATAAAAAGAAACAAGGGAGAAATTTAGCATGAAAGCTTTATGAAGCTTATAGTCTAATTATGAGTACTAGGTACACAAAATAAAGAATTTGAGCAGATAATCATATATAAAGAACCTAAACCAGAGCCTCACTTTCCATTGATAACCATTATAAATTAGAGATATTTTAGGGCAATCTGACAATTATCCTCCAGCACAAGCAGGCATTAGTTACAGATGCTTGGGTAGCTCCTGCTTCTCCTTCTTCCAGAGCTGCAGATTGAAATATGCTAGTGAAGCAGGTGAAAAATAATACACTTCTTCAAAATTCAGTGTAAGAATTAACTTTGCTTTCATTTAATGTCCCAATTCTGATCACTTTTGTAATGACGCAAGAAGAAAACCAGAAGTCTGCCACCACCCCTGCAAATATAATTTTAGTAGAACTCAGTGTCAAGGGCACCAATTTACAGCCCTTGAGTATCTGTAGCTTAAAGCATTTCCCCAAGGCTTCTTCATAAAAAGGAGAGAAAAAACATGTCTAAATCAAGCCAGCCTCTCCCTGAACTGTGGCTGATAAGGCCAGAGTCCTGCCTGTGGGGGCAACAAGACCGCTGGCATGATGGTAGTTACCCAATAGAGTTTGGTATATTTGATATGGCGATCTTTGACTCAGTTTTGAAGGTAATGGAGGATGGAGAAAGCACTTATCCTGTGAACGTTTCCCCCCAGATGGCAAGTTTTTCAGGCAATTCTCAAATATGCTTTTGTGATGGCAATTCATACCATATGAATCTCAATTCAATTGCACACCATGGGATCATGCTAGATGAAAAATAGCGAGATTCCAGAGAGCAGTAAGGGAAAAACATTTATCCCCAGCAGACCAAGCTGTTGAGGATTTGGTAAAACACAACAATGATTCCTTCTCCTCCACAATGACACACTGACCCTGAGGGTATTTTCTCCCATGTCTCCATCCTCACAGATCACCGTTGTTGATAGAATTGCAATATACGGGCTAGGAGGGAACATAAATACAGAGCCAGCAGCAGCAGCATCACACTGAAGCTGATCAATAATAGCACAGAGCTTCTGGGGTTTTTTTTTTGTTGGGTTTTTTTTTTATTTTCAAAAAATAAAGCCACTCTCTCACTGAAGTTGCCCAGAAGGCTGGAGAACAGTACCTTTCCCCTCTTACAGCAGGTTTGTTTCTGGAATCGGACAGTCTGGTTGATTCCCACTAAAGAGGTGGCACAGATCTAGTACAATAACTCCTGCAAGAGTCCTGGCTGAGTTGCACTCTTAGAGAACAAGCACACCTACGCATTCAGATGTGGACTGTAGCATGACAGCTTCATCCGCATCACAGCCACAGCACGTGCAAACTCCTACTCAGTGCCATTTGCACACCTTTGCAGGCTCTTGCTGCAAAGTTCTGCCCCCTCAGCTGGGCTTTCTAGTGAGACTCAGTCCTGTGCCACATGGATGCATGGCATTCAGCCCCAGGCTGAGGCCTGTGGGCCCAGAGCAGTGGCAACCTTGGCACACAGCAGCAGTCACCACCAGTTTGGGAGCCTGGACTGTCCATCTGCTCAGCTCATACCAAGGCCTGTATTAAAGCACAAGATCAGGAAGGCACTTGAAAGGGTATAGGAAGAGTGAAGTGTAAGAATGAAAATCAGCCTTGGCACCAACTTTCCCAGTGAATCTCCACATTACAGTACTAATTACTTAGATTTCACGTGCAGGTTGATTTATACAAGGCTGGTTAGCTCTGACACAGACGACAGGAGCCCTGACCTTGCCATGTCTCCTGACATTCCATACCTCAGTAAAAGATGTGTGTAAGAGACAGGGGCTCAGGAACTACAGCATGAGATTGCTGAGGCAGTAGTTTAGTGTTAACAGAAACAGTCTTGGAACATGAAATTCAGTTTTTGGTGTGATTACATTGTCTTAATTTCATTGAGAACTTTGGCATTTCACAATTATTATCTCTCAAACCTATTCACTGGCTTAAGAAAAGAGTGGATTATTGTTAATTATGTTATCCTGAGTATATAATCATCAGACTTAAATTTCTGTATCTTCTATTTAATCAAAGTGTACAAACAGCAATAATGATGTCCTTCTCATTAAACTGAGAAGCCTCTCCTTATTTCAGAGCTGCTACCATTTGAGTATGCATTGAAACATTTAACAATATGAAACTGAAACATGTAATTGGCAAAACTTAACTTAATATTTTTATACCTAAAGTAGTAGTAAAATGTGCTCTGGAAGTGCAGTGTGTGGTTTTTTACTTACACATCACCTGAACATTAGATGTGTCAGACTATTGATCTCATTTGTTCTGCAGTCTGCCTCTAGCATACAGCCACTACACGATACTTGGGAAAAAGATAAATAAATCATTCAACAGACAGTGACATTGGACCTCGTGAAGTGGTGCCAAAATTCCCAGTGGCATTGCTAGCTGGCCAATCAAAAATTCAGGCAGACTTAGCAGATAGTGGTTTACAGTGCCTCATGCCTACGACTTCTGTGAAACAAAGAAAGTAACTCCTAATGAGGGCCTCATTTCAAAACTATGTGAGTACTCAAACACTTCCAAAAGACATTGCAGCCAAATGTTTATACTTTGGGTGGTCTAACACCACATATTCTTTAACAAGGTCCTAATGTTCCTCAAGACTGAGGAAATGAAGATAAAAAGCCTTGCTCAGGATCATCCAGCAGGTCAACAGCCGAGCTGGATGCAGACCTTTGTTCTCTTTCCAGCTCAGTCAATGACACTGGAATGCACTGCTTGTATGCAAGGACACACTGTAAAGTGAGACCACATATTCTGCAGCTCTTCATGGAGATACAGTCAACAAAAAAACCTCAAAAAACAAATCCAAGAAAAGGAATTGGGACCCTGGAGTGGCATAAATCTGTGATAGACCATGTACACTTACAATATTTCAAACAATCTCAAGACTAAGGAGTAAGATCCCAGTCAGTCAGACAGGAGATGCTAACAAGCATCATGAGCTACTTGAATTTAATTCAGGGTGTTAAATGGATCTCAGGAGGGGTCTATGAGTCAGATCCTCTTGCAAGGGAATCTCACATGAGAATCTGAAAGCTGGCAGCATCAGCACTGTGATGAAAGTTGTATGGTACAGAGGGGGTAACACAAGTATGGATAGCTCAAACAGACTAATGTCAATCAAGCAGCAACTGGGGAGAGAGGTGGCAGCGGTGCATACAGAAATGCTCTAGTGAGCCAAGTTGTGAGAAAGGGAGCAGATTAAACTGTTAACTCACTTGCACAGACATTTTACTCCTCATAAAACCAACACACAGCTATAACAGTTGTCACAACTCAAAGCCTCCTTCCACAGTAACAACAATTATTCATACTTTCAAACACTGCAAGCTGGAAGACAAGTAATGCTAACAAAAAAGCTATCAGTTGTAATCCGTGGCACTAAAACTTGCTGACCAGAAAAGGTCTGATCTTTGTAATAGCACCTAATGTTAAAATTATTTAAAAGAATTTGTTTAAAAGACACTGTTGGGAATTTTCTGGTTAAGACATTTTCATCTGAAAATTAAAACAGAACACAATTTTTGATAGAAATATACAAATCTCAATTATACTTCTATATAAAAAACGTTTTTCATTTCATGGTGGAATTCCTGTTAGCAGAAAAAGGGATCAATACTCATTTCACCCCAAACACCATTAGAATAGACAAATCCCAGCTGTGAGCCAGACGGAACAGTATCTCAAGGTTGATACTGATGGGGAATCAAATGGTCTAGGCTGTGGGTCTACCACGTGCACCAGGTTATATCCCAGGCTGTTCTGCAAGACAGAAGAGACGGGCCTGACAAGGAAACACACAGCTAGCACTTGAAAAGGTGTTGACTTTGTGACAACATAAAACAATTACAGGTAAAAGATGAATTAATGACAAGCAAAAACTTTCCTAAGGTGTTCTTCTATTAACCTAATTCTTTCAAAGCCTAAAGCAGTTTCCAACTATAGAAAATGCTAGGGTGAAAAATAAAAACAAACCAGGATAAAATCCAAGATGCAGAAAACCAGACAACCCAGCATCAATTTAATGCATAGTTTTTTAAAATCCTATTCTACACCTGGAAACACAATATTAAGATCGAGAAAGATCTGATCTAGCCTGTTCCCAATAACTCTCAAAGCCAAATCTCAGCCTTCGCATTTGGGCCAATTCCCATGTTTTGCCAACTCTCCAAGTCCACATGGGAAAACAGGGTAAGCCATATTGCACATCCACACAATCCTACCACCTGTGTGCTTGGATCTGTCACAAGATGTTGGCAGTCTGCAGAATGTAACACAGAAGGCTAAATGCCCTCCAAAATTGCTGTATGCATTTCTGATTGAACGCCATGTGGGAGATCAGTACACTATACGCTAGAAATGAAAAAGGGAATGGTAGGAAGGAAGGACATCTGATTTAGCAAGTTACAAGTGGATTCATTCAGTCAGGAGTAATGAATGAATGGATTTCCAAAGACCACTTGAGAGTTGAAGAAACTGTATGTAACTTAAGGACATGAAAGCTTTCAACATCACCACTCTGTACTGTGAAGATTCATCTTATGCTTAAGAATCATGTTGAACTACAAAGCTGATAATGGTGAGTGAAAAAAAGCTAAAGAATACAAAGAGAGCTGAGTAGACTTCAAAATTCAATTCTTTACAACTGAACCTCTGCACCACTGGTACTGCCTGTCTTTCCATAACCAGGTTTTCCTGCCACTTATCCTACTCAAGGAAACCTGGATTGATCTTGCACTTGTATCAACAACTTCTGAGAGAGATGCATGTCAATACCCATTATAATGAGTAGAGATTTGGGTTAATCTTACAGTCTTTAAAGCAGCAGAGAATGTGTACAAAATGTTTACAATTGGTTCCTTATTTTTTATTATTAAATTTTATTTGTTTTTTTCTAACACAGGAAAAAAAAGATTCCCTGTGATAGGAGAAAGAGGAGTACAAAAGGGAACAACAGGGACACAGGGCAAGCCAGTTGTTCCAAGTCTGACTCAACCCTCCCTATGCGGTAAAACTATCAGGTAATTTACATTTGAAGACTACTATCTTTTCATGCAAGGCAACAGCAAAGATGATGAGCTATCCTAGGAAGAGCACATCCCAGCAGGTCAAGTGAGCTTTTTCAACTACCAGAGAAACATTCTATCCATGTCACCATATTGACAGGTGCTGGCAATCTATATTCAGAGTTGCCAAGAGTCCACCACCAGCACTGCTGAAGGGATTACACTCACTATAGATGGATAATAATGAAGAAATATTAAATTGTCACAGGTGTGTCTTCCAGCCTCTTCTAGTCTGTCTGAAGGCACAAAACACCTCCAGCCTCAATGGTGATGATGCGGAGTCATATACCCTCTCTTGAAGAACCAAACATTTTGGAATCTCAAGAAATGTCATTCTTTGCCCAGTATTCAGAATTAGAGCAGGTTTCACTTCATGCAGACAAATGTCTCTGTTGCTGTTTCCCAATGAACTCTGGAAGATATTTTAAGATATTATACCTGCTCCATGCAACAGTTTACCCTGAACAGTGAAGTGATTCAATCTGTTGCTGTATTTTATCAGACTAAAGCCATAAAATCTCTCATTACAAAATTCACTTTTAGCACTTGGAGAGCTGAACGTTGGGAATCTGATTATGGCTGTGTGATGAAGAAACAGCACTCACAGAGAGCAAACAAAAAACCAAGAGCAGTATAAGCAATGTGATGACAAAAATTCTTCAAGGTTCAGAGCAAGCGTTCAGCAGGACAACAGATAAAACATGAATTCTATTACCACCACTGTGCTGGTTTGCGCTGGGACAGAGTTAATTTTCTTCATAGTAGCTAGTGTAGGGCTATGTTTTGGATTTGTGCTGAAAACAGTGTTGATAATATAGAGACACTTTAGTTACTGCTGAGCTGTGCTTACACAGCACCAAGGGCTTTTCTGCTTCTCACACCACCCCACCAATGAGCAGGCTGGGGGTGCACAAGAAGCTGGGAGGAGACACAGCTGGGACAGCTGACCCCAACTGATCAAAGGGATATCCCACACCATATGACAATGGCTCAGCAATAAAAGCTGGAAGAGGAAGAAGAAGAAAGGGAGGGACACTGGGAGTTATGGCGCTTGTCTTCCCAAGTAACCATTACGCGTGATGTAGCCTGGATTTCCTGGGGATGGCAGAACACCTGCCTGCTGATAGGAAGCAGTGAATGAATTTGTTGTTTTGTTTTGCTTGTGTACATGGCTTTTGTTTCACCTATTAAACTGTCTTTATCTCAACCCACAAGTTTTTTCACTTTTCTGATTGCCTCCCCCATCCTGCTGTGGGGGGAGCGAGCAGGCAGCTGTGTGGTGCTTAGTTGCTGGTTGGCATTAAACCATGACAAGCACACACAAATGCGACACCGGACTGCTGGGCTCTGAATAGAGTTGTGAACAGTCCCTTAACATTGCTGGTCAGCCATCTGTAAGACAGCAGAGAAGATGTCATAAAAAAACTTCTCATGTGATAAAGTCCTGCAAACTTTTACCTGAGAAGTGTTGCTGAAGTGCAAAGCATTACATTATATATGGCTAAACTGTATCCTATATTAGCATAACTTCTTTGTTCCTCTAGCAGCTTGTCTTTCTGCCTTAGTGAACTTCCCACAGTATCTCCCCCCACTCCCAGAATAAAGTTGGCTAGCACCCATTATTTGGGGCACCTAAAAACAACATCTATATCCACAATTTACTTGTCTAACTGTTGTTGCTTGAAACTGATGCGTTGAAATTTACTTTCTGAAATTTCATTTAGAAAATAAAAATTGCAAGGGAGACCGGGGCACAATTTCCCATTTTGCTTAAAAAAATAAAATAAAATAGGGGGGTGACATTTTGATAGGTGAGATATTTCCACATATTTCTTTCACCAAACTTAATCTTGCCACATGCTGCATATGTTAAAACAAAAAGATGTAAAAATATTGCATAGATGCAGCCCCCAATTCTACCTATTCCAAAGCATATTAGGAAAGTTAAATACATCTAAAACATGGCTGCACTCCCAGTTGATGATTTAAGACTTGACTGAAAGACTGCTAAACTCTGTAGACAGATTCATAATCGAGAGGGCTTGAAATGGGCACTGAAAAGACCTGATGCTACCTTGTTGCAGACATACACCATAAGATACTAATTTTTCTAAATATTGAAAACCTCATGCTCCACTGATGCTAATGCACACCTGATGTCAGTCTTCCAGCTGCCAGTCTCTTTAGTGTTTTACACACATTGCTGAATTCAGCCTTACAGCACATGTACTTGACAGGTTATGGAAGGTTTCTTCCATCTATGGAAGAAAGCAACAAGTATGTTTTCAGCAGCTATTTGATCTTTTAAAATCAGTGTGTTTTGATTCAGATTGTGCCTGCTCCATGTGTGTTTCCTGCAAATATTATAAACATGTTTACCACAACAAATAGTCATGGAAGAGCAACTTAAAAAAAAAACAGCAGAGTATTCATAACAAGTCCAATTTGGTCTCTGTTTTTTGGGAATGATGAACACCACAAGGAAAAACTAATTTCAAAACTTTAGACATATTAAAGGAAATAATGAGGGAAATACAAAAACATTTCTTGTATTATTTTCTAAGTCAAGATGCTTTATTTCAAGTCAGCTGGACACTGATAAGCACCTGTGTAATATGCTGTACTTGCACCATAGATTCACCAGCCACATTTCCTCTACAAAATTAAATTACATGATTTTGTCACAGTATGTCTTCAGTGCAGGGCTAATTAAGATGTCTTCATTCTTCACACCTGAGCTCCAAGATTAACCCACCTTGATGGGCAACCTCATGGCAAATCAACACCTGAGTTACTCATTCTGCAACAGTGCTTCACTGTCACACTTACCTCTCCAGAACTTTTGAGACTTGTATCTTGACAGCATGTGGGATTGCAAGTAAATTAAGCGGCTCAGATCCTCTGCCAGGTTCTTGTGATGAGGAAAAAAATTCACTGTCATTCTGACTAGAGAGGCAGGAGATCTGGGAGTACCACTGTGACTTGCAATCTCAATGGAAGAAGACAGAAAATTAACTATTTTAATTTAATTAGAAAGTGTTTCACTGGTTTGCTAGAACCACTTCTGGCTAGCATTAAAGTACTTAGCAAATCTCTTTCAACAAGAAGCATTTTGAGAATACACTGATAAGGCTACGCTGTAATATCACTAAGATGTTAATGATACTGTTAACATGAGTTTAATATAAATATGAATGAAGGAATGGTGTTGCTGATAGGGATTAGACATCCTACTGTCTTGATGCGACATCATTAAGGCACAAATGTGAGCAGTACATAAGATTTAAAAGGCAAACTTTACGCAATGCTTCTTTGGAGCCTTCTCCAAGGCAACTATGTCCAGCATCCCATTCTGCCAGGCCACAACAAAGGTGAGCAAGATAAGTCACTGGACTGTTTCTGGACAGCAGTAATTACAACAGCAAAACAAAATCTATGTTAACTACTTCTCTCGATTTCTACTAACATCAGCCTAGGTCTTCTGTAAATTCGAAGTGATTTGTCAGTCAAAGCGTTAAAATGTTGACCCTATCTAATCTTATGTCTGCCATACTGAAGAACCTTAAAATAAAACATAATTTCTTCCTCCTGCCTTTTATATAAGTTAATATAGAAATTGGAAATAGGACCCAGTTCCCTCTAGACTCATTTTCCTGCAGCTTAATGGGGCAAAGAACCAGGAACTTTGGTGGCACACCACTTTTGGAACTGTTGTCTCTAAGACTTAATTTATATGCCAGAAACGAATACACTAAGAAAAATAATTTTTCTCTCTCACACTTTCACACATATTTGAAGCCAAATTCCAAAGTGTAAATACATATGAATAATCAGAAAATGGAAACTCAGGTATGCAGTCAAAGACAACTAAACACAGCTCAGAGAGAAGAGCTGGAGGCTGTTTCTTGGGAGCTTAATGGGACCTAAGTTTGAGCTAAGTGGTGGACTGCTTGGCTCTCCAGTCAAGAGAGTATGATAGGTTAAGATGAAGAAGGGACACTTCTTCCTCTAGGAAAGAGCCTAGAGGAGGAAGGAGAAAAATCAGCATTCTAACAACACAGAGATAGCTTTCTGTTAGCAACATGTTAATACAGCAACTCTCAAAGATATTTCAAACTTTCTTTAAAATTGTCATGAAGACAATTGTGTACCCCTGTGCAAGGTCATAAAATTCATTACAGTGTAAGAAGGTAATTAAAATAACCAGCTTTCCAAACACACCCCCCCCCTCCTGGGTAGAGAGAGGTGAGTGGTTGAAACAAAACATTTAATTAATTCAAAATTTGTAATTTGCACTCAGAGCACAAATACAGTTAGTTGTTAATATTCAACTTCTACAACATGAGGTCTGTAAATTCAACATGGGAGACCATGCCTCATTTTCACACTGGAATACCTTCTTCCATTTAAGCACAGTGCAAGTGAAGAGATTCACGTATTCTGTTAGTGTAACCTGAACTACACGTGTAAGTCCATCAAGTATCCTAGGGACAATCGACTCATCATTCTGGAAAAATATTAGGTTAAATTTATAGGGCAGAACTGATATAGCCAGATGCATAAAATCTTAATTCTGCTTACAGAAGAAATACTAACTGTATCTTTCTTCCCTTGCCCTGTAATACACACAGTTCTCATTTGAAACAATAGCTAAATATGCAATAATAATTTGTAATGTGAAATACTGTTAATGTGTTTCCTCTGAGAGTTCGTTTTCCAGAACATAGCAGGAACTATTTTTATTGCTCAAGTTTTCATTACAGAAATGCCATAGTACATATATCTTTGGTCTCCCACGTACCTTGCTACAGAGCATGACAAGCTAACAACAAGGCTTTTTTCCTGCCTCCCTCACTACCCCCCCCTTTTTTTTACTATCATCAGTGCACTAATATTTAGATAGATTTACTTTGGAGCAAATAGTAAATGACTAGAAAGCTGTTTCCATTTCTCATTCTCATTCTGATTAATGATCTGGAGGAACATTCCCTCCCTTCCTTCTCCTTCTGTGGTTGAAAATATATTGAGCCTATGCCTCTTCTACACCATTAAAGAATATTTTTAGAATTGCATTCCTTACCAGATGGTTAGGACTTGCATAACACTGCTGTCTTTTCCAAAAGGGAATAAGGATCAGCTGCCCTTCAGCAGACGTTCCAGGATGAAGGATGTAAGAAGACACAGTATTAAACTCTGTGTGTGTGTGTGTGCGCGCGCGTCTGTCTGTCTCTCTTTCTCACACAAACAAATGATGTGCACAAGCAATGACTAGCCTATTAAAAAAAATCTTTCACTCCATATAAAGTCAAGGAAAAAGAGAGAGAGGAAACAGTAACCTTTTAGGGAGTGGCAGAGAAAAGGCCAGTTCCTGTATACAGTATAATGCACATGTGAGGGAGAGACCCAACAAAGAATATGAACAGAAATATCATATACAGAAAAGCGTAAACATCAAACATAGCTCAGTAAGTACGGAGAGCAGCTCAGAATCAAGACTAGAGAGGCTTTCAGGCCACACGAGCCACAAAAACCAGGTTTTTATGGTGTTTCATGTCTCCAGTTTACAGGAACACAAGGCTTACAAATCAACAGGATAACCAAAACCATTGGCCTCATGGCCAAATTTTCTTCCTTACAAAGTCAACCTGTGGATTTTCAACTCTGAATAACCATTCTGGTCAAAAGGGGTAACTGTATAAAAAGACAGTCAATAAAGGTTCTGTCTTTGCCCCTCAAGAACATCCCAAACTTTCCAAGAGGACATTTAAAATACTTTCTCAGGTAAAAAGGAAACAAAATCCATTTTACACCTAAACGCTGAAAAAAACCCACAAACACAAACCACTCTTACTAGGCTGTCACAGGCAAGGAACAGAATACAAGACACTTTCTGATAAATAATTGAGCAATGGCTGAGTAAAGAATGACATTAACCTGCAGAAATTATT
Organism: Aegotheles bennettii; assembly: GCA_013398125.1. Taxonomy (NCBI): domain Eukaryota; kingdom Metazoa; phylum Chordata; class Aves; order Caprimulgiformes; family Aegothelidae; genus Aegotheles; species Aegotheles bennettii. The sequence continues at coordinate 91,143 of VZRW01002124.1, forward strand.
ATCATGGCTTGCTGTACCAGTACTGAACAGTTACATTACAATGAACGTTGCTTGTAAAACAAACTCTATTATCAGTCAGTACAAAATAGCTGAGAATGATCAGGGCATAAATTATTACAGAAGACCTCAAGCAGAAGTCATTAAGAAAAAGTCAATACTGGGAAAAAACAGTCATATCAGTTCTAGAGACAAAAAAAGTGAGTAAAAGGCTACAAATTTCAGATTTTAAATCTAGCATTTGACAGACAACTTCTTTTTTCATCATTAATTAATAAACACGTCCTACACCAGGGTGATTTTTCTCCATAAAGTAACTTCATTCTTAAGACTGAGAAAACATGGGACCCTTTCGCTTTGCTATTACACCTCATGAAGTTAAAAAAACCCAAACAATGTGTAAAGTAGCATCACAGTTGCAATGTTGAATTTTTAAAGCAAAATATAGATACGCATTTATCAGCATGCTTCACTGTGCTTTAAATAAGTGACCTGCAGTGTTTTACTCAGAGTCAGCTCTTCATTCAATTGCACTCACTCATAATCCCATACTGCTGTATGGCACAGCCATACATAGACACTCAAGTGGTGGTATTATTCCTTGTACAAAGAGTTTTCCCACCAGCATTCATGATGATACTCCTCAAGTCATGCAACTTCCATGACATGCCACATGGTGGCTGGAGGAGACATGCTGTCTCATTGGAAGGCTAAAGAACAATTCCTGTGAAAAAGGACATACAAACTTTGTTGCACATGAACTAAGACAACAAAACAACATCCACTGTAATGCTGAACAGATAGCTAAGAAGGTATTTGGGGTCAGTCCAAGAAACCAATATCTCATCCAGCTGACTCTAAGGGAAAACAATCAAAATTGAGGTTTTATCATGAAAATTTTTGATTTCATGGAAGATAACATTTCTGCATAAAAGAAATCATGCTATTGTCCTAAATGACTTCTGTTTTTTAAGTTGAATACAAAGTGCTTCATTCCTGCTTCTTCCTCCCCACGACATCCTTCAGACTCCATTATAAAGTCCAGCTTCAAAAGAAAAGGAGAGCTCATTTCACTGACTTGCAACATCTTTCCCAGCATGTAGATAATGCAGAACACGTTCGGTGTTCTGGAGCTAAATTGTAGCCTATCCATTGCAGTTAAGCCTGCAGCTCTGTCAGAAATAGAAAATTAATACGATGTGTACTTGCTTAAAGAAAGAAAAGCAAAAAAAACAACCAAAAAACCCCATACTTCAAGTTGACTGTGGAGGCAAATAACTCAAGTAAAAAAAGCCATCAGGATTTTGCAATTTTAATTTCTCTGCTCATTGAAGCTTTCTACTTTAAGGCAGTTAAAACCAGGCATCAAAGGCACATGAAATTGGGATAGGGTAGTGATTAATTTGAGAAAGAACTGTTCACAATTCAGTTAGAAAAAGACATCCATGTCTTACAACTAGGGAGAATGAATGCAGTAAGGAGACCTGGGAAGGGCATGGGGAATAGAATATGGAAAGAGTATGCACAATGTCTGTCGCCAGTGGGGTGGAAATTTATCTGCCATGTAGTGATCATTATCACAGAATCATAGAATAGTTTGGGTTGGAAGGGATCTTTAAAGGTCATGTAGTCCAACACCCCTGCAGTGGGCAGGGACATCTTCAACTAGATCAGGTTGCTCAGAGCCCTGTTCAACCTGATGTTGAATGTTTCCAAGGATGGGGCATCTACCACCTCCCTGGGCGACCTGTTCCACTGTTTCATTACCCTCATTGTAAAAAATTTCTTCCTTACATCTAGTCTGAACCTACCCTCCTAGTTTAAGACCACTACTCCTTATCCTACCACTACAGGCCCTGCTAAAATGTTTTTCCCCATCTTTCTTATAGGCCTCCTTCAAGTACTGAAAGGTCACAGTAAGGTCTCCCTGGAGCCTTCTCTTCTCCAGGCTGAACAATCCCAACTCTCTCAGCCTTTCCTCAGAGGAGAACTGTTCCATCTCTCGGATCATTTTGTGGCTCTTCTCTGGACCCACTCCAACATCTCCAAGTCTTTTCTGTACTGAGGACTCCAGAACTGGACACAATACTCCAGGTGGATCTTCATGAGAATGGAGTGAAGGAGGAGAATCACCTCCCTCAATCTGCTGGCCACAATTCTTTTGATGCAGCCCAAGATACAGTTGGCTTTCCGAGCTGCAAGTGCACATTGCCAGCTCATGTCCAGCTTTTCATTCACCAGTACTCCCAAGTCCTTCTCCACAGAGCTGCTCTCAATCCCCCCATCCCCCAGCCTACATTGATAGCAGGGGTTGCTCCGACCCATGTGCAGGACCTTGTACTTAGCCTTGTCAAACCTCATAATGTTCACATGGGCTGCTTCTCAAGCTTGTCCTCTGGATGGCACCCCATCCCTCAGGCCTGTCAACTGCACCACTCAGCTTGATGCCTGCAAACATGCTGAGGGTGCACTTAATACCACTGTCTATGTCATTGATGAGGATATTAAAGAGTACTGGGCCCAACACAGACCCCTGATGGAAATCACTTGTCACTGATCTCCATCTGAACATTGAGCCATTCACCACCATCCATCCATGCGACCATCCAACAAATTCCTTATCCACCGAACAGTCCACCCATCAAATCCGTATCTCTCCAATTGAAAGAGAACGATGTTGTGCGAGACTGTGTCCAAGACCTTACAGAAGTCCAAATAGATGACATCTGTAGCTCTTCCCTTGTTCACTGATGTAGTCACTCCATCATAGAAGGCCACTAGGTTGGTCAGACAGGACTTGTCCTTGGTGAAGCTATGCTGGCTGTCTCGAGTCACCTCCCTGTCCTCCAGGTGCCTTAGCACAGCTTCTAGGAGGATCTGTTCCATGATTTTCCCAGGCACAGAGGTGAGGCTGACAGTTTGGTAGTTCCCAGGGTCTTCCTTTCCACCGTTTTTAAAAAATGAATGCCTGTTTCCCTTTTTCCAGTGCCACTGACTTCACCTGACTGCCATGACTTTTCAAATATTGTGGAGAGTGGCTTGGCAACTACATCAGCCAATTCCCTCCAGACTCCGGGATGCATCCTATCAGGTCCCATAGACTTATGTATGTTCAGGTTCCTCAGGTGATCATGAACCTGATCTTCTCTTACAGTGTGAGGGACTTTGCTACCTCAGTCCCTGCCTTGTGGTCCATCCACTCAAGAGATGTGGAAAGAGAGGCTGCCAGTGAAGACTGAGGCAAAAAAGTTGTTGAGTACCTCAGCTTTCTCCTTGTCCATTGTTACCAGTTTGCCAGTCTTGTTCATCGTGGGGGTACGCTCTTTGACCCTCTTTTTCTGGCTGACATACCTCAACTCAGCCATGCTGGTCTCTTGCCTTCCTTGCCTGAGTTCTTACACCTAGGGATCCAGAGCTCTTATGCTTTATGGAAAGTATCCTTAAAGATCTGCCAGCTCTGTTCTGCTCCCTTGTCCCTGAGGGCAGATTCCCAGGGGGTTCTATTGACTAATTCCTTGAAAAGCTGGAAGCTTCCTTTCCTAAAATTCAGGGTCCTGACTATACTCTTTGTCTGACCCATATCCTTCAGGACTGCAAACTCTGCCAGTACACGATCACTGCAGCCCAGGCTACCTCCAATCTTGACATCACCAATTATCTCACTTGCGTTGGTGACTATCAGGTCCAGTACTGCATCTCCCGTGGTAGGGCTTCTATTACTTGGCTTAAGAAGCTGTCTTCAATGAACTCCAGGAGGCTTCTCGATTGTCTACAGCTCACCATGCTACTTTTCTAGCAGATGTTGGGATGATTGAAGTCCCCCAATAGGACAAGAGCCTGTGAGTGCAATGTCTCCTGTAGCTGGAGTAAAAAGGCTTCAAGAGGCAATCCTTCATTGGGCGGCATGTAATAGACACCAACCACAAGGTTCCCTTTATTGCCTCAGTCTCAAATTCTTACCCATAAGCTTTCAGCCTGGTCATGGTTATTCTTCAGAGACAGCTCTTCACACTCTATCCATTTCTTCATGTAGAGAGCAATGCCTCCGCCCTCCCTTGCTCTCCTGTTCTTTCTGAACAGCCTGTAGCCATCGATAGCTGCACTCCAGTCATGGGATTCATCCCAGCAAGTTTCTGTAATGGCAACTAGGTCATAGCTTTCTAGCAGCACAGTGGCTTCCATCGCCTGTTTGTTGCCCATACTGCATGCATTGGTGTAGAGACACTTCAGCTTGTCTGTCGGCTGTGTCACCTTCTTAGAGGAACACACCTTAATTCCTTTGAGGTATTTCACTGGTGTTTCCCTGTTGGCTCCTCAGGAACCCCTGGCTCATCTCCATAAGACTTCAACAATGCTCCAGTGTACCCAGCATGTCTTAGACCAATGGGCTAAGGGCCCTCACTAGCACCCTGTCCTTCTAACCTTGGTGTGTCATCCTACAGCTTATCACGGGCAAGCCTAATATTATTGCCCTCCCACTTCAAGTCTAGTTTAAAGGTCTGTCAATGAGTTCCACTAACTCATAAGCAAAGACCCTCTTCCCCTTTTGAGACAGGTGAATCCCATCCGATGTCAGCAAGCCTGGTGCCATGTAGGTCATCCCATTATTGAAAACCCAAAATTGTGGTGGTGACATCAGCCACAGAGCCATGTATTAAGAGATTGGGTGTGTCTGTTTCTTCCAACGTTGCTGCCCGCAACTGGAATTATGAGGTAAAGAAGATACAGAGCTAGAATTTTCCTAGCCTATGAATAATTATTTTTTTCCTCTTTACTTTGCCCCTACGAGTGTTTCTACATTGCAAAAAGTACAGAAAGTAGATTTTGTGCCTACATTGAAATTCAACAGACTAATATCTGCTCCCCAAACAGTGCTGGGCCACTCACTTGAGGTGAAGGAGATACACATTAACTCCTCTACTGGAATCACAATTCCTTTGACTCTGAAAACTCAGATATCAACATTATTTCTCTCCATTAAAACTGGCACTCTTCCAGTAAAAATAATACCATAAATGCAGTGCCACTCATCAGCACTTCTATTGAATTCCAGCCTTGCTAATGATCTGCTAGAATATCTCTCTAATGCTTGATTGTGTCAATCTGTATAGTATCACCTACGTCAGTGGGATCTTAATGTTTTTAAGAGTTCTTCAGATCACTTGATGAAAACATGAGAACACCACTAGAGAGCTATAGCATCACTTGTGTGGCCTTTTCAGTGAAAAGTCACCTCAATGAGGCCAGTTTGCAAGCATCTAACAGGCTAATGTTTGTGTATTCCTGGCAGAGATTTTCCTCCAGAAGTGGCAGCTGAATTCTGCGAGGGGAGGTGTCTAGCACTTACCCTGGCCTGCAGCAGGCACTAGCAGACCTGGACACACAAATAAGCTGCTCTGTAACTCCCCAAGCTTTGGGACCCAGAGTATGCGAAGAAGAAAAATACCTCAGTCAAAAACAAGCAGGACTTGATCAAGAGACAGGGAACGAAGATGAGAGAGAACAAGACCTGTTCAGGAGCTGGAAAACCTGTTTAGAAGAAAAGCCTGAAAGAGAAAACTAGAAGGGAAAAACATGTTGAGATAGAGGGAGTAGGGAAAAAATGAGCCCTGGGAATAAGTGAGAAAATAAAAAAGACCTGATGGAAAGACAGAAATTCTATTGTCCAAGACAACACCACTGTCCCTGTTTTCAAATTATTAAGGAAAGAAGTCAGTGAAATGATAAAGAATTTTTTTTCTTTCATAATAGAATAGTGGTGGCAAGCAATAAGTGAAAAGAAAGCAAGATGTTCTTGAAAAAAAAATAATTTAAAGATTGATAGTGGTCCGATTGTTATAAACATTGGAGTTGATGGTATCTCTCATTGTTTGAGAGGGGCTGTTTTACTAGGCACTGTCAACTGCAACTGACTTAATATTGGCAATCAAAATCCCCTATCTAAAACAGAAATAGTAACAGCAGAGTCAATTCCCTTTCAAACAGTCCAGATACATGCCCCAGCCTTGACCTGGAGAAATTGCCTAAAGGAATGAAAGGAGCCCAGGTTCCCAAACAACCATCTTTTAAAAAAAAGGAAATCAACTTGTGTCAGATGTTATCTAGACACCTCTAAGAAATGAGCCTCTGAATAGCTCATCTGGCATGAAATAATAACAAATCGCAATCATCATGGTTTTGATATGGATCTGAATTGTCAAAAGTAATAGCCCACACTTCTCACACCACAGCCTCCTGAAAGCCAGGCATTTAGAAAGGAAAGGAGCAGAGATGCAGAAAACAGTTGCTTAATTTGAGAACACTGCCTTCATTCAAACTAAGACAATATGCAGATGGATCACCTCATGTTCTTATTTTCTGGTGTGGTAGTACATTTAGCTGGATGCCCTTGGGCTGTTTAACATCCTAAAAAGAATAAGGTCATGCATTGCACACTTAGTGTACTGATAACAATCTTCTACCTAAAGTTATCTTAGTATCTCTAGCAAGCACACTGCACACTGCAGTAAAATTTTTCTATGCTTTGTAATTTTCTTCTTCTGAAGAAAAACAGATTATTTGCTCTCTTTATTAAAATGTATTTCAATGTAAATATTTTGATAAAATCTTCCCCTCGGTGTAATTTTGTTCTATTATAACGGCATCATCATAACTGGCCACTGATTTGGATACAAGAGACAGTTGAGTTTGTCTCATTTACTCCACCGCTTGTATTCCTTGCTAGATGAAGTGGAGTCATAAAAACTTCATTGCCCCATGGAAGATTTAGACTTGCACTGATCTTCTGCAGTCTTATCCTCATGCGAAGTTCATCAAGGATGGCAGATGGTGCTGCTGTTTCAAGTCCCAGATTAGAATAGCTTTGTCTTGTCAAAAGGAACTTTATTATGCATCTTTGTGGCCTCAATCCATCAGCATGAATGGCATGCCAAGCCAGGGATGATCAGGAAAAGCTCCAATTATATTCAGTAAACAAACTTTACTGCTGCTATTTGCAACAGAGAATCATATTTAGTCAGCCTGATATAGCAGGCAACAAATATCATAAGGTTACAGACTGATGGTTATAAAGAGCTGACAACTGTACTTGGTGACTCAGAGAACTCAATGTCCATAAAGAAAAACAGATGAACACAAGCCTTGCAAAAAAAGGTAGGGAAAAGGCAAGTACTTCCAAACGCGATGGGGAGGACAGTTCATTTCTGTATACAAGATATTAAGATCCTACTATGCAAGCCACAAGTGTTCATGGCTTCGCTAGGTTGATTCATTTTAAGAATAAGCACTACCTAGCACAGTGCGTGGAAAAGCCTTCTTCCACAGTGCACAAGTCAAGAAATAAGCCATATAAAGCAGTGTACAAAGCAGATCTGACAACCCTGTCTGAAACCTGGGCCTTTGGTGTTGGTGTCAACCCAAAACCATGTTTTTGCCAGACTAGCCACTGACATTAATGATTTGATACTGCCGGTACAAAAGAGCCCTTGAGACAGTATTTTGTTACAGGAATACAATTTCTACTGTACCAGATGTGTGCCCTACAAAACAATAAAATTGCAAAGCAAGCAAAGGTAGCTATTTGACAGAAGAATGACAGAAAAATGCTCTCAGGTATTAGCAATACTAGTTAACAAATACAGTACACAAGTTTTAAATTAAAAGCTCTGCAAAGTGCTTCACACTGGTGTCAAACACTGCAGTCCTCACTGTATTCCTGTGGAAAGAAAGTCTATTCAGTACTTTCCTCAGTCACTGAAAAGAACCCCTAGCCTCCTCCTCTGCCATCTCAGCAAGCATCAGAATCTAAATAGTTTCTTACCCTTCATTTCTGTCAGTTTTCCAATTGGGAATTTATTGAGAATTAACTTGTAAATTCCTATTGAATAAATCTTTGAATTCTTTTCAATGTGCACAAGCAAATTGTAAGTTAGCAGTCAAGCTTATCAGAGTTGTCTTTCTTCTTTCTTGAGTGGAAAACACCTATTGTCAGCACTTGAGAATAACAGGCACCATTTTTGGTGAGGCAGCAATGTTCTTGAAAGTGCGGGTGCAAAGCTGCCCTACTGGACTTGAACACAGTGGTGCAAGTCATGAAGCAGAATTAAGATAATTTAAGAGTGATACCTGAGAACCTGGCTTAGAATGCAGGATCAATGGCATTACCACTACACCAACATTCTTAGCAGCTAGACTAGTCATGGACATTATTTTTAAGTCCATGGACATTATTTTTATCAGCACCTAGTTAATAATTTCTCTCTGAATTTAAAGGGAGGAATACTACCTTGTAAATCTTCTATAGTACTTACTACAGCAGGGTAGATTTGCCTTGGATAAAAAGGAGATTCTTAAGCATTAGCAATGAAAGCCCTAAGGAAATTGTGCACAATGTCAAAACCATGCTCCAAGGCAGAGCAGCTGCAGAGGAGGTTGCACAGAACTCAGAAGGTTTTTAAGGTCAAAAATAAGTAGCCGATACAGAAAGCAGTTATACCACAGGCTAGTTATAAAACTTTGCCAACAGCAGAATGACAGAAATCTTAGCTAGAGGGGAGCAGAAAAATAACTGAAACAAGGCTGGCAATATTAATGAGGCATGTAGGCTAGTCTTCAGAAACAAATGTTGGAAACACCTTGGCTATGGGAAACCATAGTTGGATGCTGCATAGCAAAGGATCCTAAAGAGACTGCTTGCAATTCTGTGTAGCAGAAGGGACACCTAAACCAAGGAATCAAAAGAAAGATAACAAAATGAACTCTATGTGCGTGCTTGGGAAGAGAAGGTTGGGTGGTGTGTGTATGTGTGGCGGGTTGTTGCTTCCTTATGTTTTAGGAAATTGAAATTCATTCTGGCTTGTCTACACTGTTATGAAGTGCAAGATGGGTAGCGTGAATATAGGGCTGTAAAAATTAGTTTGGGATGGCTTTTAAAAATTGAAGAAGATGACTCAGGTAGAGAGGAAAACAGGAGATCTATAAAAGAAGGAAAACAAGTTAAAGGAATGAGAGAAGGGGAGGAAAGACTTTGGAAAGCGAGAATAGCATAACAACCAGAAGAGAGGAGCTTTCAAATAATTCTGAAAGACACAACACATAAAAGTTTAAAATGACAGATTTTTATGCCCAGGATTTCAACAGTGTAAAGTTGGATTAGGTTGCTCAAAGTGGTCTGAAGAAATTGTTTTAGCCATTTAAGAAATAATTTATATTATGGAATTTTTAGGTTCAAAAGAACAAATACCCAAAACAGTCACTTTCAAGGGTGCCCCAACTCTGTTACCATGGTATGGTAGCATGGTATCATTTCTGTGGGGTCACATGTGTCAGTCTCTCAGCTTTCATGCACAGAAGCAGCTCCCAGAGCCCAAGGAGGTCCCCAACAGGTGCTGTGATTATCTGGGAAGCCACAAGGATTCTTGTGCCAGGCACACTGGGCATCCAGCTTACCACCTTAGCCCTCCTCTGCTACACTGTGTTCAGCACTATGTTAAAAGCAGCAGAAAAGGCTGCTCCACTAAGTATCCATAAAATGAATTCTTACCGTGAAAAATGAGTTAGTTTTTCTTCCACTGTTCTAGTCTCTACACATTAAGTATTTTCCTCCTGTTTATTTGAAGAAATAATATAGCACTTCATCATCAGCAAAACCACTAAGAACCACTAGCACTTACCTCTATTGCTAAAGTGACATAAATGTACATAATCTGGTGCTCAAGTGGAATGGGAAAACCATCTTTCCACATCTGAAGACATTTGTATATCAGGTTCATAGTGTTCCATAAAGCTCTGAAGGGCTCCATTTCCCCTTACACTTTCACAGGGTATTGATTTAAACCTCCTCAACCACTGAAAACAAACTAGCAATGAACTACTCAAGGTGCCCCAACCAACAGAGTTGTGTTCTTCAGATCTAGAGTTAAGATACTGAAAGAACCAAAGTTGTGTCAGGTGGAGATTAAAAACTTGTTTCCTAATACAAGCATATGCTATGAAAAGGACTGATTCTTCACAGGTATCAAGGGCAGCATCTTTTGAAAAGGGAAGGGGGAAAAGAAACACAAACATTTTATTTTTTTTTCCTTTGCATTTAATTTGACAGACTGAAAGGGACCCAAAGGTGGTTAGTGCTAACAGCACAGGAAAAGCTTAAGTACTAATTTTCTGTCTAGAACAGTTGAAGTTTCCTCTCTAAAAGTAAGGATTAGTGGTGCCTGGCCACCAAGACAGGAGAGCTCAGTTTCTAATGAAAACATAAATCTAGATTATTTTCCTGGATTACCCAAATTTCCCAAATGTGTAGTTTAGACTGAATGATTTAAACTCCTGCTTTAGAATTCTCTGCAAGTAAAATGTGCTCTAAATTTTCTGAGATGTATTTTGATGCCTAAAAATAAGTCCAAGTGCCCAAAAGAAGTACCCCAAATACGCACATTTCAGTCTTCCTTCTTCTCATGCCTTAGTGCAGGCATTTGCAAAACAAATGCTTTTTTTTCCCCCTCAAGAACTTAGTAAAGTAGTTTTTCAGGGATAAGAAGGAAAAAATCCCCATCCACAAAAAACAAGCAAATTCACATTATTACTGACCTGAGAAAAGTACTTTTAAGGTTAAAGAGTTCCAAGAAAGTAAATTCCTTTTACTAAGCCTATGGACCTCTGAGATGGACTTGTGAAACTATTGGAAAGGGAAAAAAAATAAACAAAAAACCCCCATGAACAAGAACAGGAACAACACAAGTACAAGAAATAACCTTCAGACTTCAAGCCCCAAGGTCAAATGTGACAGATGCTAGTCACTCCTTCATTTATTTTCCTTGACATCTATCAATGCCATCAATCTCAAGTGAAGTTGTAGATGCCAGAGAAGGAATAGCCTATAATTATTTGTAGTAACCTTCAGAAACAGGTGTTCTGTCTCTGACTGGAAGTGCTCAGTGCATAAACGTACACGTACCTGCTATGGGTTATATGGAGTAGCAGTATTTTGTGGCTTCCCTGCTGGTGCATGTTCAGATCTTATTTAAGAGACATCTTTTATTTCACATATTTACACAGAAGTCTTCAGATGAATATCAAGTTTGGTTAAGGCTCTAGGCTAGTCTGGAGGTCCCACTCACAGCACAAAAATCATCCCACAGTGGTAGATTGTGTTGACCTGTCAGCACCACAGCCTCAACCTCCCTTTGCCTCTAAGCATTGCAAGGATTTGTAGGGAGACACAAAGTCCCACTAACATAAAGCAATTACAATCTAAAAAGGCATAGAAAAATGTCCAAGAGAAATTACTCTGCTCTTTTCTATAGAGAAAAAGCAGCAACATGACAAGACAGGGAGTGTACCCAGCTCATGCAGGAAACATGGGACAGGTATCAGAAGTGAACTCAGTCAAGTAGTTCAAATCTCATGTTTCAAATCTACATCTGAGCAAGGCTGGGGTCCTGGTATTCCTGCTGAAGTAGCTGATCTGAGGATCTTCCCCACCTCCCCTATTCAGGGAGGCCTCAGTTACCTTCAGTCATGTTAACAGTATTAACATCCATTTGTTAACTTTATTTTTTGGGACAAGAACACGATTATGGAATTAGTGATAAGGGAGGTCTGCAATGAAAGACCAAATTGAAGTTATGCTGTCATTTGCTATGGGCTTATTAAAAAGTTTGGTTTGATATATAGCACATAATACTGCAACTTACCATTAATAGTGGAGGTAGAGGTGTAAAGTAGTAATGGTAATTAAAATGAACAACACTATTTTTGTCCTTGCCCAACTCTTAACTGCTCTGAAATTCAGAGATCAAAAGAAATAAAAATCAATCCTGTATTACAAACTCTGACCTTGCTGACAAGTTTTCCTTTGTGTTTTTACCACTCTATTATGCACATTTACAATTTTACTAGCTTTATAATTATAAATTTAACAAACGTGAAAACAAATAAGTGAAATTAAATCAGTGGCCACAGTGACAGTCTGACAAGCACTCAGTAGTTTCAGGTCAACATCCAAATTGTGAAAGTAACTTTGTTTTGCTAAATAACCAATATGCTACATAAACATAGTTGCTGTCTCCTTACCTCCAGTACCACAAAAAAACCCCAAAAATTAAGTCCATTAAATAGCAACAGGAAAGGATTGCATACAGCACCATGGGAACAGAAAAACAGCAAGACAGTACTCACATCTAGAGGCATTTGGGATAAATCAGATAGTGCTGTGGTCTGTAGCAGGAATTATAACTCTCTTGCCATTATAAAGGACCGATAGCATCACACTGATTGTCACCCTGTATGATTGGTGGATGCTTGTGAAACAAAACAAAATTGCAAGAGATGCTGGAAGAGACTAACCATATCAAAACCACATTCACAAAGTCAGATAATCTAGAAACTCTATCAGGCAACAAATTTAATTCTAACAGAATATAATAATGTGTTGTTCCCCACAAAGGAGTCCTACTGATTGCTTAGGAGTTGAATCAGAGAAGGTCTAACCAAAGGTGTTCCAAAACATAAAGATTAAATACAGAGTAAGATCTTTCTGCTCTTTAAAAATATAAAAAAGCTATATCTTTCTATTGAACTGATAAATAAGGATATAATTAACTTTTGAGTGGTAAGCATTGTTGCAAATATTATGTAGAAAAGTTATTATTGTCTTTGGCAAAATTTCTGTATAATATGAAGCAAGCATCCCTTTGCCAGCCTCTGGTGTTTCATCACTCAAGAACCATTCACAGTTATCACTTCTGGCATATTCCTCCTGGAGTCTGTTCCATCTGCCCTATCCAACTGCTATGTAATGCATCTTATATTAGTTAGTTTTCTTCCTATGCACAATAGATCAGCTGTAGTGAAATATGTCAAGTAAGAAAATAAAACAAATATGCATCTACCACACAACAATTTCTGTAATGACTATGCCTAATTATGGAATTGGTAGAACTCTAGTCCACAGGTTTGGGCTATTTTTTTCTAGAGATAATGAGACCAGATGAGCAAACAATGTCACAAGTTCTGCTTTTGAATCTCTATGTGTGCCAAGTATCCATCGAAATCACACCTGGTATTTTGCACACAAAGATAACACAGTTGAACGCTGGCAATAAATAAATATTGGGTGCTATGCTGTCTCTACCTGACAAATAAAATTTCATAGCTTTACATATATTCTGCTTAAAATCAGCTTCAAGTACTGTCAACCGAAACCTTTGCTTGTCTGGTTTCACCTTGAATGAAACATTAATGTCTGACAGCTTCCACTTTTTTCTCTTGTAAATGTAGGTGAACTGTGAAGACCTTGTAAGATATTAATATATGTAATTCAGGTTATGTGGTTAAAAAAAAAAAAAGAATGGCAAAAAGATACTGACACTGTGAATAGTTTAAGATATGAGAAAATTCACCGTGGAAATAATGTATTGCTTCACCACCCATCAGAGGCATTTGTTTCAATAAAACATACTCTTCCTTCTATGAGCTTGATTTTCAGCAACAGCATGGACTCACTACTGCACATATAAGAACGTAAGTTCCCTGGGAACTATGCACGCTTTACACCTCTTGTTTGCAAAACAATATATAAAGTGCATTGAATCACAGAAGTGTCATCTGTGAAATTTTAAAGTGTTTTTATTTCTAGCACAGGCTTACCATTGAGGAATTCAACTACTTGTGCTTGACAAATTTGGTGGCCTTCTATAAAGGGATTACAGTGTTGGTGGATAAGGGAACAGCAACTGATGTCATCTACTTGGACTTGTGCAAAGCATTTGATAAAGTCCCGCACAACATCCTTGTCTCTAAATTGGAGAGGCACGAATTTGATAGATGGACCATTTGGTGGATAAAGAATTGGCTGGATGGTCACACTCAAAGAGTTGTGGTCAATAGCTCAATGTCTAAGTGGAAATCAGTGATGAGTGGCATTCCTCAGGGATTGGTATTGGGACCGATGCGCTTTAACATCTTTGCCAGCAACATGAATGGTGGGATTGAGTGCACCCTCAGCAAGTTTGCCAATGACACCAAGCTGTGTGGTGTGGTCAACATGCTGGAGGGAAGGGATGCCATCCAGAGGGACCTTGAAAGGCTCAAGAAATGGTCCCATGCAAACAGCATGAAGTTCAACAAGACCAAGTGCAAGGTCCTACACCTGGGTCAGGGCAATCCCAAGCACAAATACAGTATGAGTAGAGAATGGATTTAGAACAGCCCTGAGGAGAAGGACTTCAGGGTGTTGGTTGATGAGAAGCTCAACATGAGTCAGCAATGTGTGCTTGCAGCCTGAAAAGCCAACAGTACCCTGGGCTGCATCAAAAAAAGCATGACCAGCAGATCGAGGGAGGTGATTCTCCCCTTTTACTCCACTCTTGTGAGACCCCACCTGCAGTACTGTGTCCAGTTCTGGAGTCCTCAACATAAGAAAGACATGCAGATGTTGGAACGTGTGCAAAGAAGGGCCACAAAAATGATCAGAGGAATGGAACAGCTTTCCTCTGAGGAAAGACTGAGAGAATTGGGGTTGTGCAGCCTGGAGAAGAGAAGTCTCTGAGGAGACCTTATAGCAGCCTTCCAGTACCTGAAGGGGCTACAGGAAAGCTGGAATTTTTACAAGGGCAAGTAGTGACAGGACGAGAGGAAACAGTTTCAAACTGAAGGAGAGTAGATTTAGATTGGATGTTAGGAAGAAATTCTTTAATGTTGTGGGTGGTGAGACACTGGCACAGGTTGCCCAGAGAAGTTGTTGGATGCCCCCTCCTTGGAAGCATTCAAAGCCAGGCTGGATGGGGCTTTGAGCAACCTGGTCTAGTGGGAGGTGTGCCTGCCTATTGCAGGGATTTTGGAACTAAATGATCTTTAAGGTCCCTTCCAACCCAAACCATTCTATGATTCGTGCCCAGAGCTAACACCTTCATAAAATTTTAGAAATCATTTGATCATACCATGGTCAAAGAATTCATTACCAAACTATATATATTTTTGCAATTTCTAAAACAAATTAAAATATTAAAAAGAACAGATTTCCAGTACAGGATTGATAGTTCATTGAAGAACTTTATTGAATTATTCTTGACTTGTGAACAGCTTTTCTTGATTCCTATTTAAAGAAAAGAAGTTTTTTACAGAAGTTAGATTTGTGTGGTTTCTTATCAGAGCTGGAATAATCAAATATTATCACTCCAAACAAAGGATAGAGAAACACTCATAAATTCTGGAATGAAGGCTCAGGGCAAGCGATAACAAATGGCTATATTATCATCTGTGGCTGCAGTCTGTGAGTAGGTACTTAACTATCCCTATGGGACATTTAGATGGACAAATTATTGAGCCTTTCCACGTTGCTGAGCTGGAGGAAGAGCTACTATATCTCACAGTGAAGAGACAAGACCAGAGCAGGAAAATGAACAAGTCAGTTGTGTTCATAGCACACAGAGTACCAAGGAGTTAGCCATACAAAATCATGGAAGCCACAGGCACATCCTTATTACTCCATGTGACACAGAAATGCTGTTGGGGAGCAAGCTACACTTATTGCAAGAGTATGGGGTAGACAAGCTACAACCAAAACCATCTTCTTTAAAAGCACAGACCTTCTTTACTGTGGTGACAATCTCCACCTGCAATGCATAGCTGAGTAGTCCATATTGTCTCCAGCAGATGGCAAAGGTAGACATTTGTCACCATAGTTAAAGTGATCTTTTCCTTCCCTTCAAGACTCCTTACATTTGGCACTTGCCTGTGCTCCTAGTGAGTTCTGCCTGTCCACAGATCCAAACTAGACTTCCTCCATGCAGGACAGCAAAGCATTTTACACACAGCAGTATTCCCTGCAAGTGCCAAGGACAGTGACATTGCCAATGCAGGAGGCACTTTGCACAAAGCATGTTTATTAGCTCTGACACAAAGCACAGCATTTGCAAAGAGCTAAGGAAGAAGACAGCTGCTGTGGCTCTCCTAATTACCTTTCCCCAGACATCAACAGTAATTTACAATTTGGATGATGTTGCTGGAACTAAGTATGATCTAGATCCACATACAAGCTCTCCTCCCCACTTTTATAGACCATGTGTTATATGAGAATTACAACTTTTCAAACTGTTTCTATAAATTAGGTTATCTCCTGTAAGGTTTTTTTATTGAGCATTCTCCTTTCGCTACTGGAAAATACAGAATTTTCTGTAGACAGTAATCAGATAATTTCATCTTGTTACATGCACAAGCCAGCAGGACTTGCTACTAGAAACTCTTCCTTGTTTTGATGTGATATGTACAATATTTGAGATGCTTAGTAAAAATTATGCTTCTCAATACATATTTCATAGTAGAAGTAAAAAATAAATAAAAAACCAAACCCAAACCTCAGTATATAGAACAGGTAAAACATTAGCCTCACATATATCCATATTCAATTCTAACTTTACTGTAAATATTTACTGTGTTCAGCTCCGTGTGTTTTGCTGCTAAAGAAAATTTAAAAGAATGCACAGGAAGTCTGACAAATGAAGACATCATCAACAATTAATCTTAATTGCACAAACAGTTGCACCCCTGAAAAATCAAAAGCTTTCCTCCTCTGGCAATAGCTCTGAACTGCTTTATTGACAAGTGATGACATTTAAAAAAAAAAACGCAAATGCAAGACAAAACGTAAAATATATGCAGACACATGAAATTGCAAGGACTTAGTAGATATTCTAAGCCCAACAGTACACTTGAGTAGTAAAAAGGAATCAGGTAGAGCAAATTAGACAGAAAAGCTTTAAAGTTCGGATGAGTATCCACACTGTCTGCACTTGCAAGCACTGATAATTAAAGATGATGTCCATCTAGAGAGTCAATGTTATATCGACCCAGTAGTTTGCTGATGCTTTGTATAATAAAATGTGCACCAGACTCCACCTTCTACAATAATTTAGACCCATGCAAGACAAACATCTACTTGGTGTGTTGTCCTGCTCCCCTTAGTAGATGTGCAGTATGCATTTTGTGGCTGTATTCCTACACAATCGTGATTCTTGTCAACTCAAGCTGTGAGTCAAATGAGAAGATGAGACTTACCCATGTTTCTCTGGACTCTCCACTGATAAGACTTCACTGCTGCTTTCGTCAATGGAAAGGATACGAGCAATATATTCTCCGCTCTGCTGGTAAAATTTATAAACAGCCACTTGAACTATGCATTGGTCACTGCTGCTTCTCAGCCACGGGCTCAGGATGATAGGGCTTGGCCTCTCTGATGCATTGAGAAACAGAAACGAACCTAGAACAGGTGAGACAACAAGAAAGCTTTAAGAACAAAGAAAACCCCAAAGCCTCATAGAATGCAGCTGAATAAATGTAATTTTTATACCACAGTTCACTCTGCAGCTCTTCCATACCTCCCAGGTAAAGCTTGTCTTTGCCAACTAGTTTGGAAAGTTTGTCCATTTTGTATTAAACCCGTTAAGATCTTCCCAGGGAGGCAACAATTCAACTCATGTTTGGATGGTCCAAAACAAAAATGACATTTAGATTTAATTACCAGAAAAAAGGCATAAAGTGGAAAAACCCATAAATATTAAGGGCAGAGAAAAATAACAAACAGTAATAATAAAACTCAATTAACCAAGAGACTTCCAAAGTTATGCCCAGACAGGTGATTGAGGAGTTTTAAGTTTAGATTGTTGCCTTCCTGTACCTATTTTTCTTGGACTTCATCCCCATCTCTGTAACCTCTCAGGTGTGGTCCAGTCCCAAACTCTATGGCCTTGGTTCAATAGGATCTTGATTTGACATCTCTAATATATTTATTTTATTTTTTTAAATAATATTTATTTCTATTTCTCTCACTCAAACAAAAAACCACAAATTCAATAGCTTTACTTTTGCTCTTCTATAAACAGAAGAGTGCAGCATTTTTTAGTCATTAGAGTCAGGATAAAGGCCTGACATAATTTTATTTCTTCAGCAATTCATTCTAATGCATTAATTTTATATGCAGCTAACCCACGTTAAACATTTCATTATTATCCAGTACATTGACTCCCTTGGCCTAATTCTATTTCAGTACAATCTGAGGGTTATCCAGTGGGACAGAGGTAGAGTCAAATTAATCCCTTTTGGCAGCCGACCAATTTACCCACAGAGCAAGCACACTGGGGTGTGTAGTTGGTAAATGAAAGGTGCAGTTAGGTAAATGAAAGGGATGACTTTTGAAGCAAGAAAAAAATGTGATATTTCACAGATTCTAGCAAGACTGGTCAGATAATCAAGACAATGAGATTTAATTTCCTGGAGTGTCCATTAATAAAACCTGTCTGTTAATACTTAAAAGATGCAGATCTGATGAACGGTTTAATTTCGTAGAGAGAGAAACTAAGGCTCAACAGGGCTGTAATTTAAACCTCTTTTTAACTGTGCATGAATTAGCAGAAGCAGTAGCTTGTTTTCAAAAATACCGAGGTTGAATTCTCAGAGGAATTATCTTCTGCATCACTGAGTGTTATGGTTTGAGGGGCACAGGCTAATTTTATAGCATCAATACAAGGACCTAGAGAGAGAGCGTTTAGGACCCTGAGGGATTCAGAGGGGCAGAACAGAGAGGGGTCTGTATTCCCTCCCACTTCCTGCCATACCCAGGCCAGGCCATATCTTGCCATATAAAAGCCTGGAGGACAGGAAGTCCATCTCCTTCCTGCTTTGTTGTGCTTGGAGGTCTTGGAGAGAGGTTCCTGCTCTTTGTCTTCATCTCCCACATGCTCTGCAGGATCTGAATCCATTTGGTGCTGGGAAGAGTGTTGGATCCTTTTCCCAAGTCAGCTCTGCTGTGATAGACTGTCGGACACTCATATCGGCAATCATCGAGATTGGGTTTTGTACACATTTGTTCCTTTCCCCACGTGTTCCTATCCCTTCCCCGTTCTATTAAACCTGTTCTACTTTTAACTTCCAACCTTTAAGTTTCTCTTCCTTATTCCCCTTTTATCTTCCCCTGGGAGGGTGGAGGGGAGTAACGAAGAGCAATTCTGTTCTCTGGGTTTTGGTTCACCCTGACCACTAAACCCACACACTGAGTATGGCTCAGCTGAGATCCAGGGTGTTTAAGAAATCCTGTGGAGGGGCCATGAATGCATCCTGCTCATCTTCACCTCGATGTCTAAGCTGTGCACCACAAGGTGCAAACCAGCCACTCTGAGCTCCTGTGGTAGTTCACCTCATCCTAAAATGGATCTGGTGAATTGTCCTTTGGTGGTTCGCATTTCTCTCCACTGAACTGAGGGTCAAGAGCTCAGATTTTAATATCTCACTGTCAGATGCCAGTTTAGAACAGGGGAATTGCACTCATGCTCACAGACGTCCCCTTTGAAAAAGTCTGATTTGACAATTCATCTCAGGTCACGCACAAGATAATAATGGAAGAGTTAAAATTGAAACAGGAATCCTGTCAACCACCATGTTTCCTTCCCATACACACATTTATCATAAGCAGCATTTTTCACATACTTGTCAAAAACAGGGGTTTGGGGTTTTTTTGACATTGGCATCATGTTAATGATATCTCTAAAACTAGAAAACATTTGTAATGAGAGAAACGCACAGAAATACATAAGGTACAGCTTGCTCACATGTCAAGGTTTGTAAACAAAGATGAGTGCAATGTAGTTGCAGCATTATTTTTTTAATAACGAGATTCCTTTATGTGAAATACTAGTCTTTAATCCAGTTACTAATGTAATGGTTTCAGGAGTTTAAACAAATTCTGTTATTGTCACAGTTATATATATATACACAGTATTTTTGCTGGTCAGTAAAATATGAACAAAAACCCTGCCACATGTATCATCCTTCCCTGTCTCTCCCTTCTGTTGCAAACAAAAGAGAATTAGAGCACTAAATCTTGTGGCTTTAATTGTACCATCCTCATAAGAACTCTGAAATCTATGACACGAAAGGGAGCAAAGAGTCTTCTGGCAGCAGAAAGATACTAAGTGTTGGAATAATTGCTGATGGTAACTTGCCAGGTGCAAGAATTGTTTGCTCATCTTACTGCCTTGCAACAGGGAATCAGATTTTAAAAATAAAAAACAAACAAAGGTAGCGCTCATTCCTTCTCTTCTTGCAGTGGTTCTAAATAAAGAGCGCTTTCAAGGATAGTCCCCTCTTATGTCCTGACTTGGGCCAGGTTTGAAACATCAGTGAAGTCTAGTAGTAGACAAGGCCAGCTGCAATAGCAAATTTGTGAAATAGTCACTAATGTCCTCTGTTTTGCCCTCTATTTTTATTCTCTATTTACAGGGCTTTACTTTGCAATTGTGGCTTATTACACATGGCCAGTTCTATCTACGAAATTATATTGCTAAAAGGAATACTATTTTGGCATGGTGGGGGCTACCCTGGCAAACTCTCCCAGGATGCGAGGAAGAACAGCCCCACGCTATGCTACTGTGAAGCAGTGCCTAGAAAATTGCTCGGAAGGATATGGCTATTACACTCTGTACCTCACCACCGGTACACAGTCTTGTCAGAAGTGTTCTAGTGCATACTTTTGGGGAGATCACCTACCTGGGAAAATACTAGAACTATAATAGAGTACCTTTTTTAAAAAAAAATTGAATTTATTTTAGAATCATAGAATCATCAAGGTTGGAAGAGACCTTCAAGATCATCCAGTCCAACCGCCTACCTACATCACCACTAAACCACATCACCCAGTGCCGCATCCAGATGCATCTTGAACAACTCCAGGGACGGTGACTCCATCACCTCCCTGGGCAACCCATTTCAATACCTAATTCACCCTTACAGTGAAGAAATTTTTCCTAATGTATTTTTTAAAATTTACTTTAAAAAAAGAGAGAATTTTTTTTGCTCTTACTGCATGTCTAGTCCATATGTGCTAAGGAAAGAATTATCAGAGCTGCATTTGGCTCTGGTGTTACTGGAACCGTTTCCAAAGTTGAAATAAGGGGTACTTGTTATGAAACTAGGCAGAAAATGGAGAGGCTTTGTTACACAGCAGAATTCGAAGATTCCTATTCATGCACTACAAGTTAGATCTGCTTATTACAGAGCAGACCAGCGAGTTCCTGGGAGACCTAACACCCACAGTGAACATTAACATTGCACACACTCTTTTCCACATAAGCAATAGTCTCAAAAAAAAAATTCAGATAAACCCTATTTCATGATTTTGCATACATGACATATCTGTCAGTCAACTGCATACATACACACACATACACAGAGTCGACAACATGCTGACACAGGCCCAAATCCTCTTTCATTGAAGTTTACAGCTTTATGCTACTGAAATCAATGGCATCAAACCTCACAAACTAATAATTAACATTTCTGAAGTGAGAAATGACATGTTTTGAGCACAACTTCTCATACTTTTCCCTTCCCTCAAAAGCATAATCTCTCTGTCATGGCTTGCCACTGTTCCATGCGATGGCTTTTCACAGGATCAATATGAGCACCATTTCCAGGATCAGATTAGAGACTGCTACTTCCAGTTAAAAAAATCACATGGAGACTGATTCCCCATCCATGCCAAGGGACAGAAGAATATTCTGTTTCACACCAGTGGACTTTCTGGGCAAAATTATAAGCTATGTGTTCACTTGTATTTCCCTCCAGTGGGAGGGAATCCATATGACACTCTCTGAGATCATTGTGTAGACCCATAAGACTGTAAAGTTCCAGCTCTAATTTCCACACACTTATTTTCTTCTATTAGCTTCCAGCTCTAACAAAGCTCTTGGGATCTTCCAGGGTGAATAGCTAGAAAAAGTACTGTAGCTGCAAGCAAACTTCTGCTGCTATCTAGATATCAAGGGATATAAACTGAGTTGAAAGGCGCCTTCACAGTACATGCTGCCAGTGTCGTGATCTACCATTCAAGACTCTATTTGCTTTTCAGAAAGATGTTCACCAATGAGTCATTTCAGGAGTATTCCTCTGTGTTTTAAATTGGACTCTGGCTGCACAGCGCAATGTTGATATTAAAGAGATGCAGTTAAAAGAATCACATTGTAACTAGATATACAGACACAGACACAGGCACTTAGCACTTCCTGGGTCCTGGGCTCATTCATCATCATCATGCAGAACCATGTGGTTGAAGAGAGAACAGCATTCAGTATTTCACACCAAATACACCTGTTTTGCATTAAATGACAGAAATCCCACAAGCTGATATTGCTCTGTGGTGTTTCAGAAACTGCTAGTCTAAATTGCAAATACTTTATTTTCCACATTCCTCCTAAACACTCACAAACTCTGGAAGAACCTTATCAATAGTACTCAGCTTCTAATCATATTTTTCCCAACATTTTTAATACCTGCAGTCACAATGCAATGGATTTCCTGATTCTCATGCACTGTGTCTGAAAACATCTCTGGCAACTTGCTGTAACTTCAGACAATCACACATGAAAAGTTATCTATGCTTAAGCACAGAGAATTACTGCAGTTGACATAAAAGGAATATTACATGAAAAAATTAATATATCCTGCATGAAAAAATTGCTGTTGATCCTTTGGAAACATGTTTACAAAATTTAATATTCATGTAACAAAAAGGGAAGGATGGCTTATCAGGTTAGTAGCAAAATGTTTTCAAGATGATGAAGACACCTTCAAGTTGTGCTGTTCAGAACTAACGAGGTAACAGAGATATTTGTAAAAACAAAAACTGTTGCTAATGTACTATGCAAGTACAGATAGATTATGAATAAAGCACCTGTCCAAAGAAGCTTTCAAATTAAGTGGTATAGACTGGTAAGATTCAAAATCACACCAGCAATGAAGACCATTTCTACAATCTTTGGTCCAACATCTTTGTCTGATACAGATGCATAAAACACCTGAAACTCATGCCAATGAGAATTCTGAGGCAACCCTGAGATGTTCAAAAGACAGAGCTTGGCCCTAGAAACTGGGCAAACTTAGTATCCTATTCTTAGCCCCTTTAGAAGCTGGCCATCTGATAACTACCCAATAGCTTTGAATGCACCCTGCTAACTGCTCATACCTTAAAAATTCTTCCTAGTCAGTCTCAGGGTAAACACAGTACAGAGCCAGGTCAGGTTCTTCTGCTAAACAACCTCATGATGCTCAGCGAGGTCAGTGCACCCTATTGCATCCTTTGATTTTTCTGCGACAGCAGCCTAGGAAAGATGGTTGCAGCCCAAAAAGACAGCAGCCTGAGAAGTTACAGTAGAAAATAAGGTTCTCCAGGAAAGCTTTCACTGCAGAAAGTGGCAACCAGCTCTTCTGGGACAAACACATGGAGGCAACTCCTCAGCTTGCACCTGAGGTCTAGGATTTCCAGCACAAGATGTTCTTGTGTACCTGACATCACACAATCAAATAAGATCATAAAGATGTAACATCAAGCAGGGCAATGGGACATAGAAATCAGTTACAAAAGTGGCATACACTAGTATTCATGAAGAAGGAAGTTCACATTATTTGAAAATAATATTTAGCAACACACTCAAGCCAATAATACACATAGAGCAGATATCCAAATACTTGATACAAATAAAAGTGCCTCCATGCCAATTCAAGCAGATTTCTTCCCTATTAACTAAGGACCATAGCTTGGTTATTTTTATTTTCTTTAAAAGCAAGGCTCAAAACATAGCTAGGCTGACTTCATCCCATCACAGTTATAAAGCAGCAATTTAGCAATCCTTTGTAAAACTGAGAGATCGTTATTCTGACAATAAACTCCATCTTCCTACTAAATCCTACTAAAAGGATTTTATTACCTTTCACGCACAAGTTCAATACTCTACCAGATTAAATTAGAGCTGTAAAAACTATTAACAGTCAATGTCTGTTGGGGACTGTACAGCAGAAAAAAAAATTAAATCAACAGAGAATATTTCCACTAGTATCACAAAACATCCTACTAGAACTGGTCTTTGAATTCTTCATTTTATACTCAATTTTCAAATAAAGTATTCAAGCAAAACTCATAGTAGGAGCTCAGTAGTTGATAAAAGCCATGGAAGAACTGGGCACTACCTGAGTGACAACATTAAGAAAATATACTGCTATACTTTTTCTAGGCTTATTTATACGGATTTTCTAATTGCCTCATCAAGGCTCTGAAATGTGCTGAACACTAAGAATGTGAATAGTCTCCAGTGCTGAGCGCAATGTGACTGCATAAGCACCAGAAGATTTGCAACATGCTGTATTTGCATCTGACTTAAAATTCATGAAGGTAATAATAGCGTTTGAATTATTACAAATTTTGGAGCTGAACAATTCTTAACAATCTAATTATGGTAATAGGATGATATCTTACCTCTTTTGAAGTCGATAAGAGTTCTTGCTATTAGCTTAAATAGAACCAGGATGTCACTTCTAATATCTAGCAGGTATGTGAGCAAGTTTCTCTAGATGATGCAAGAGCAATTCAGAAACACTAATGAATTCATACTGACTCTTGTGGGCATGTAATACATTTCACAAATGGACAAGTTAAGGCAGACATTAAACAACTGCAAACAGCATGTGGCCAAGACTGGTATCAGAGCAAAGATCTGCAAGTCAAGGATCTTAAAAATCACCTCCTATTCAAGTATTTTTCATTTCCTAAATATAAAAAGAAAGCGAAATAATCCATCAAAGCAAAATAAAGTCAGGTTTTGTCCTCTCACTAAGGCATCAGGCAAATTTGATATGCCCCGTATTATTTCTCTTAAATTCAAAGACTTTACTCATATAAAACCTGTGATTTTTGCAAACTGCAGCGATGCTATAGAAACATAACATGAAGTTAGGAAAGACAGGAGTTCTCTCTTTTCTCATGCTCCAGTCCCCCAAAATTTTTACCTATCCTGTTAGATGCAATCCTGAAGCCTTACTTGCAGAGGCAGCACTCTCCTAGCAGTGACCTTCACACAGCTCTTTCACAGGTTTCCCCTGTTGCTTCCCTAAACTCAGGTATAGTGTCCAAAAGAACACTATTACAAAACGTTATTACTATTTATCAGTTTAAATTCCAGTAATTCCTAGCATATCCATACGGAAAGCTGAATCTCATTACATTATTCACTTTAGATAGAAAACCATAAAAGATGTTTTTCTCACAAAGCATTTTACAACCAGTTTTTCAAAAGGAAAAACTCAGAAGGAAGAAAACAACTAAATGCTTCAGGTATTGCCTTCTGTAATGGCAGCTAGAGCCAGATGCTGTTACAGCCCAATTCCTAAATGTGTCAGCAGTGTTTGCTCCCAGCTGAAAAGCACTGAACTGAAAAAAGTAGTTAGTTAATTAAAAACTTAAAATTCAATGCTGAAATGAAAATCTTTCCCAGACAATGACAGAAGAGTGTTAAATAATTCAGCCTTGCACAGCTGATTAACCAATATGCATCTTCCCTTTTGCTGCTGACAGAGGCGAATGACACGTTACTTTTGAGATCTCTGTTCTGAGACTAGAGGATGGGGGAATTTTCTGTCATCATGAGCAAGACAGACAGACCTAAAGGGAAAGCTAAGAGGAAGCTGGTTCTGTCAATAAAGAGAGACAGAACGCCTGTTCAATACTCCACAGTGTGTGCAGTAATTAAGGGGAAGGCATGAAAGAAAGCCTAATGCTGTGTCTCTAGTTGCCACTTTGCTCTCGAGTGTGCTTATTTGATTACACTCAGGAGGCTAGAAGCTCAAAAATTAAGAAGTTTGACAATACTCTGACGCACAAGTACCTGAATAGAAACGTGCCTGGAACAGAAAGGGTATTGCAACAACTCACAGTTCAGTAACATCAGAGACCACATTAAACAAGTAGCAAGTACTGTGAGAAAAGCCACAAGAGAAGGCGCATAATTAAATCTATTTGGTATACTCCTCCTCCTTTTTCATTCCGTGCCAGGATTAAACTTATCACATAGAGGCTGTCATTATGTCAGTGTTAAGTGCACAAGAGTCGTAACTCAGACCATTGGAAAACCATGAAATTGGTCCACAGATAACACAAATAAGATAAATCTTGAGGAGATGATGTATTTTAATGTCTCATACATTTTAATCTGACCGTGTCAGCCTCCCCTGTACTTACACATACATCCGTGCACACAGTGTCAGGAGATGATTAGTTGGCCAACTCTCCTCAAAAGTATTGGAGAAGGCAATGATCCTATCCAGAGCTTGTTGAATGCCTGATAGCTTAAATCATCTGTTACCAAATCCCTACCCACTCTGAGGCTCAGCCATCCTTTCTCCATACTTCCTCCATCTTTAGTCTCCATGCCACTCCATCCCAAGTCTGCCTTTCGGTAGCTCTGTTCTGCACTATCAATTCTTCATGCTAGTTTTGTCTGACAGACCCATTTCCACTCATGTTTTAGCTCCAGAGATTCCTTATATTTTCTGTGCTTTCCTTAGTCATCGTTGCAGGGATGAAAAGGGAGAAGAGTGGCTTGGCACACCAATTATAGGATGGGAAGAAAAGCGGGTGGCAGAAACCTTTTGAGGACCACTCTGCTCTCCTGTGAAAACTGCACTGGCTGCTAGGTTTCTGTTGGGGTAGGACGATGTCAGAGGATGTAGAGAGGCAATTAGGAAAGCCAAGGCCTCCTTGGAACTTAACCTTGCAAGTCAGGTCAAGGATAATAGAAAGGGCTTTTTCAAGTACATAGCAAATAAAACTAATACTAGGGGCAATATAGGCCCATTGATGAATGAGGTGGGTGCCCTAGAGACAGAGGATAGAAAGAAGGCAGAGGTACTGAATGCCTTCTTTGCCTCTGTCTTTACTCCTGTAAGCTTTCCCCAGAAGCCCCTGATCCCTATAGCCCCAGAAGAAGTCAGGATAAAGGAGGAGTTTGCCTTGGTAGATGAGGATTGGGTTAGGGATCAGTTGAGCAATCTGGACATCCATAAATCAATGGGTCCGGATGGAATGCACCCAAGGGTGCTGAGGGAGCTGGCAGAGGTCATTGCTAAGCCACTCTCCATCATCTTTGGTAAGTCATGGGCAACAGGAGAGGTGCCTGAGGACTGGAGGAAAGCAAATGTCACTCCAGTCTACAAGAAGGGCAAGAAGGAGGACCCGGGTAACTATAGACCGGTCAGCCTCACTTCCATCCCTGGAAAGGTGATGGAACAACTTGTTCTTGGCACTATCTCTAGGCATATCAAGGATGAGGGGGTCATTAAGAGCAGTCAACATGGCTTTACCAAGGGTAAGTCATGTTTGACCAACCTTATAGCCTTCTATGAGGAAATAACTAGGTGGATAGATGATGGTAGAGCGGTAGATGTGGTTTATCTCGATTTCAGTAAAGCATTTGACACTGTCTCCCACAGCATCCTCGTAGATAAGCTGATAAAGTATGGGTTTGGTGATCAGGTAGTGGGGTGGATCAAGAACTGGTTGAAGGGAAGAAGTCAGAGAGTTGTGGTCAATGGGGCAGAGTCTGGTTGGAGGACTGTGACTAGTGGAGTGCCTCAGGGGTCGGTACTGGGACCGGTGTTGTTCAATATCTTCATCAACGACCTGGATGAGGGTACAGAATGTATCCTCAGCAAGTTTGCTGATGACACTAAACTGGGAGGAGTGGCTGACACACCAGAAGGTTGTGCTGCCATTCAAAGAGACCTTGATAGGCTGGAGAGTTGGGCGGGGAGAAACTTAATGAAATTCAACAAGGGCAAGTGCAGAGTTTTGCATCTGGGGAAGAACAACACCATGCACCAGTACAGGCTGGGGGCTGACCTGCTGGAGAGCAGTGTAGGAGAAAGGGACCTGGGGGTCCTGGTGGACAGGAGGATGACCATGAGCCAGCAATGTGCCCTTGTGGCCAAGAAGGCAAATGGCATCCTGGGGTGCATTAGAAAGGGGGTGGTTAGTAGGTCAAGAGAGGTTCTCCTCCCCCTCTATTCTGCCTTGGTGAGGCCACATCTGGAGTATTGTGTCCAGTTCTGGGCCCCACAGTTCAAAAAGGACAGGGAACTGCTTGAGAGAGTCCAGCGCAGAGCCACAAAGATGATTAAGGGAATGGAACATCTCCCTTATGAGGAAAGGCTGAGGGAGCTGGGTCTCTTTAGCTTGGAGAAAAGGAGGCTGAGGGGTGACCTCATTAATGTTTATAAATATGTAAAGGGTGAGTGTCAGGATGATGGAGCCAGGCTTTTGTCAGTAATGACCAATGATAGGACAAGGGGCAATGGTTGTAAACTGGAGCATAGGAGGTTCCATGTAAATATCAGGAAGAACTTTTTCACTGTGAGAGTGACAGAGCACTGGAACAGGCTGCCCAGAGAGGTTGTGGAGTCTCCTTCACTGGAGATATTCAAAACCCGCCTGGATGCGTTCCTGTGTGATGTACTCTAGATGACCCTGCTCTGGCAGGGGGGGTGGACTAGATGATCTTTCGAGGTCCCTTCCATCCCCTTAGATTCTGTGATTCTGTGATTCTGTGATGGCATATAGTGAACGAGCCATTTGATAGCCTTTTGATTAAACACTCAGCCACATACCAAAGGTCATCTCAAGGAGCAGGAAACAGGAAGAACATTGATTGTTTCCAAGTCAGGCACAGGAAGGGACACAGGAAGAGACACTGGGAAGTAAGCCAACGCTACTTCTGAACGACGTGGACAGTGTACTACCAGGAAGAAAATGGATCAATGGGAGTGTTGCTAATTGGACCAATGGGAGTGTTGCTAGCACACATGACTGCCCCACGTAAGAGGGACATTAACCAGAGAGCGCATATTAGGCTCGTGATGCAAACGTATATAAGGGGTAGTTAAGTAAATAAAGAGGTCTCTCACGTGATTCACATCCTTGATTCCCCCACAGGTTTCCTTCTGCTAGAATCCTTCTGATTCAAAAAATCCACTTGACATTCACACATAGGAAAAAAGCAAGGTTCACCCACACACCACTTAGCAAGGAGTAGACAAGTGAGGGGACAACAACCCTTTCCCCTAGGTCTGACAACGGGTTAGAGCTTCTCTGTACATTGACAGACAGGCTGAAAAATGACACGGCAATCAAATAAAGAGAACAGGAGTCAAAGAGCTTACACATAATGAATTTTCCCTGGGCCTTGAGATCAGTTACAAAAAAGTGTTCTCCAACAACACAGTTAAACTTCACATGTAGATAGCATTTTATAAAATCAAAATGTTCCACAAACATTAACTGATTAAACCTCAGGACTCTCAAAATCCATTTTTCAAACTGGAAAAGATAGCACAAAAATGAGGGGTTTGCCTCCTTAATGCAGTAAAATCAGGCATCACACAGAATTAGTAGTTTGAACTGCTCAAGTGCCAACAATATTATTTATGATGGCAACATTCATTTGAAAGAGCTGGTTTCATCTGCTTCTTGCAGTTAGCTCTTTAATTAAAATTCTACCTAATCTGCCTTGTTCGTGAAATAAAGATAGTGGTACAGCTGAAGGAAGGAGGATGGTTCTGATGAAGGCTATGTGTCCTGGTGAGATCAGATCTCATTAGACTGGACTCCAGCTATCTGGTCATGGTTCTGGCCTCTGGAGGGCTTTCCAGTACAAGGAAGGAAACAACCTGCCCACTGCTGTCACTGTTTTACAACAGGATCACTGAACCACATGAACAGGAAAGCCCCTCCACAGGTCTCCGTCCAGCATCCTACTCCGAGCAAGACCATCACCAATATTAGATGAAGACAGCTGTGGCTTTGTGCAGCCAAGTCTCAAAAGACTCCAGACATGGAGACAGCTGCTCTGAGTTAACTTGTTCCAGCACTGCACCCCCATCCTGTGAAAGTCTTTCCTAAAGTCCAATCTGGGCCTCCCAAACAGCAAACTGTCACCACTGCCTCTTGTATCATCTGCTAATGCTGAGAAGAATTTGGCTCTGCTATCTTTGTAACTCTCCATTGGATGGCTGTAGGCCACCACTAGTTTACTTCTCAGACACCTCTTTCCAGCCTAAGCAAGCCCAGCTCCCTCCACCTTTCCATGGGAGATACGTGCTGTGGGCCCCTGAACACATGAGAAGCCCCCACTAGGCCCTGACAGTTACTACACATCCCCCTTGACCTGAGAAGGGGAGTCAAGCACAGACAGAACAACCTGGGTGGGGCCTCACCACCAACAAGCAGGCTGGGATCATAACTTCCTCAGTGCTAGCTGCCTTCCTCCTGACTGATTTTGGGCTGACTGCCTATCTATCCTATCCGTGATAGGTTGGGTCCTCTGCAATCCTTATGACCTCTTCAGAAGGACTACTCAGCTTCCCAATCTGGGATGCTGAACCGGCAGGACCTGTGCCAGGGGCAGAGCTTTTCACTTCTGGTGGCTCCAAAAGGATCCTGTTAGCCCAATCCTCAAGTTTACCAAGGTCCCTCTGAAGCAAAGCTCTGCCATCGAAGCGCATCAGCCAAGCTCACTGCCCTTTCAGTTGAGGATCATCTGGAAATTTGACCAGTGTCTCATCATGCAGACCACAGATTAGGATACTGAGCACTACTAGCCCCAGTACTGGCTTCTGGGGCCAGCTTTGCTCCATGCTGTCTGCCACTGGGCATGAAGCCACCAAGTATTATTAGCCTCTGAGCCCAACAGCCCAGCCCAACAGGCTGTTCACCCACTCAGGTCTCCTCAGCTCCCACATGAGAGTATTGGGGATGATGGTGTCTAAAACTTCACTAAAGTCAAGGTGAAGCACATCCATGGTCCTCCATTGCTCACACAGCCAGTGATTTGACACAGGAGACCATCAGGCTGGTGACCTATGATTTATCCTTGTCAAATCCATGCTGACTATTCCCAAGTATTTTCTTGTCCTCTACCTGTTTGGGAATGGAGTCCAAGAGGATGTGCTCCATGTTCTGTCTAAGGACTGACATGAAGCAGACCAGCCTGTAGTTCTTTCAGTCCTCCATCTTGCCCTTTGCAGAAATGATGCAATAATGCTAGTCTTTTCAGATTGCCAAGGACCTTTCTCAATTGCAATGATTTCTCATAGATTTTGGACACTGACCTCAGTTTACTTTTACAGTACATTTGGGTTTGCCCAGTCCCAGGGATTTGAATGCATCTAGGTTCTCCAAGTAGCCCCTAACTTAGTGCTCTCCCAGTGCTGGCTACCCCATTGCTGAAACCATGCTGCTACATGCCAAGGCCTGCAAGCAGTCTTGGCCTGGAAATGCAGCAAAAGAAAAGCACTCAATACTTTTACCTTCCCAGTATCATCTGTGACTAGGTTGTGTTGTCATCTCTGTCTAAACATGCTTTAATGTGTACCAAGGAATATGAATGGATCATTTTAAATGCTTTTTTTTTACAGGGCCTGGGAGTCTCACTGAAGGCCAGACCTCTTTACAGAGAAAACCTTAGAAAGTTGCTGCACCAAAGAGTACAGGAGAATGAGGGAAAAGACAGCTGGCAGCTGTGAATGGACAGACAGTGATAATGGCACACAAGGAAAGCTGGGGAGGGACTTTTTATGAGCGCATATAGTTATAGGACAGGGGGAAATGGGTTCAAACAAAAGGAAGGTAGACTTAGACTGGATATTAGGAAGAAGCTTTTCACTGCAAGGGTGGAAAGACACTGGAACAGGCTACCCAAAGAGGCTGTGGCTGCCCCCTCCCTAGCAGTGTTCAAGGCCAGATTGGATGGGGCTTTGAGCAGGCTGGTCTAGTGGGAGGTGTCCCTGCCCATGGCAGGGGGGTCGGAACTGGATGATCTTTAAGGTCCCTTCCAGCCCAAACCCTTCTATGATTTGAAGAAGGAAACAAATAGGAGCTTCAGTCATGTCAACAGTGACCATTAAAGCACACGTATCTCAAAATATTTTTGCTACAATACCAAACCATAATTCCTGTGCCTCCTCTCTTCTCTTCAGTTTGCTATTAAGTGATTAACTTAGAAATCACATTTCTGCTGAGAAAGAGCCATTTCTTCTTTACTTATTCTGCAAACCACCTATCACACTTTTGGTCTCAGAATACAATGAACTGACTGAAATAATAACGACACTGTTTTTTCCAGCATAGACAACCAAGCCCTCCAGTCATCTTGCAGGCAAATACCCATGGGGCTGCAACATGGGTTTCACATGAGTACAGATTGTAAAAGTTCAAGCTCTTGATAAACATTATGGATCAAAGACTGTACAGGTCTTTGCTCTAAAACAAAACAACATAGCCACAGGGGATCTGTCCACTGAACAGGGCATGCCAATCATCTCACATGCTGTATTCCTGCTTTCAGTGTGCCTTTTAAATCAATGCTACTTCTCAAGAGAGAAATGTTTATCTTAAAAAATAACGAATTTGGACAGCACAATGTCAAGTTATAATGGAGAAATTTTACATGAAATTCAATTAAACAACATTAAACATTATACATTATAAGAGTTTTCTTCTTCATAGAAGAAAAGTGGGGTAGAAAGAAGAAAAGGTAGTGGGGTGGATCGTGAACTGGTTGAAGGGAAGAAGTCAGAGAGTTGTGGTCAATGGGGCAGAGTCTGGTTGGAGGACTGTGACTAGTGGAGTGCCTCAGGGGTCGGTACTGGGACCGGTGTTGTTCAATATCTTCATCAACGACCTGGATGAGGGTACAGAATGTATCCTCAGCAAGTTTGCTGATGACACTAAACTGGGAGGAGTGGCTGACACACCAGAAGGTTGTGCTGCCATTCAAAGAGACCTTGATAGGCTGGAGAGTTGGGCGGGGAGAAATTTAATGAAATTCAACAAGGGCAAGTGCAGAGTTTTGCATCTGGGGAAGAACAACACCATGCACCAGTACAGGCTGGGGGCTGACCTGCTGGAGAGCAGTGTAGGAGAAAGGGACCTGGGGGTCCTGGTGGACAGGAGGATTACGATGAGCCAGCAATGTGCCCTTGTGGCCAAGAAGGCAAATGGCATCCTGGGGTGCATTAGAAGGGGGGTGGTCAGTAGGTCAAGAGAGGTTCTCCTCCCCCTCTATTCTGCCTTGGTGAGGCCACATCTGGAGTATTGTGTCCAGTTCTGGGCCCCACAGTTCAAAAAGGACATGGAACTGCTTGAGAGAGTCCAGCGCAGAGCCACAAAGATGATTAAGGGAATGGAACATCTCCCTTATGAGGAGAGGCTGAGGGAGCTGGGTCTCTTTAGCTTGGAGAAAAGGAGGCTGAGGGGTGACCTCATCCATGTTTACAAATATGTAAAGGGTGAGTGTCAGGATGATGGAGCCAGGCTTTTGTCAGTAATTACTAATGATAGGACAAGGGGCAATGGTTGTAAACTGGAGCATAGGAGGTTCCATGTAAATATCAGGAAGAACTTTTTCACTGTGAGAGTGACAGAGCACTGGAACAGGCTGCCCAGGGAGGTTGTGGAGTCTCCTTCACTGGAGATATTCAAAACCCGCCTGGATGCGTTCCTGTGTGATGTACTCTAGGTGACCCTGCTCTGGCAGGGGGGGTGGACTAGATGATCTTTCGAGGTCCCTTCCATCCCCTTAGATTCTGTGATTCTGTGATTCATGGAACCACCAGAAAAGAATGCGTAAATGTCTCTGAAATGTCATCACAGCCCTACCAATCTTTTCTGCCTCAAAATCAAACTCGGGAAGTCACGTACATTATTGTTGAAGGAGAGATGGGTGGAGGTGTACTTGCAAAGTGGTAAAAGGCTCTTCTGACAAACTACATTTACTTTTCAGTCTTACTGAAACTACCAAATGAGAGAAAAAAAATCAGTCAGACTTATCATTCTGCTGGCATCCCGAACAAATTACCTTTAGCTCACTGACATTCTAATTTCTAGAAACATGCATAGTTATGCTAAGAAGGTTATGACTTGTAAATCTATCTTGGTTCCAATTATTTCATCTTTTTTTCACTTCCCTGAGATACAGCATATATGAAAAATTCCACTCTATTTTTTTTCTGTTGGCTGTGGACTAAGAGAACTATTGTCTTATTAAAAGAATATCTCCCTACTCCAGTTTTAGCCTGGAGGTAACAGAACAAGGACTGGACAGTAGGGTGAATTAGAAATGTATTATGGCTCATAATGTTGATTCTTCATGGCCCAGGACGGCACTCAAGAGTTTAGAACTGGTTCTGCCTGACAGAGTAATTCCAGCTGACAGTTTCAGTGAGTCCTCGTCACAAAGCCATTACCATTATCAGTACCTAAGCAAGACATTTTGGTGAGGTGGTGTAAATGAAACTTTTGGGGTTCCTGTACTGCAGTGGATTCTGACCTTAGTGCTGTCTCATTCTGCCCACATTATACCCTAAATGCCTCGCAAGTGCTTATCCCTATAGAGCAAATACACAATGAATGTCACTTCTGAAACAAAGAGGTACATCAGATAGTGTTTGCAAGTGGTACAGAAGTGATTTAGGAGCCCAGAAAACTCTGGCCCATGGGTGGGGACAGCTTACCTTAACACACCTATTCTTGCCCTCAGTTTTCACTCTGATGATAGATAATTTACCTGCTAGTGAGGCACTAGTAGAAACACCTCATTTCACAAACTGATGCATTATGATAAACTGGTAGAGTGTTTTATGTAATATGGTATAGATGAAAGTCAAAAGTAAGCAGAGTGAATTTAAGGTACTTCTGCAAAACTACCCATGTTGTCTTTAAATTCACAAAGGTCACTGGTGTTTCACAGAACAACAAAGAAAGATGTATAGGACTTAATTTTAATAAAACTGCTTCTAAAACTGTACTGTAAATCATCATATGATTAAGAGAGGTAAGATCTTACCTGTTAATTCACTTTTACACCATTCATGTAATTTGCCTACATTTTGCATTTCACCTGCAGGTTAGTTTTCTTTGCATGACTGTGCTGCCTTCCTTTCCTAATTGGAGGGATCAGCTGCCAAAGGCTGCCAAAACTTGTGGCAAGGGATAAGTAATTTAAACCCAGGCAAGATTCTGCTTTCTTTGACTTCAAACAAAACCTTATGACCACCTGTCAAATGATCCAAGGTTCAATAAACCCACGTTTTTTTTTAAAGCATCACTTTTGGCCTTAAATCAGTCTGAGAGCCTTCTTTTAAGGATAAAAAATAAACTCCCCTAGCAATAAGCTAGTGGAGGGAGCAGACATGTAAGCTGTAATACAACAATGATGAGCAAACAGAGAGTTCTCCTATTTCTTGTGACATCCAGCCGCACAGGATTTACCACTATGGCTTTTCAATAACCTGAGTCCTACACAGAGCAAATGTGATATTGGCTGTTATGAAGTGGTTGGCACAGACTCCATAAAGGTTACAGGAGATACCCAAGCTTCACTGAATTAACTCTCACTTCCTCTTTTCCTTTTATATAAAGCTAAATATTGCAAGGCCATATGCAGTAGAAATACACTGCTGACAGCACATCACTATGGAGGCACTAATAAGCCCATAGGTATTTGCACATATATGTCATATTTGACAGCATGCACTTTTCCAGTTCCTGCAGGCAGTATTTTTCATCCTAAATGGCAAGGTTTTAATGGTGTTTTATTAAACTGCTTTTTTAAAAAGGGAAATAAGATGTTTTTTCTGTTCATTACAAATGCAGAACTGATCCTGAAGGGAGCACTGCTGAGACCTTCAGACCGAGGAAGCTTTCAGACCATTTCCATCTTTGAAGATGAGCTATCAAGGTACTTAATTTAGTTAAGTCTCAGTATGGCTGTAGCCCTTGTTCTAGGTACAGTTGATGGGATTTTTTTTCCTTTAGGACAAATGTGCAAAAGGAAACAGAGCTGCTGAAACAGAACAAAAAGCTGTCTCCTTTCGGCAGCCTTCAACATTGAACCACTATGACCCACATGACTCTCTTCAAGAGAAAAGATGCAGTAGTCACTTTCAGCTGCTGGCATTCTTGGAGGAAAATCAACTGAATGGTAATGCTGAACACAGGCAGATGGAGACAAGAAGGTGGTTAGTGAGATGCGTGATGCTGACATCCTCTCTTCAGGTCTGTAATTCAGCATTCAAGCACAGACAGATGTGATGGGGAATCTTAAAACTGTTGTGGTTTGAGATATCTGATATTCCAAGCCTCTCCCAGAAGCTAGGCACCCCTACGTACCAGCCAAAAATGGCAGGCCAGGCTCACAGTGACCATTGATTGCTATCCTATGAACATCAGCACCTTCCAGACCACAATCAAAATGAACACTAATAAATGTACCAGTGAGTCTTCACTCAGTTTTTAAATTTGCATAGAAAACAGTATTAAGGCCAGTATGAGCACTATGTCTTCCTTTATTTGGAAACAGCAGACAGTTAGAACCTGGCAATCATTTTACATCACCATACATCCCACACAGCCAATAAAATGCTCTCTAGAGAAAATACTAACCTAGTACAGCTAGACAGAAATCAGAGGACACCTTGTATTCCAGTAAAAACATCAATTTTGCAGTAAATGGAGCATACAAAACCCAAACCACACCAAATAGGGTGGTGAGGAATGATATGCAAAGCCATGAGACAATCTTCATGGTCCTATACAATTCAGTTTGCAGTCCTCAAATTAAGAGAGCAATATACAGCAAACTCAATTTGATGCTATTGCTGGAAATACTAAAAAGTGTTCAAACATTTGACATCAGCCTGCTATTTGCAGGTTGTAATACCTTGTGCAGGGGAGATGAAGGCTGATCAAGGATCATGATTCATAAACACTTGGAACACAGAATCATAGAACTGCCTTGTTGGAAAAGACCTTCAGGATCATCAAGTCCAACCATCATCCCAGGACTGCCAAGTTCACCACTAAATACCATGTCCCCAAGGACCACATCCAAACGTTTTTTGAACGTCTCCAGGGACAGTGACTCTAGCACTCTACTGGGCAGCCCATTGCAGTGCCTGACCACCCTTTCAGTGAAAAAAAATTTTCCTAATATCAAACTTGAACTTCACCTGGTGCAGCTTATGGCCATTGCCTCTTGTCCCATCATTTATCACCTGGGAGAAAAGATTGGCCACCCCTTGCTCCAGCCTCCTTTCAGATAGTTTTAGAGAGTGATAAGGTCTCCCCAGAGCCTCCTCTTCTCCACACTAAACAACCCCAGCTCCCTCAGCTGTTCCTCATAAGACCTGCGCTCCAGAACCTTCACCAGCTTTGTTGCCCTTTTCTGGACACGCTCCAGTACCTCAATGTCTTTTTTGTAGTGAGGTGCCCAGAACTGAACGCAGTATTCCAGATACAGCCTCACCAGTACCGAGTAGAGGGGGATCATTACTTCCTAAGTCCTGCTGGCCACACTATTTTTGATGCATGCCAGAATGCCATTTGCCCTCTTGGCTACTTGTGCACACTGCTGGCTAATGTTCAGCCAGCTGTCTACCAGCATAACATAAACCATTGTGAAATATAACAGCAATCAAAAGAATCAAAATACTTCAGGTTTTCTAGGGAGCTTAAGTAATGGGTAAAGCTCGTACCACCTACATTATGGCATACAGAATAATCTTGGCTTTGTAGAAATAACAGTGACAATTTGTTCCTTGGCCTCTAGACTTCCAGCAGGGCTATCAATTTATGATGGAGGGTTCCTGTCATGTGGATACTTACCCAGTCAGAAACCAAGTTGCAGCTGCTATTTATTTCATGTAGATCATCCTAAATCCTCAACAGCTGGTAAATTTTGGCCTTTAGAATTCAGGTACTTTTTAATATAGTACTTTTTCTCCCCAGCCAGCTACTTCAAAAAAAATCAAATCATATCTGTCTTTATGTTCTGTCAATGATGCACCCTCTCACAGGTGCCGACACTTTCTTCAGTGTTGCAGTCAATATTTCAGATAGCTAAGGAAGACACACACACACACACCCTTAACACTCAGTATACCAGGTGAGACCTTAAGAGGATCTCATTATAAGATAATTTTCAGTTTTACGGGAAAAAGCACTAAAGTCCTATCATAGTT
Source organism: Aegotheles bennettii (assembly GCA_013398125.1). Lineage (NCBI taxonomy): Eukaryota > Metazoa > Chordata > Aves > Caprimulgiformes > Aegothelidae > Aegotheles > Aegotheles bennettii. The sequence goes on from VZRW01002124.1 coordinate 129,024, forward strand.
CCTTAGTATCAGGGTCCACTTGAAACTAAAACCTTTATACAGTAAGAAAACAAAGACACATTTAGCCCAACCTTTATTCTTCTACAGCTGGCTAATTACCCTACTTTTGTCCTGAATAAAATCAGTCTTTATCTTCTATAAGCAAAGGAACTATTTCACATTTTCCCTCTCCCTCTATGAACATGTTCTTTCATACACAAAGTACCAAGCCTACTAACTATACCATTCCTCACACACACTCGCTGCAAGGAGAGAACAAGGAAGATCACAGAGAGAGAACGTGTGTGTCCTGGTTTTGACTTCATAGTAGCTAGTGTAGGGCTACGTTTTAGATTTGTGCTGAAAACAGTGTTGATAATATAGAGACACTTTAGTTACTGCTGAGCTGTGCTTACACAACGCCAAGGGCTTTTCTGCTTCTCACACCACCCCACCAATGAGCAGGCTGGGGGTGCACAAGAAGCTGGGAGGAGACACAGCTGGGACAGCTGACCCCAACTGACCAAAGGGATATCCCACACCATATGACAATGGCTCAGCAATAAAAGCTGGAGGAAGAAGAAGAAGAAAGGGAGGGAAGTTGGGAGTTGTGGCATTTGTCTTCCCAAGTAACCATTACGCGTGATGTGGCCCGGCTTTCCTGGGGATGGCAGAACACCTGCCTGCTGATAGGAAGCAGTGAATGAATTCCTTGTTTAACTTTGTTTGCATGCGCAGCTTTTGTTTCACCTATTAAACTGTCTTTATCTCAACCCATGAGTTTTCCCACTTTTACCCTTTGGATTCTCTCCCCCATCCCACCAGGGGTGGGGGGTGTGAGTGAGTGCCCATGTGGTGCTTAGACACCCACCAGGCTTAAACCACGACAGCATGTAACTGGACAAAAGAAAGAATTTCCAGCATCAGGCTGCCACTTGTTGATGGGGTTAAAATGCTTAAAAGACAGAATTCTGATATCCTACTATTTGGGGACATTTTAATCTAACACCTGGATTTGTTTAAAAGGTTGAAATACACAATATACTGTGTCAACCTATAACTTAGTACTGCTTTTCCTGTTCAATGCAAAAGTAAATTCTAAATATATATATCTATAAATTTAACATTCCTAGTACATTGAGAGGATACATAGTTTAAAAAAGAAATCTGTTTTTTCATTAAAGTAAATCACTTCTTCAGTCAGTTCTCCTTACCTCGCCATGCCTGAAACACTCATGTTGACAGGCGATTGCTTTGTGCTACCTTGATAACAAGCCAATTACAAAGTATCTGAAAAAAACGGCCTTCTATAAAATTACACTGTAGTTAATGAAGCACAGATACTGTCCTAAAATGGAAAAGAAAGCCAAAAACCAAAACCCAACAATCCAGAAACCCGACTATTAAAGGTACTAGTAATCTGGCCATGAAATGATAAAGGTTTGACATCCCATAAATTACAAGCATCTAGTTTAGCTGTTGGGAAATTGCTTGCATACAAGTCACCTAAAATCCAATAAGCTTTCCTGAAAGTTTGATTATAAGTGAGATTATAACTCTATTATATTAATCACTGCAGAAGCAGCAGACAAAAAAAAACATACCAGACAACACCCTAATTGAGACCAGTAAGAAAGATGAATAACATATGGTAGTTCACATAGGTGCCACGGCATTGTAATTGCTAAATTCAATTAAAGGAAAAAAAAGTCGGCAATTCTGCTACTGCAATGATTTGCATATTACAGTTCAAAAAAGAAAGCCTTTCAAAACCAGACTGTACCGAAATCAATCCTACTGCACTAACAGCAAAGAAGTCTGAAAAATTTTGGATAATAAATGTCAATATGAATTTGTAGTGAATATGCATACATTACAGAAGAATTTTACATAAAAAGTATAATAAATATTTTTGCATCTCGGTAGCCCTTTTCATCTGCATCTTAAAATGTGACTCATAATGTATTAATTCTCAGTACCTACCACAAGTAAGCAAACGCCATATAGGGATTTAATTTGCTCAGCAGAAAAAGCATCGCATTTTAAGAAATGTCCAGCAAGTCTTTAATGGTGTCCAGTAACACTATGAAATCGGGTAAGACATGAGGAAGCTCTTATGCAACCAACTCAGATCTAGAGGGACGAATGTACTCCCAGCATCAAGACCTTAGCTATAAATCTGCAACCATCTTTTACCAAAACACAGTTTGCTGCTTAGGTAAAAGAAGTAATACTTTCTTGCAATCTGGTAAATATTAGATTACAAATCCTCAAAAAGGAGGAATACCTTTACACTTTGCCATTTTGCTGCTGAGGGCAGTCCACCTCCTTGGCTCATGTCCTCGCTATGGCAAGTACATAATATAATGGCTTACAAACTGACACATTTTATCCTGGGGAGAAAGATGGAAACGAAACAAAATGTTACCAATGTTACTGTCATTGGTCATTCCGAGAGCATTACTCTACCAGCACACTTCATAGAGATGTTCTTCAGAAATGTGCCCACCTACAGCACTAATGGAGGGGCTAAACAGGCACATAACATTCATGGCACACAGACAGGAACATGTAATCTGTCTGAGGACTTTCCACATCTAAATTACAAAGGTAGCAGAGCAATGACAATAGGATGCAAAGTTATTACCTACAGAACAAGACAGAACCGAGATCACAGAAACTTGAATGTGTTCTAAGCAGAGGTATAAGACACCGAAGGTTTGTCTGTTGGTAGGTTTGTCTCTCAAAATATTTTTTAGTATTTTCCTGAGGTGAATTTTTAAAAACCTAAATAAACAAATGACTTAAAATGAATCAGCATTAAGCATACTGAGATCATTAACAAGCTAAACAGCAATGTGCTTCCAGGGCACCGTGCTGCCTCCAGCCAAACCTCATTATCCTCCTGAACTCTAGTTAGAGAATAAATGGATTGACCTACTTATTTCATGTCATATAAATTTTATTAGAGGATTAACTTATTTATTTCATATTCAGCAATAGCAGCAGCAAAGGTATTTGTGCTCTGTGAAGTGGTTTGGAAGAGGTGAAGATGGCGACTGAATGAACTTTGTTGATGCAGCTGGATTGATGACAGTGCAAATCCCTGCAATCAGTATCACTCCTTGTACACATCCCTCTCTCTGCTCTAGCTAACTCACACACAGCAGCTTTCTTGCTGGTCTCACACTCTCAGTCTTAAATCACTGATATTCGTGTTTCATTTTTCTTACCTCCAGTTTTGCTATTTTTCCATCCTGTGCACACTGGCTTCTCTTTAGCTATTACCTTCTGTGGTGTAAGTAGTCTTGCTGATACTTCATCACCTCTACCAGATTCTAAATCCTGCTTGCCACCATGATCCTCTAGTAATTGCCTTATCTTTCCCTTCTTTGGGATTCAGCCATGAAATCAAAAATTAATAAGATATCAGACCTACACATTATCATGAGATTAAATTAATCTCAGCTGCATGTTTCAAACCCTGTAATGAGTGAAACAGAAGAAAAAAAAAAGAGAAAACATCATGAAACATCTGACAACCACCCAAACTTGTCTCTATGACCAAGCTATGCTAGAAGGGGTACACAGACTAATAAATGCATAATAAAGTGTGTAGAAGCCAAGGCCATAACTCAAACAGGATCTGGCTTCCAGCACAGAAGACCCAGCAGCAAAGACTGCCTTTGAGGAAGTACAGCTATCAGGCAGTTCAAGTCTCAGTTCTGAAGCATCCTTCGTGGTCTTTGGTGAGATTTTCTGGTTTGCTTGTTTTTAAAGACAGCTGAGGCAGGAGTCCTAAAGGAGGCGATTAGAAACTTGAAGGTAATAGAGTGAGCAAGTGAAAGACAGCGCTGGGTCTGTGCGATGCTTCATCACGCTGCAAACACCAGCTGACCACTCACGTGCCTCAAGCCCTTCAGAAGACCAGTTTCTTTTACAAGTTTTCCTATATACTTTAGATCCCACAATATTACCTCAGTCCTTCTTCCCTGGCAGAACGAAGCACTTATCCCCAGCTACATTTGATCCTTGCAATTTTGTGGACAGGTAATTATCATGTGCAAATCTACTGGCATGCTGAAACAAGCAGGTCTTACTACAGAATTTGCACAGGAAGGTGGTGGTATCACAGCAAAGGTTCACAGAATCACAGAATCCTAGGGGTTGGAAGGGACCTCGAAAGATCATCTAGTCCAACCCCCCTGCCAGAGCAGGGTCACCTAGAGTACATCACACAGGAACGCATCCAGGCGGGTTTTGAATGTCTCCAGTGAAGGAGACTCCACAACCTCTCTGGGCAGCCTGTTCCAGTGCTCCGTCACTCTCACAGTGAAAAAGTTCTTCCTGATATTCACATGGAACCTCCTATGCTCCAGTTTGCATCCATTGCCCCTTCTCCTATCATTGGTCGTCACTGTAAAAAGCTTGGCTCTATCGTCCTGACCCTCACCCTTTACATATTTGTAAACATGGATGAGGTCACCCCTCAGCCTCCTTTTCTCCAAGCTAAAGAGACCCAGCTTCCTCAGCCTTTCCTCATAAGGGAGATGTTCCACTCCCTTAATCATCTTAGTGGCTCTGCGCTGGACTCTCTCAAGCAGTTCCATGTCCTTCTTGAACTGTGGGGCCCAGAACTGGACACAATACTCCAGATGTGGCCTCACTAGGGCAGAATAGAGGGGGAGGAGAACCTCTCTCGACCAACTAACCACCCCCCTTCTAATGCACCCCAGGATGCCATTGGCCTTCTTGGCCACAAGGGCACATTGCTGGCTCATGGTCATCCTCCTGTCCACCAGGACCCCCAGGTCCCTTTCTCCTACACTGCTCTCCAGCAGGTCAGCCCCCAGCCTGTACTGGTGCATGGTGTTGTTCTTCCCCAGATGCAAAACTCCGCACTTGCCCTTGTTGAATTTCATTAAGTTTCTCCCTGCCCAACTCTCCAGCCTATCAAGGTCTCGTTGAATGGCAGCACAACCCTCTGGTGTGTCAGCCACTCCTCCCAGTTTAGTGTCATCAGCAAACAGCTGCAAAAGCATGAGTGCCTAAGAAGATGGTTTTTCCCTCATACTTAATTTGTAAAAATCATAACTAGAGATTTTTAAAGAACTTTATATGACAAGAAAACACCAGAAGGCAATTAGAAATATTTCCTAATAAATAAAAGCAATCTTACAATATAAAAAATAAATACTGGGCCTGATCCAAAGGGCACTGAAATTACTTTAACATTTTCCATGGAAATGCCTGGGTTTTGCACTCTTGTCATCAGTTTCAGGGAGCTTTGAAATACCCTTTTTCATGTAATCTTCTATAACAGGAGTGTTTTTTTAATTAATTTTGTGCTTCCCTTCCCCAGGAATATAGATCCTGGAAACCACCATACTACAAATCATGCAAAGCATGAAATATACCTCTGGTCTTTTTTCATTTAAAATATAGCTGGTCTTTGTAGCACACCTTATCAAGGCATTGCTTAGGTACACATTGCCATAACTGAATAACATAGGAATATTCTACTAATTTAGCCACAAATTATCTGCAAACAGATGGAAAGTTTTTACAAACGTGCTCTGTACTGGAAATTATTTGATGAGTGTTTTGTGTGCAATATAGATTGCTATTAAACTTCTTAAGAAGTATGTGTCTTAGAGAATTCAATATTAATTCACTGTTTGAACTTTCATGTTTGCATTGCAATGCAAATGCACCCTCTGACTGGATGACATTAACTCTTAGGAGGCAACACTCCTTTCTAGGACTGACTGACTGACTGAATGCAATGTATGCAAAGCAAGAAAATATAGAAGATGCAGTTTGCTCCTAAGAGGAGTCAGAAAGGAGGAAAAGATTAAGCCACAATATGAATACAGTATTTCAAATAGAAATCTTTAGATGAGCAAGTGGCAAGCTTAAGAGTGCTTATAAAAGTGTTCTATTCTACATTCTCCAGGTAAGGGACTGCTCACTACACGATGGTCATCTTATTACTGGAGACCACTGCTTTACTAGAATGAGGATCGAGAATAGTCATCTTAACCTGGACAGCAGGCTTTCCTTAAAAATCCTTCTTACCAGGATCCCATCCTACAAGGCACTCCAAGATCTACTGCCAGCTACACAGCCACAAGTTTTTGTTACTCTCGCAGTTGCTTGGGCATGGGGGGGTGTGCATTTTTCAGTTGCATCAAAAGAAAATACAAAGTTTTTTAAAACTGCTGTCCTGTATTTTTTTGAAAGAGATTGGAATAAATCCAAAGAAAAATAAGTCTCTGGCTTCACAGCTGAAGCTGTCAGGAGGGGTGGCCAATTAGTGCCAGCTCCTGTGAACAGTTCTTTGATGGAAAAGCCAGAGTTCTTCAACACATTTTCTGCTGACTATCAAATGTCCTGCAGATAGCGATGACTTCCAGCACCTGGTGAACAGCTGAATTTGAAATGTTAACTCAGGTTTGAAAATGTCCCAAAGCCATTACCAATCTCCTGTCTTACAAATATTTTTATTGCTGTGAAGACAGAAGGCTGGTCCTATCAGTTTGCCATTCTGCACCCAAGCACACACCCGTACTGGCAAGGAAGCAAAGAGCACTTCTCCAAGCACTTTGTTTTGTTTTGAGTTCCCCACTTGGGAAGTGATAGAGGTGTCAAATAGAAGCCTCAGCCAATTGCATAAATCAGATTTTGCTTAAGTAGCTAATGTCAACCTTGGAGGGGGGAGGTAGGGAGTGAGATTAAGTGTTCATTTCCAGCAACCGGCACATTTTTTGTGCTTCAAAAGCATTTGGAAGAATATAAATCAAAGCAAAATATGAACCAGCAAAGCTAATTCACTGCCTAGCTGTGTCATTTCAGTTGCAACCTGCTCAATCTCCTCAGCCGGGTAAAATGGCCTTTCCTTGAAAGTTACACAACAAATCAAAAAGTGGGTGCTGCGGAGAAAAAAAGAGGGGAGGAGACGTGTAATTTATTAGAGCCTAAAAGGCAAGGTGAGTCATAAGAGTGTGGTATTAACAAAGTGACAGTATGAGACAAAGAGGGAGTGCTTTAAACTCATCCTAATGATCTAATGACTAATATAATCCATTAAGAAAAGCAAGGGCAAGATCTTTTTCAGTGATTAACATTGTACCTTATTCATATTTTTAATAAAAATTTTTATATATACTGCTCTTCAGCTATCTGCATGTTTAATTAAAATGCTGAAAGCTTTCAGAAAGGGTTCATTTCACTGCATCAGATGAAATAGTGAAGTATCCAACCCTTCACCACAGATATGGAAGCAGTAGGAGAAAGTGAGAAGGAAAGGAAAAAAGGAAGAACTATATCTTAATAAATACAAAAACACCCATCAGCTTAGTGACGTACCTGTTGAGTATGGAGTGTGAAAGCCCTAGATAAATACTTTAAGAATTTAACACTATAATTTTATGAAGTAGATGTTTTATTAAAGCTAGAAATATCATAAAATATCTGAAAAATATTAAAATTCTGCTCTTCCGCTTCAATGATGTATAAATGAACATAATTTATTTTGGGGGGACATACATGAACTTCATACAAACATAATCACAATATTAAAAGAAAAACCAAACTCCCACACTCAACATTCACTCTACGGCTGTATATAAATCTCTAATGCCATCTGCCGTCAAATTAAAATTAAAGAGAAGACCCACCTTATTGATGTCTATCCAAGCATTATGCAATCACTTAAAACTGAGATTCTGCCATCAAAAAAGACACATCAGCGTGTGCGCAGCTATGGTTCTGCTGAACACTGTTCAGACTGACCAAGTGCTGTAATGCATTTTAAAAGCAGAATACATTATTAAAGTAAATTCAACTCAAGTGGGCAGTCGGGCTATTTCTGGTTCAAAATAATGGACAGGGATCTGGATCCTATTTCACTTTGTCGCAGCTGGATTACCTGATCATAATCTTGAATACATTCAAAATGAAAGCCTCTTGCCAAGACTGTTCAGCTGACTGACTCAAATGTTGGTGTGTCTGTTCAGACACAGTCCATCCTTCCAAGCACTTTGCTACTGTAAAATCAACATATTCAGTAATGATTCAGATGCAGTCTTTAGCAAAAGCAATTACAGCTTATTTTTGTAAGGTGCAAAAGCAGGTATAAAGTATAGAAAAAGACTGCTTGCTAATTGTTTGCAACTATTTAACATTTCAGCAGTGGCTTATTATTATTCATAGGTAGTTTATTAGTAAATTTAGACAATACAGTTTTGAGCAAATCACCATTCACTCAACTCAAACATTTGGGTTTTTTTAACATAGTCTGCTCTGGGATAACACTGGCATATTGTGAGAGACATGGCTAAAGGAGTTCTTTAAAATGTTAGGGTTTATGTTTAATAATTCCTAGAATAACAGGGAATTTCCAAAAGAAGTCCAGCATCACATCAGTACTTTTGAAAGGTTTGAAGAGGTGATCCTGACATTCTGAACACCAGAGAATCAACATGGGACAGGTTAGACCACTTCAAAACGACTGATGAGCATTACAACATGATAGACAGGAGATGATTACTAAGTAAGCATATTTTCACAAGGGAGAAGGAAATGGGTCCTGCTATATAATATAGATCAAGAAGATTACAATAGGCAATACAGTCTGCAACTGGCATAAATGTAGGGTAATCATAAATAAAAGGTCAAATCATTGAAAGTCAGTACAAGCAACTTATACTTTAATAAAGTTCAGTGCCAGATGACATGCAGGAAGAAAAACATGGCAGTAGTGACTTTGTGAAGATACTTGTTCTGGAAGTGATACCAAAAAGGATGTGCCCATAACAGTGGACAGTCAGCTGAACTTGCAGTCAGGCACTGCCACCAGCTGTGGTGAGAGGCCCAACCTGTGTTGTTCTGACGTGACAACCAGTCTGGGCTCAAACACAGTCATGGAGAAGTTTTGGGGAGATGGTACCTGACTACAGCTCGTAATATCAGCAACCTGGTTTTGGGCCAAGTTGTGAGAGGAAGCAGAGCCTGGAAGAAGTTTGACTACAGCCAGCTAAATCCTTTTACACAGAGAGGTCCTGAACTTGGCATCTTTTAAAACTGCTCTTTTATAAGGCAAAAATAAACACTTTAGCCAAGTAATAAATTACTTTTCAGGATAACTGCTGCATGTCTGAACACAACACTTCCACCTCCAAAAGCCTTTTCCTATCTTTCAATCTCTTGAGTTCCCCACATAAATTACAAGTGCAATGTAGTGCCATTACCAGAAACTCGATATTTTCACCCTCTCTTCAAAAAAATGAAATAATGCAAGACTTTTTGACAAGGGTTAATATGATTTTCACACTGTCACCCAACACAGCAAGCAAAGCAAAAATGCTAGTCATCTCTCACCAAAGTGTATTTTAATAAATAACTTCATAAAATCAATACAGAGATTACTAGATCAATTTCTATACACTATGTACACAGGAGGTCAGATGATCTAGTTGTCTCCTTTGGCCTTGAAATTTATTGTTTTCCACAGATGACCAAACATGACTCCAAGAAGAATAGCCTTTACAGTCTGGACAAGGAAAGGGCAGGTGGGAAACCATCTTTGTAGGGAAATGCTTTTTACTAGTACATGTTAATTTTCAACTGATAACATTCAGTTCAGGTATAAATTTGGATATAAATGTGGTATCTGGGAACACTGACCTGCTGAGAAGATAAAGGATGTTCTAGATGTCTGCAAGAAACTCCCAGGCAAGCATACTATCATTATTGATACTTAGCTTACTTTTCCAACATGAAAAGCTATGACAAAACAATTAGAAAAAAGCAAAGTCTCTCAGTATACCCATAGCTGAGGCTGTTCAAAGGAAAAAGAATAAAGATACATTAAAAATGTGGAGAAGTCCAAAGTAAACATGATTAATATGGAAACTTGAATTTACAATGCATAATGTGATCACTGGTCTAGCTCCCCTGGAGTATCATTTGTGGCAGATAAAAAAAAAAAAAGCAGAGTGCTCATTCTGCATGCAGTAGCTTATTGGTGATGAGAAATAATCTCTCAACAATGTCACTTACCAGCTTTTCCCAGAAGTCCAAAGGCTGCTGTGTTACACTGTTACTAACAGTAACCTTATTCAGCAAAAGGTTTAGAGAAGAGAATGCGAACTTCAATTAAGATATGCAAGGTCTAGCCTTTCATCTGAACTTACTCACCCATTGTTATGCATTGTTACTATCTAAGCTAACCTGCTGCTGCTATACCTGATGGAATTAATTTAATTTTATTGTATCTACCATCTTTAACAACTTACAACAGTTTTAAAAACCTCATGTATTAAATCAAACATCAAGAAAATCATGTCACTCAAAAGTTTTACCCGAGCTTAAAACAACAGCCTGCAAATGCAATCTCTTTGGAGTCTGACTTGAACATACTGCAAGTGCTCTTCCTAACAATGAGGAAGACTCCTACTACAACTCCCAGGCTATATGAACCTCCTAGCACACAAAGGGAGGAAACTGGTAGACTACGAAGGCAAGTGAGTACTAAACCTACATTCTGGAGAAGGAAGAAAAAAACCACAAAAAGCAATCTTCCCCAAAAGGAACTTTGAAGAAAGTTCTACTCATTAAGTTGAGTCATCCCAAAGTTTCTTTAAACAACACAGTTAATTCCTTTATATGATCACAAATGCAGTAGCATGGTATGGGGGAAAAGTCCAGGATCTCAACCAATAACCAACCTTATTTAAAATGCTATGCAGTACCACCAACCTTGTGAAGTGTACCTGGACACTGACTGGCAACAGCATAGGACTAAATCTCCAAGTCCAGGATAAGAACATTTGAAGCGGTACTGCCCAGATTTGTAAAAATGCAAACACAGTGCAAGCGTGCTACTTTCAGGCAGAAAAGAAATAGTTAGAAAACATGGAGAAAAATAAGGGATGGTGCAAATATATCCAGGAAAAAATGTAATGTTACATGAGCTCTCTGCTACTTAAAGCAATGTCCATGAAAACAATTCTGCAGTTTTTCCTAGTCCTGTAATAGCCCAACCATTCCAGTACATACATTCCTATTTTGAGGCCAGAGAGCTGAAATATGGAATTGCAAATGTTGACACAGTGATTTGCTAGGCAGGGCTATGATTAGAAGTGGGATTGTATCCTTCTGAAGTATTAATAAAAACATGCCAAATAATTCCCTTTAGTAGCACTTTCTCTGTAAAGTGTACAGGATCCTTTAAGAAAAGGCCACTTCTCTTTTGTAAGAAAGGATACCATTTTAAAGTGTTTTAATGGCTTTTCTCTCAGAAAACTATCAAGCTATCTAAACTATCAAAGACTCTTACAAATACTTACTAGGCTGCAAATACAGTTCAACTCAACAGGCAATTGCCATTATAAGCATAAAAAAACCAACTATGATGAATGTAGTGCAGGCAGAAGAGAACTGGCTGCAAAGAGAAGGAGCAGTTGACTGCTTGGGAGTGCCCAGGATGCCCCAGGGCAGTCCAAAGTAGGACTGACCCACACACCTTCAATGAAACAATTCAAGCCAACCAAAACGTGCAATCTTTTTGAAATCAGAATGCTTCCTAAACTTGCTTGACAAATGTTTCCCTGGGAAGGCCTCTCAAGCAGGCGTGGGATTGCTAGTTAAAAACGGAAGGGGAGAAACATTTTTCCCCCCTCTGCTTTTGGGACAGTTTAATCACACATGTCTCTTTAGTCAAGAAAGAATGCAAGTCAGTCCAAGCGCTGTGAAAGGTAGCAGAGAATGGCATTTCTACCAGTGATTCCTATGAAACCCAGTGCAGTGGAAAGTGCTAAGGAATGTTTCTGCAAGGAAAATACAATAAAATTTTGTGGAATAATAATAATAATAATAAAATCTCGTCTGCAGGATGTAGATTGTGCTATGTAAACATGTTTCACTTCCATCAAAAATAAATCAGTGTGACTGACTGTACTCTTCTTGCATCTCCAACAAAGAATTTATTAAGTTTCTGCCATTTTATATTGCTTTCATATAAAGTAATTTAAAAGTCTTCTCTTTCTGTAGCATATGAGAGAAACATCATATACAGAAGTTATGGGGGTTTTTTGTTTTAAAGAGATACCAAGGACATGAAAGCTATGAATAGTTACAGGCAGAGATTTTAAACACTTCTAAGTATAGACTCTAAGTACTTTCAATTATTCATGCCATTTGTTTTTTACACTGATTCCCTGAAAAGACAGTGATTCCAGAAAAGCCAATTTTATCTCAGATTTTAGAATCTAAGGTTTTCTGTGGGGTCTCTTCACCTTAACTCCAAGCCTTGGCATGTTGTTTCATTTAAAAAAAAATACTTATTTCCTTAGAAGTTTTAGATATATAAAGGACTTCTGTCCAGAGTTGTGTGTCTAAATTGTAAGGACCTTTGTATATATTCTAAAGTACACCAGTAAAGGTTCCCAGGAACAGGTTGTTATAGGAGTTCATTTGCTGTCACTACCCTCATCGTATGACACTGAAGGGAGAGTGTTTGCCCCATTTTCCATTTGTGATGCCCTAAGCTTTAAAAATCCACAGCTCTTATGGAAAGGCCATTTCCTCTGCAATAAATCTCACTGTCACAACACTTGCTCAGCCTCCTAACAATGTTGCTGCATGCTGTAGCAGCAGGTACAACAGTCCACAGCTTGAGATTCCAACCAATCTCTCTCTCCTCTGTCTCTCCAGACTTCCTCCTTTCCTTGAGCAGCTCTTGGAAAATACAGTTGGGTCTCACATGAGAGTGTGGGAATCTGTTGCCACCCTCTCTGTTTTGTATCATTTATGAAACTTATTATTTAGGTACAAATCCATATGCATCTATTTATGTTTTTAAATAGAATTTCAAGAAAAGAGAGACAACACTTTCCAGTCAGTTAGCTACCATACCGATGGCATAATTTCTCTGCAAATAAACTTTGCTACTGTAGAATTTGGCTTTGAATCAACTTACACTGTAAATTAAAAACTAATGAATTTGTATTGGCAGAGGAAAATGTTTCTGCTTTTACAGACTACAGCATTTACTAGTAAACAAGATTGCTAGGAACAATTCCCAGTTTCCCCAGCAACTTAGTTACTTGTCTCTTACAAGGTTCATATGTTGATTCATTCCTCTCTGCGGTCCTAGTGTAACGAGTCTAGTCCTAACCACCTGATGAAATTATAGCAACCGAATGCCAAGTATTGTGAGTTCTGGTATTCTGAAAAGTTACAGTACGCCTAACCTAAATGTTGGGCACAGGTCTTGCCTGTATCTTGATGTCACCAGAGCTCCAGGTTTCTGCTATAGGAACATCTTTCAACATTTTTGCATGTCCTTTTAATTAAGCTCAAAATATGATATGCAGAATGAAATCATTGCTTATCTTTTCAGTCCTCCTCCCATCTCCCAGTTTTGTAAAACCATGCAGAAACTCTTCAGCTGTGAAGCCAGAATTACTGCACGAGTGGGAGTTTACCTACAGCTATTGAACAGCAGCCCTTGTAATATAGCTCCTTGTCCCCCTCATCGATGCCTTCCAAATGCATTTTATTTAGAATAATGGGAAGACACATGTTTAACTTTCTAGGAGCTCCAGCTCTCCAAGGCAGTTTTGTAGCTTGAAAACTCCTTATATTTGCCTCTGATTTTTACCAATTACAACTGAGTTTTGTGTAGTAGTTAGAAATACAGTATCAATTATAAAATGAAGTACCAGTTATATAATCAGTGTGACCAGCTAAAACCCCATTGGTGATAAAAGGCAATTAATGGTCTTTATCGGTATTCTTTGAAAGCTGGTTAATAAAGATTGATCTAAGAATAATATGTTATTTTACCTGAAAAGTTAATTAAGCCACACTACTTCAATAGCAAGCTTCTGAAGTACCACAAATATGAAGTCCTCATAACACATTAAACTATTACAATAATGCATTTTAGCAAATTCACCAAGCCTCACTCAAAAGGGAAGCACACATCACTTTGCCAGCTATCAAAGAAGTCCACCAAAGCTGTGAAATGCTTCATCCAGATAAAGAAACATTCGTCTAAAATATTCTAATTATAGTCTGGCAAGGCTTTTAAAGAAAAAGCACAAATAAATAGCATATATTTGCTATAGGCAGATTTTTTACAGGCTGTTAAGTACCTAACAATGATCAGGTACATGAATTCCATGGAGGTACAGGAGAGCCAGATTCTGAAAGGTTTTACAAAATAATTTAATAAATTTAGTCTTTCTTTTTTTTTAATTAAAAAGAGAGCAATTTCCTGGATGTTAAATAGATCTCTACTAACATTAGGATGTAGAAAAGTCTAGCCATTGAAATGTATCAGTTCAAAAACTGATAAAAGAAAAACCTTTCATAGAACACACTATTAGCTTCTGGTACTCAATGCAATAAAGTATTGAAGCTAAGAGCATTTTAAAAAAAAAAAAAGGAAGAAAAAAAAAAGAAATAACTAACTAGCCTTTTATAGAGATAAAAATATCCACAGCTCTAGGAAGATATGAATGCTTGGTTCTGACAATGTAAGCCATCCCTGCTGAACATGGCTGGAAGTTGGTTTTTAGGTGCTTATTCCATACCTACACATTAGAGTATTTTTCAGTCCCTGAAAAAGAATGATATAGTACTAGTGTCCGCAGCAATATCTGAGACTTGATGAAATGTTAGTTTCATGGCATTAGAGCTCTAACCTTCAGTCTCAAACAAAATTAGAATTGCTATCATTGTCATTCCCAAATTAGGACCTCCCCACAGGTTAGTTCACTGGAAGTCTTACTTAACTCTCAGCTTCTCCCAAATTAGCACCTATAGAAGATTCTGGTTTCATTCCTAAGAATTTACAGGGGCAGACAAGTTTCTCTAACAGTACAATCCACAGATACCTAAACAAGCATACTTATAACAACCAAAACATAAAAACAAGTCTAAGGGTCTATATATTTTTGTGCTTTAATGAAATTCTGTAGGACAACGAAAGAAATTTCCTACAACTTGAGAAATGCTAATTTCTCCCCCACATTTTCACACATCTCTAAAGAAAAGCCTGAATTCCTACAGAATGTACTAATATACTTCATATTCGTATGTTCCTGTCCCATGTTAAAGAGAAGGAAAATGAAATCAAAGAAGAACGTATTGTCACATTTCAGGACTTGCAGCAAATTTGATCATGGAAACTTCATGATAAGTATTCTTCTTTTCAAAAGTCCATCCTAGTTTTGATATCATGTGTAATATGGGTGGTTGACATGCATAAATATCACCGATGTTAAAGGAAGTTACTTCTATTTGCTTCTGGTTAAAGGAAAATTGAGCTTGCCAGAATAACTGCTCTAATAGTCAAATTTCTCTATAGCTTTTGCTATTTCTACTAATTTTATTAAAGACATGAACAACATAGCAAGACTTACCTTAAAGAGATCAGATCAAGTTTCTATGCCTTTAAAAACCATCAAAGTAGAAGCTGCTACACACAAGAACTCATAAAGTACATGTTCTAAGGACAAATAGCACTCAAAAACACACAGAGGAAGACTCTTACAGAAGATGTTACCATGTTCAACCATGAGAAGCATTTTCAGAATCTAAGCACAAAATTTGAAAAACATAAAACTGATCAGATTTAATTTAGCTGATAATCTCAAGGCCATTACTGCATTATACTTTCTATGTTTGCCAACCCATTTTCAGGCACTAATTTACCAAATGATGATTGCTGGTTTTATGAACTCCATTAGCTGGAACATAGAGCCCTTAGTTTAACTTGTCTTCAAAAGATCTTTGCCAAAAGTTTCATTTTTAGTCTGAAATTAATCTTTTCCTGAATTTCTTTCTTTTAAGGAAAATGGCTTGTTCCATGTAGAAAATTAAATTTTAGCAGGCCAAAGGACATTTTTGCAAGTTCATTTATATTTTTAAGTTGTCTTGCTACAACTTTAGCAAGAACAAAAATATCCAGGTTTAGTTCATTTAAATCCGTTACTATAATTTAATTATGTTCACAGTGTTGAAGATAACTTGTAACAATTGCTCATTCAGGAGAATTACTTGTGTTAATATTTTGAACTTTCTAGGGGAGAAAAATACAGTTTCTAGAGCATTTTAATTTTTCTCAGCTGACGTCTTCACAAGGATTAAATTTTCTAAGTGGATAGGCCTCAATAAAAACTATTAAATTCCAAAGAGAATAGCTCAAGCAGACATTCAGAAAAATCAGTTCAAGTAAAATGCTGCAACGTAGCATAGTTTTTTCTGTCTGCCTGACTCCAAGCTCATGTCAGGCTGACACAGATGAGCTGTGTGGCTTTCCCGTCCAGTTCACTGCATGTCCATTCTACACGTAACACTGTCAGAAGTAAATGTCTAATTCCTACTTTGGGACTGCAGGATGAATGAACAATAAAAACTTCATCTTTAGTCATCACTGGACAGCGACAGTCAAATTTTCAGGGCTGAAATCACAGAACTCCACATATTGGCTCAAAGCACAAAGAAACTCACCCGTGAACACTATTCAAGATGGCTGGCATTGGACTGCTCAGGTTTTCATTGGGATGAAACTACCATAGAAAAAAAAAATGTTGCTGAGGTACTTCACCCAGTTAAAATTTGAATCAGACACAAGACCAGGTTGGAAGAGACCTCAGATCATCTGGTCCAGCCTTTTGTGGGAAAGGGAGCCTAGATGAGATTATCTAGCACCCCGTCCAATCACATCATGAAAACCTCCAGAGATGCAGATGTTCTTCCAGAGAAATATTGCTCTTACTGTAAAAAAATTTCTTTATGTCAAGATGAAACCTGTCCCAGCACAACTTGTAACTACTCCCTCTTATCTTCTCCCTGTGGCTCCTTGTGAAGAGAGAGCCTCTGTCCTCTTTGTAGCTGCCCTTTAAGTACTGGAATACTGCAATGAGGTCCCCCCTTAGCCTTCTCTTCTCCAGGGACAAAAGACCTAATTCTTTCAGTCTTTCCTCATAAGGCAAGTTCTCCAGTCCTTCGATGATCAAAATTATGTGTAAAGAAATCAGGTCCACGTTTTTGCACAGGGTATGCATTTTTAATTTCAGGGGAGGTCAGAGACAATTCTCATCCCTGAGAGAGCACCATTAAAACTGTATTACAGCACTAAAAACTCAGTTCTGTTCTTTCTTTGACTTTGTTCACTACTCAGCAAAATGCCTTCTTGTTAATTATCGACTTCATCACCGAGGGACAGTTTAATCACAAGACTCTGCAGTTCAGGCTATGACAGCAGTAGTAGCAGGGAATTTTGCACTGCACATAATTGGCCAGGTAACTAGAATACAACATCCCTAACTGCTCAGTTACCAAATATAAATGGTGCAGCATGCAGTGACTGACTGAAGGAGGACTTGGGGGAACCAATGCAGCTGCCAAGTGCCTACTTTTATTTCTTCACAGTGCAGCTAAGCAAACTGCACTGATGTCTTACTGCCACCCTGTTCTCCTGTGAGGTAGTGATAGACCTTTCATTCCATGATGTAAAAAGACATTCAGCAAACTGATTGTATTTCAGGACATCCAAATCCACATGAAAATAAAATCATAAAGCTGGGATTTTTGAAAAGGAGAGAAAACCCAGCATCCTGGCAATGGCAAGTCACAGCTGATATACTTGTATGAAACAGTATCACTGCACATTGAGAGCACTACCAACTGTGAGGGACAGGGTGCAGTTGAAGGTTGTGAAGTTATTACAGGATCTGTATGGTCTGAGTTACAGATGTTTTCAGTGCACTGTAGTTTTGTATAAATGGATGGTTGCAGTGCACAGCTGGGAAGAGCAATCCTGCTCTAATAATTGCCTTATGGACCATTCAGATGCTAGCAGAGCAGGTACTTTCCAGCAAGACATACGCATCACAATAATAACCAGAAAAGGCAGTTCTTTCATCTCTTGATGGGAAGCATCAAGTGTTACATTAAAACTGGCTAGATTACCATCTTCCTTCACTGGGAGGCTAATTCACAGTCGTGATACAGAAATGAGAAAAAGATTACAAAGCATGAAATTAATTTGTGGCCTGCGTTTGTTCACATGTTCCTTGGTCAACACTTCATTATCCTTCAGCTAGCTCTCTTATGTAATTCAACACTTGCATTTCTTTCTTCAAATATATTTATAAACATTAATACCTACTCCTCATGTCAGTAAGGGCTATTTTGTTATCTCACCTGGTGTGGTAAGATCTCTGCTCTACAAGCACCATTCCAGGAGCCCTTTTCTACACCTATTCCCATTTTAGGTTTCCTTTCTCAAACATAGCTGACCAGACTGGTACGCATTACTCTGCATTAGGCACTGTTTTATACAACAATAGCATATTCTATTTTCCAGAAGACCTTCACCACTCTTGAAGTTGACCACTGTGGCAATTAACAGAAACTCTCAGGTCTCACTTACCTCTTCAATTTCCAGCTGGCAAACCCCCTGCTTGAAACAGAAATTCTTACTATGTTCCTTGTACAAGATTTTTAATTTTCTGCTACGGTTTTTGCCTCCAGGACTCCAGTACTAAAAGCATAACATTATTTCTTACTTTATTCCACTATTATACTAGCAATGCCTCTCACCTATGTGGTCATCTTCAACCCACTACTTCTGTGTTCTCTACACTGTCTAGATGCAATGACCCATAAATTCTTGTATCAGTTGGTCCAACAATCCTACACCTTTCTCACTGTTCCTCCTTCAGGAGTTTCCCTCTTCAGCTTGTGAAGAATCCACAATTGCTGACATAGGCCTTTCAAATGCAACTACAATATTTTGTTTGTATGGGAACATAAGACAACTCCAGCCGTAGAACAAAACCGATAAAATTTCTTTAGTTTTTTAGATTATAAAGTTGTTAATTCAGGGCACTTGCTACTTGCCCATGTTCCCAAATTCAGCTTTCCTTTAAGGAATAAAAGTAACAGTGTGAAATTCTTTAGCAGACAAGCCCTACAGGAAAGCTGCGTTCTAGGTGAGAACAAAGGAAACTTTTGCAAGAAGCAGCTAATTAAATTGCTTGTTGCCGTAGTGTCCTGTTTACATTAAACCTGCACGATATGATTCTCATTGGAAGGAGAAATCATGAGCCATACATAATCATTAGGCAGATTCAATCATATTTATATTATTCAGATATAATCAGAATCTACTTGTCCCTACCATTGTAAGGTGTTTGAAAAGCACAGTGTTTATAGTGTGCTTGTCACCCCCTATTCTTCTATTTTAAGGCTACAAAAGATAAAATACCGGACTCTTAATTTCTTTGTAGATTGAATTCATCATAACAGAAATTACTTTGCTACAGTAGAAAAAAAAAATAAAACCAAGTAAATGTATAGAATATTTATCATTGGGCAAAGACAAATTACCTTTGAGAAAGTGATTCAGATCAAGAATTGTGATAATCCTTGCACACACTCTGGAACAGTAATGTTGTCTACAAACCAGTGTGTTTAAAATGTATTGAAAATAGAAACAATATATAAACAGAACTTTTTTTCTATTCCAGGTGCATATAAATTCACCATCATTAATATAATTAGAAGATTTATACCATAGTGTAAGATCAAATATCCTCCAGGTATTAAGTAAATAATTTCCTTTAATTAATTTTCTTCATAAGCAGCTATACTAACGCAGGATCTGTCTCTTGATAAATAGAAAAGACGCTGAATTTCAATAGGGTTAGGTTACCTTACCTTAAGGTAGTTTAGGATGTTACCCAGAAACTAATTTGATTTAGTATAAAGAATGGTCCAAACTTCTCCAAATACCTGGATGAAAGCAGCTAAGCTTTCAAAGAAGTTAACCATCCACATTGCACATTTCACATGACCAAGACTTGCAGAATCTCAAAACTCCTAAACCAGCCAATTTTTTATATGTAGCCACATAACCATGTTTCAGAGCTTTGGATAAATAACCTCTGTTTAACAGGGATGGATAGCTTCTAAGCCACATTCATTTAACAGCAACATTTTCTTGCTAAAAATCTAGAAAATCTTTTTCTATGCAACAAAACCAGTTAATAAAGTGAGAACTTTATATCAACCCTCCTTTATATCAACAACATTTCGCAAAAGGTATTTGTTTACAACAGGGGCCTAGACATAAACTAACCAATCGGAAGGTCACAAAGCTAGAAAGTTAATGCATGCTTTACCAGTTCCACATCTTTTTTGTATAATTATTTAACTAACTACAGTGTAAGAATCTTCTCATTAACCTGCAGGAGTTATGAAAATACACCACTGTATTTTATGATTCTTAAGACCCCTAGCTACAGTCTTCATACTTAATGAAAAAAAAAAAAAATAATTTGGGACTTTAAATAAAAAAAAAATCTGTTCTCACTGAAATCTAACAGACTCTGGAAGGCCCCAGTGATAATCTCAGCCTCACAAATCTCTTAATATTCCTTCTTTCTAATTTCAGAAATAAAACACATGTTACTTCCAGTCTAAATACTTGTCCACCCTTCCCTCAAGGACAAATGACTAAGATGCTCTTCCTATATTGGCCTGCATAAAGAACCCTGCGATGTGCAAAGTCATACCTATTTCACGGGGTACTTTGTAAAGCTACTGTTTCTTTTCTTTTCCAAACCATAGCTATGCAGTCACGTCAGCAATATAAACTAACATCAATTATCATTAATCTGCAGCCCTCCAGCCTTTACTGACTCTGGCATGGTTCTCTTAAACTTCGTGTTTCATTGTAATACAATTTCAGTTCAGTGACTAAGCATATTTACTTTGAATTAAGATTCACAGCTACCCAAGACAAGTTGCTACTAAACTCATGCCTTGTAACATGATGTTGAGTCATGGATGTTGAAGATGGAGACAGGCTCTTCTCAGTGATGTCCAATGATAGGACAAGGGGGAACGGGTGCAAGTTGGAACATAGGAGGTTCTGGGGGAACATAAGGAAGAACGTCTTCACTGTAAGAGTGACAGAGCACTGGAACAGGCTGTCCAGAGAGGGTGTGGAGTCTCCTTCTCTGGAGACATTAAAAACCCAACTGGATGCATTCCTTTGTGACCTGCTCTAGGTGGTCCTGCTCTGGCAGGGGGGTTGGACTAGATGATCTTTCGAGGTCCCATCCAACCCCTAACATTCTGTGATTCTGTGAGTCAAAAGAACAGGAAATAAGAAGTAAAAGTTTAATCCAGAAGTGAGCTGGGATTTAACTCTTTTCTGAAATCACTGCAGCAAGACCACTCTTAATGCATTTAGCAACAATTAATTCTCAAAGCCAAAACAGCTGCACATTGCTGATGCTCTCCAGATGCAAGCTAAGGAATTAAATCATGGGATAATTCAATTGGAAAATTGCTTGTAATTATGGAGAATGCAGCGTCTGCTTGACTCCTCATGGTGATTGGTAGTTGCTTTAAGAATAGTGAGGTAGTCTGCACAATATGTAGTGAATACAAATAAGTAGCTGTGCTAGGAAAAATCTCATTTAGTTTCACAAAGATATGGGTTTAACATTGTTAAAACTGTATTTGCTGACATTAATGATAATCCATTTTCACTGCCCCATTACTGCCAAGGAGCAGAATGACCCACTATCACACACAGAACAGTAACATTAACTTATAACACCTTCACTCTAAAGGAACTCAAAGTACTTTGCAAACATACACAGTGTGATCCTACTCTAAACCACAACGATCAAAAAAGGGTTTGTTCTTTCTCACTTCATTTAATGCACATGCAAGCAAATAGGCTTCTTCTAATCTGTCACTTGAATTTCTGATACCACAAGGCTGACAATTTCTGGGAATGAAGAAGGATGCTCCTCCACTTCAAATATTAAAAGTAAAATTCTTCGTTACTATTCAACAACAGAAGAGCAGGCTGCACAAAGGTCTGGTCAGAGACCCTCTATTGTTGACAACAGGGAAAAAATTCCAGAAGAAACTGGTCTTTTGGATTGACAGTTGCCAATGCAGAAAAAAAGCCATCTTGTTATCTGTAAATTGTATTCTTAAAATAACAGGATGATGCAGTTTTCTACTTTCTCTTTGTACAATAGCCTTACCAGAACTGATCCTTATTAGCATTACAACATTTGACAGACTCTGCTGACTATTTTAAAGACTCTTACTTGTTGGCAAACTGAGGAACAAAACAGCTGCTGTATATGATTGTATTCCTACTGAGCCAGTGATGGAATAGAAAAAATACCTAGAAATACTGATTTTCAGTTTCCTGGTTTAACTATTAGAACACACAGCTGTTAGTTTATAGAAACCCAGTTATGGCAGTAGTGTTTGCTATGACACATTATATTGTGTGTGCTTTACTGCTGAAATGTTTGACTGATTTTTTTTTCCTTTCTTTTAAAAAGCATTAACAGAAAATACAGTGAAATACCTCAGTCCTATCACCAAGTCCTGACAAATGTCTGCTGTACAACAGAGCAGAAGATCTAGTGTTACTGAAAGCCCAAATTCAATTTCTAAATAGTCAACATTTTAAGTTTTATTTGTTGACTTTTCCTTGATTTTAGGGCAATCAATAATAATACTGATGAATCCGAGCACTGCAAATATTCCAGAAGTCCATATTCTATTCAGCTTTACATACAACAAAAAATGCTCAAGTCCCTGGGACAGCAAATACCTACCACTAACCATGTGTTCTACACGCAGACCACACAGAGAACTGCCTACAGCAGATCAAACACCAACCTTAAAAAGGCATTCCTTGCTTCAAAACCATTACAATTATCACTGTTTTTTCAGGAGGTTTACAGGTAACTGGGATCCAGATTTTCTGTTTTGATCAGGCAATCAATTCCTTCAGCAAAGGTAAAACTCCTTCTACACCTCTATTCACCTTTCTCCATGGATGGATAAGACAACCAGCTACCTATTCTACACCAGTATTCATAAATAAATGCCCTTCAAGAAACTTGCTATTAAAAATGCTAATTGTTGTTTTTCACTCAGCTGTTGCCACTGATTTGCAAATGGCTTAGCATCTTTACTAAGAAGTCATTTTTAGAATCTACTCTTGCTTAACAGATACTTCTTTGGCTTGGTTAGTCATTGGAAAAGTCATTACTTTAGGTGGAAGTCACAGCTTCTGAATTAAGATTTATAATATTTTTAATTCTAAGTCTCTTGCTTTTAACTCTTAATTGATGATAAAACAAAGATTAATTAATTAATTTATCTAGGCTGTTAATTCCTCAGAAACCTTGATCTGACAATGACATGTTAAAGTTATATTGCCCTTACCCAGCTGGGTAGGTAAATCAACTACAGAATTAAAATGATTTTGCATTACT
This sequence comes from Aegotheles bennettii, assembly GCA_013398125.1. Lineage (NCBI taxonomy): Eukaryota > Metazoa > Chordata > Aves > Caprimulgiformes > Aegothelidae > Aegotheles > Aegotheles bennettii. The sequence goes on from VZRW01002124.1 coordinate 152,348, forward strand.
ATGTAATTAGACAGTGAGGCTTCCGGAATGATCTTTTCCTTTCCCTAGATCAAAGAAAGTTCGGTATGTAAAAATTCCAAGTCCTGTATGTCACAGTAAACTTTCACCTTTTTATGAAATGACCTTGTTGACGTGCAGGATCAACTCGGGAAGGCAAGCAGAGCCTGCCCTATCTACGTTTGGCAGCCTGAAAAGCTGTAATTTTTTAGGGCAGTCAAACATAAACCATCCTTTGCCTCCTCCCCAAATACTTCCACATCATCAGGGAAAACACCAAGAGTCAAATCAAACCTGCATCATAATGCAGTTTTAACGTGGCCTTTTTATTTCTGTAGAACTCTGAATAAACATCTTGAAATCAGAACATCCTTGAACCTTCAGCTGCTCAAAATCAATACCGGAGTTCTGCAGCTTGGGCTTTTCTCTGATAAACAAAATTACTGTGACAGGTGAAAAGGAATTGTGATCTAACCTTTATTATGCTGTTGATGTGCCTTTGCAAGGCTCCAAATGACTGCCAGAGATGGCTATCTGTGGTATGGAGCAAAATGCTTCCCTTCATTTACTGACCTTTCCACTTCCTCACTGGAAGCACACAAAAGCAGCAAGATCACCCACACTAAAGGCAGCATACAAAGCGAGTTATTGCAGTTCTGCCCTACATCAGGTTTATTCTTTTAACACAAGCAATGACAAGCAACAAACCTTCTGGTTCCACTGTTTGAACGCCTCTTCAAACCTGGAGAAGTCTACTCATCATCTTGTTTACCTGTGTTTACACCAGATAATTTAGAAAGACAGCATCTCACAGAAGAGTGGGAAGATCTACTCACAGCCATAGAGCAAGAAGAAGAAAAAAATGCAGAACAATGGCTAAAAGCTCACTATTACATTTCTTGACTTCTTAAGGAAATGCCATTTAGAATTAAGTGGTGCTTGCTTCTCTCATTTCTGTTGTGACACTGGAATATTCAGCTAACAAAGCTGGCTTTCATCTGGGCTTGCAAGTGATACGAACCCATTAATATCAAGTCAAAATGATTTTTTAAAAATAGTTTTTTTCATTTTAACGACAGTAACTCATATTTATCTTCTTTTAAATCCTATTTATTTGGGGAAGGTAAAAGACGAAGGTCAAGCATTTGATAGATAAAGACTGCACCATTGAGACTAGAGGGACTTAAGGGGACTTAGAGAAAGTGATTTCTTTACAAAGAGAGGGATGCACAATGTAATTCACTGCACAGAAAGGCAGTGTTGTTCAACATAGGAATGGGGTCTAGGATCGAAGATACCAAATCAACAAGATATTATAGTATGTATCCCAGCAGGCTTACAACCTACCATGGAGAGCTATATTCTATTGCTCCCCTCAGCACACAGTCTCTGAAACAAGCATGTCTGGGGAGTGAGAGAATATTCTGGGAAGTCTGGCCATAACTCTGCTTCCTTCTCCTGCTCTCCCTGTATGGCCATTCTCATGTTCATTCATTATACCATCTGTTTAATCAGTCTGCTCTCAAATAAAGCTAACAAAGACAACAGATGAAACTTCAGGGATAGCTTCTAACTCATAATTGAATGGATGATTATTCATTAGAATCTAGGCAAGTTTCTTGGGGCCGCCTAAACAGGCATTGCATGGTGTTAAGAAAAAATTTTTTAAAAGACACAAAACAGAATTCTCACTCAGTACCTTAACACTGCAATCTTCTTTGTTTGGGTTGGATAAAATAAGCAAGCTCAGTTTAAGTTGCTATAACAGAAAACTTGAGGGCTATACAGCTAAACTCGTAGCTCCCCCCGCCCTTTTAAGGTAAAGGTAAATTAAGCTACATTGTTCAGCTCTAACATTAATAGTTCCCGTGAGTAAGATTTAACCTCCAAAGGCATGTCTAGGGGAATACTTCTTGCAACAGCTTTGAAGTAGTACATGTAATTGTGTCTTTCCAAACACAAGGTATTACACAAGCATTAGTACCAACAAATCCTTTACAGATTTACATCTATACAACTCAAAATTTGTCAGAAAACCAAGGACATAAAAATCAGTCTTCTCTTTCTTTACCCAAATTTACCTGTCTAGATTAAGCAAAATGGTCAAACTGTACTTGGGTTTAGCTTAGACTGCCTTAAGATCCTGAATGAATCACGGTATTTTCTCTATCACAGTTCAAAATTAACAATTTTTTACTTCTGTTTAATTAGTTGGGCTTTGTTCTTGGCAAGAGTCACAGCAGTAAAACCTCTTAGCTTTCAGAGTCTGTGACTCTTTAAATGTATTCACTCACCTTAAATGTGTCACACTCATAGGTGTATAAGTTTGCTACTGCAACACAACAACAGATACATTATCACTCATGTGAAGAACAACAGTGAAAATATTCCAGTTCTTGTCAGTTTACTGTTGCTTTTAACATAATCATACAGAATACGTCTGTAGAAAATCCCACTTGATGGTGTCTATTTATAAGTGGACCAAGCCAACTTCATGACAAAAATACCGTAGAGCAACAGATATCTAACTGTTAGTACTAGTTAAGGAGCAAGAGATAGAGATAGAAACACAACTCACCTTGATATAAATACATGGTGCTTTAGTTCCTCTTTGATGACATCGAAAAACACTTCTCCCAACTTTTTAAAAACATATCACAGAATCATTATGGCTGGAAGAGACCTTCAAGATCACCCAGTCCAACCGTCTACCTACATCACCACTAAACCACATCACCCAGCGCCACATCCAGACACATCTTGAACACCTCCAGGGACGGTGACTCCACCACCTCCCTCAGCAACACATTCCAATACCCAATCACCCTTACAGTGAAGAAATTTTTCCTAATGCCCCATCTGAATCTCCCCTGCTGCAATTTAAAGCTGTTTCTTCTTGTCGTTTCACTATGGGCACGGCAGAAGAGATCAACCCCCACCTCACTACAACCTCCTTTTAGGTAGTCGGAGAGAGTGATGAGGTCCCCAGCTCCCCCAGTTGTTCCCCATAAGACATGTTTTCCAGTCCCTTCACCAGCTTCGTTGCCCTTCCCTGGACACGCTCCAGCCACTCAATGTCTTTTTTGAAGTGAGGCGCCCAAAACTGAACACAGCACTCAAGGTGCAGCCTCACCAGTGCTGAGTACAGTGAGACAATCACTGCCCTATTCCTACCAGCCACACTATTCTACTCTTGATGCAGGCAAGAAGATGATCAGTGCCTCATCCAGGTACTTCTTGAATACCTCCAGGGACAGTGACTCTACCACCTCCCTAGACAACTTGTTTCAATGTCTAATGACTCTAATGGTGACAAAAATTTTTCTAATAGCCAATCTGAATCTCCCGTTGTAACTTAAGTCCATTTCCCCTCATTCTCTCACTGTAGGCTTGGCAGAAGAGACAACCCCCTTTCAGGTAGTTGTAGAGAGCGATGCAGTCTCCCCTGACCCTCCTCTTCTCCAGGCTAAATGAACCCAGCTCCCTCAGCTGTTCCCCATAAGACATATTTCCCAAACCCTTAACAAGCCTCATTGCTCTTCTCTGGACACACTCCAGCACCTCAATGTCCTTTTTGAAGTGAGGGGCCCAAAACTGAACACAACACTCGAGGTGCAGCCTCACCAGTGCCGAGTTACAGTGGGACAATCACTTCCCTGTTCCTGCTGACCACACTGTTCTTGATGCAGGCCAAGATGCCATTGGCCTTCTTGGCCACCTGGGCACACTGCTGGCTCATATCCAGCTGGCTGTCAACCAGCACCCCCAAGCCCCTTTCTCCTGAGCAGCTTTCCAGCCACTCTTTCCCACTGCCTTGTTGAAGAAGAGTAGTATTATGAAGTGCCTTATTTAGTAGAGCATTCTCAGAACCTCATAGATAAAGTGCTACAGAAGCACAGGTTATTGTAGTAATTGGCAATGCATATAATTAGACTATGGTTGGTAAGGAGTGGCAATATGCAGCCAAGTGGCTGCAAGGCTTACAGTGGCTTGCTGATACTCCTTTATCATACATTATATTTTTATGTACAGAGATGTATGTGCAAGCTGTCACTGGCATGGTAAAAAAGAATAAATATACAAAAAACAGAAGTAGCAGGCAGGCTAGAAAGAAATTAAAATTATCAAATTATTATTATTATAAAATAACAAAATAATAATAAAACTATCGAATTATTATCAAAACATTAATATATAATTATAATATTAACAATTTATCAATTCATTGAATATTCTTTGCACAAATATGAGTTTTCTATACTTGAAAAGTTCAATTAAAAAAAAACCAAACACAACATATGCATGGATATACACAAGCATTCGAGGATAAAGAACACTGCCCCTACGTCACAGAGGAAAAGAATTTACAAATTTGTGTTAATTCAGTAGTCTATTCCTATAAAAAGGTCAAACATGGCCAAGAGCAGGATACACTTCCCTCCAGCTGTCCTTTCAATAAGCCTCTCATCTTGCCAAGGAGAAAGTGTCTCTCAGAGTAAAAAAGAGCCATTTTACAACTCATTTATTCTTCATTGTGTGTGCCTTTTCTGGATATACTTGTTGAAGTACATTAGTCACAGGTATGCAGCAAGCCATTAGAGCATACTAACATCTGATGCTCACTGAAATTAATTTCTCTTTTTCAGCTTGGGGAACAGAATGCTTCATGTTGAGTTGCACGCAAGTCTTGACTGAATTAAGGAAAGAACAAACAAGATTTCTAAAATCAGCAAACCCACATGCTTATCTGTAATCTACATAAACAAGTTACTCTATAAACAAACACACTGTCCTACAGTGAGACAATAATTTGCCTCTTTAGAGCAGGCTTATTAAAGGGAAATAATCTTGCAATAACAAAACACAAGTGTAGCACTAATGAGAAGAACAAGCTGCAGAATGCCAAGAACATCTGGTCCATTTCTTCTACTGACAGAGCATGAGCTGGAATCTGACCATCATAAAAAAGGCTGCTTTTTTTTTCCTTCACAGCCCAGTGGTCTCTGGAAACAAATTTGGTTTGCATTTAGTGTATCAATTTTGCATAAATTCCTATGGGGCTGTGTTGTAACGCTTGATATGTATATGTTGCCAAGTTGAGTATAAAAATTTAAATCTCAACTAGAACAGCCAAAACTATTCACTGTAAGTAATATTATATTTTAAAACCCTGTCTGTTTACAAAAAACTTGCTAGTCATGCCTACAAATCCATAAATCTCTCATTCCCAATAAGATCAATGAATAATTTTCAGTCCATGTGCTACTTCCAGATCTCACTTAATTCTTCTGCTATTTCATTTGTGGTATGTAGCTGATCCTTCAACTAGCACACAACAATTATTTCCACTAAATGGCTAAATCTTAGAGGAAAATAACTAATAGAAATCTGAATCTCACTTTGACTAAACTAAAGTGCAGAAGTTTACAAATCCTCACTGGACACCTATAGTTTATCTGAATGCGTTTAAGTAAAAAAACTAGGGCGGTATCATACCACAGCAGTATCTTAAGGATTGTTCAACAGTCTGGATTGAATGTTTGCAGACTAGGATGATCCACATTCTTCTCTAGCATTAAAAAGAGGGGTGCAATAACCATTCAAGTCTGCAAGTTTTTTGTCAAAATTTGCAGTAAATTCAAAAATAATTTTCTTCCAAAATAGAAATTCACCTGAGAAGACAATTTTGTTTTTTTCAGACCCACTCTGTCAAAAACTCCAACTCCATGTAACTATTTACTAAAGAAAAGAAGAAATACTCCGATATCTTGTTTAAAAGACACATAAAATAGATCAATTCCATGAGATCAAGGCATATCCTCAAACCAGTCTTAAGGATTAATGTACAGGAAGATTTTTGCCTGTCTAGCATGCGCCCAGCTATTCTCTTTACCCTTTATTCTTTCCCCTGGTAAATAGCTGTCTTTTTCAGACGTATTTTTTTTCTCCAATTCTTAATAGAACTGTAAGTGTTACAAGTCTTTTTTCTGCTTAAGAGTCACAAATGAAAAATAACTACCTACATTGATTTATACTCTATTGTTTTGTTAATAAAGTGATAATCTGCAACAAATTATTATTTATTATCTTTTATTATCTGCCTCATTCTTCTTTGTCTGAGGAATCATAGATTAAAGTCAACAGCCATTTTATAATCCTGCAGTTCATTATCTCCCATTTGCTAATATGCTCAGTGCCTTAGACTTGCTCCATTTCTTTCAAAAATCAAAAGCATATTAACACAATGTGCAGATACTTCTTGGTTTAGAACTTACGTAAGATCTTTTCAACTAATCAGTGCCCAGTTAGGACACTGTCCTCATTCATCTCTCATTTCCCCTGCCATCCTTCATGGAAGTTTAATCTACATTTTCCATTAAGGAGTTGTCTCAATTGGTGTTCACATTTGCAGGGTGGCTTATTAGTTTTTTGATTCTTATTTGACATTGTGGTCGTACTGCTGTACCACTACCTTACTTCTTCATCTGAAATTTTCATCAAGCAGTTGCATATTTTCATGGTTCTGAAATCTTCAGATAACAGAAGCAGAAACTCACTTATTTATCTGGAATCACAAGATTTAAACAAGGAGCAGGCAACCCACTTGCATCACCATACTCAGAAGCAGACAAGCCTCTAATCCTTCAAGTTTAAAACTGCAATTGCTATTGGAAACAGGTCACTCTGACATTTGATCAAGTACAGATCTGGATCCAGTTTGCGTCTACTTGTTTTGGATCCAGATGCTGCTGGTCCTTCCTCCTTAAATACACAAGATTACCTTTGCACTAGTTAGTTGTTTCTCTCTTCCTCTTCCATGTAAAATTTAACTCAAAAGGAAGCCACAACTTGTGCTCCCAGATCAGAGAACACAATTATTGCGCTCCGCAAGTCCATGGGCAAAACAGTAATGCAATGTTGCTGACTGGAAGCTGAGCCAAAGCCTCTCTGGAGGCAAGGTAGCATGAGAGATGAACTCTGGAAAGGTACACTTTCTGATGGATGATAAACCACATGCTACTCAGAGCTGTATCCTAGAGGCCGCCATAGTACAGAAAACCCTGGGTTTGAGTCAAGAATTGAAAGGCACAGAATTCATGGCTGGTTTGACCCATCTCAGGTTTATCAGAGAGGCAAATTACTCTTTCACTTGAGCATGACAAACACGTACATCCACACAGCTGCAAAGTATAACTTCCTTGGCCTACCAGCTCTGTCATTCTAACCACAAACTGGGTTGTCCAACCTGCCTCCTTAGTAAATACTGGCACAGTTTGAAGATCTCCAATTCCTCGTATTTCATTAGAGTAGACTGCAGTACATTTGCTGGTATAATATATTATGAAGGATCATAAATAATTAAGTATTACTCACTCTTGTCAAAATAAATAAATGCAGTCAGTGATGCATAATGCTTGAATATTTTGTAGCATCTTTTTGCTTATTCATTAATTAAAAGAAAAGAAGGCTAGTAATCCACAACTGCTTGCCTACTCACTACAGCACATACAGGCCTGACTCAGATCCCAACAGTGGAGGTTTTCCTGTCAGTGTTTAGCACATCAGTGGAATTTTAAACTTTAATCTCTGATCCTGCAGAAAGTTACATGTTTGACTTGGAAATATTAGCAGCTCCAGCAGATCTTCACATACCGTGCAAGGCCTAGCTGGCAGATACAGTAGTGATTCTACCACCCTTGTTCACTTACAAGATGGGGGAAAATGGAGGAGAGTGAAGCATCTTAGCACAAAATTTCCAAAGAAAATCCCACAAAGTACCTTGCTAGCCTCCATTCTATAGATTTCTATAGGCAGACACTCCCGCAGTTCTTCCTACAAAATGCTGAATATTTTTTCATGGTTTGATACCATTCACAAGGCTTCAACAGAATAGCAAATAATATTAAATGTCTAAATAGCATCTTCTCTCTGACTCTCCTGAATTTGTCTGAAACACTTAATGCATTTCTCTCCTTTTTTCAAAGGGAAGAAAAAACTGGGCTAGAAGGCGAGGAAGGGACACACCACCACACCAACCCTACCAGCACAGACCAAAGATCCATTAACTTCAGACTTCTGGCTCTGAAAACAGACAGCTACAGATACATGGGAAAGAATATATGAACAGAGAGAGCAAACAGTTGTACTTCTCCACCTTTGGTCTTCAGGGATCTATTGTGCAAGGACTTTGAGCCAGCAAAGGCTTGAGAATTTAGTAGCTGGAATTATTTTTCTTCCCTGCACATATCCTGTCAATTTGCACACCCATAGAAGGTTTTAGCACCCTGTGGAAAAAGGTTCCAGAGTTTTACTGTTTGTTACATACTGAGGGATCTCTTTTTGGTTTGAACCTGACACCTACTGATTTCATCCGATGCCATCCAATTCTCTGTTAGAAGAAATAATGAATATTCCTTCTGCACTCATTATTTCAGTGCTTCATAGTCTTGGGAGCTTATAAACCTTTAAACATATTTTATAAAGATTTTATAAATTTCTGTGATTTTTATAAAACTCTGCCATGTATTCATTTAGGTGCCTCTTGCAGGTAGGGTAGCCCTAGTTAATTTAAGTGTTCTTAAAAGACAGCCATTACATATTTTAGATCATACTTGTTTCCATTTTTTAAACAACTTTCCCAGCTGTATTAAATGATTTTTGATGCATGGGAACCAGAACAGAATGCTGTATTCTAGATACAGCTGTCCCACATTAATGCTATAGCATATCATTCCTATTTTCTACTCCCTTCCCAATAAGCCCAAACATCACAGTTACTATGCAACTGTTACTGAGTTGATGTTTTCACAGCTCTATTATTACCTCAAAATCAACTTAAATGGTTACAACCAGCTCACAATCTGTCCTTATATACACCAAACAGTTTCTCCCACCATCTCAATTCAAATAATCTAAATTCCAACTGCCACTATTAGCTGGTTAAGCATGCTTCTTCAATTCCTTGCAAACCAGACCTTCAATCTGTTACCCTGAATAATTTAATAACAAACTTTGCCACCTCACCATCTATCCCTATTCAGAAGATCAATGATTTGTGTTACACCACATACTGAATATACCAACTGAGTGTAGATGTGACTGTAACCAACAGATACCTGAAACTAATTCTTCCTCTAGGTAGCTTGATCCTTGCTGATTTGTTCTGATTCCTTGCGACTGAGCTGTATCATGCTGTAGGCACAGAGGCAAAAATACAGAACATTCTTCCAATGTGACTCTTTGGGAGATCTACCAAGAATTTCCTACTGAACCTTTTACAGAAACTTACATGAAGCACAATGAATCATACCCAGGGCATTTGTCTTTATCAATGTCTTGACATGACTTGATAGCCAAGTGACAAGTATGACCTAAACCAACCCAAAATCTAGTTATGCTATCTGTTTATCTCTGTGCATTACTGTCTGCAAAAGAGATGAAATGAGATTGAGATAATTGGAAGTACAATTTGCAGGAAACAGTGGGGGTTGGAATTACTGTGCTTAATTATTTCAGATTGAAACATACCACACAAGTATCTGTGCCAAGCAGCTGTAATTAAAGTGATTTAAAATAGAGAGATGCTAGCTCCAAGTGTTGATTTTCAAATGAGTCTTTATACACAGAAGAGTTACAGTCATCTATGAGTTGCAGACCTACCACTCTACTGAGGGGCTTACGATAAAATTACCACTGACTGCATACAACAGGCCTAATAATTAAAAAAAAACAAACAAACAAGCAAGCAAATAAAACATTCCAAGCAACTCACTCTGGCACCCCACAAATCTAAATCCACTCAATCAGTGTGACACTGGGTAGTTACCCCTCAGAATTTTCTCAGAGGAGAAAACAGCAGAGCATGAGCTTCAGCCTAAATTGTCTATATTTCAGATGAAGGAAAAAACCCCAAAACTTTGGGCTTAGAAATGGAATTTTATCCCAAAAGGCAATTGGAAACCATCAACCAATACTGTTCCTGGTTTTGGGCTACAGGACCAGCCAACAGTCTCCTCTTCTTCTGTTTTGACAGACATATAAAACTGAATACAAACAAAGGTATAACTACCAAAAAGAATCCAAAAGAAACACACATCTACAATATGCAGCACCGCAGCAACCTGGTCAGGCCCTTCACTTGGAACAATATTTTTATTTCCTCATGAGTTTTCCTCATTTTTTCCCCACTCCAGGAAAGTGACTCTTCTCATTTCAAAACAAGCACGTTTTAATTGCTAATTTCATCAGCAGCCAGCTTGCACTAGAATTTAAGAAAAAGAAGAACAACAGCTGACACTGGTTTACCTCAAACTTTCCCTTAAGTGTATCTTTGTAGCAAGAAATTTAGTATACACATGAATGTTCTTTGATGTGAAAATTAGAAGATATTTGCACACATCACAACTGTGAGCTTTACACATGACACAGATCTCACCAAAATGACTCAGTTTACTGATGAATCAGTGCTCAAGCAACTGGTCTTAAAACTTAATTTGTAATGGCTGTCTGGGGAAAAGTACTATACTATTGATACGGATGAGAAAACAGAATTAAAGAATATGAATGAAAGCAGCACTGAAACTTTTCCTCAGTATTTGCCTGAACATAAGAACTGTTACAAGCAGTCAGACTGCAGGTCTGCAAAGTCAAATGCCATCTCTGATGCATTTGGAAGGATCCTTTCACTTACAGCTTTCTGTATAAGAGGCTTCTTGAGTCAGGGACTGAAAACAGACTATTGAATTAAATAGTGATGAATGTATTCTGCAAGAATTCATCTCATCTTTCTTTAAATTTACACATATTTCTGGCCTCCATAAAATTAATTCATGCATCTTATTGCCGCAGTTTATTCAGGTACTACATGAAAAATATCTCCTCTTGCTTTTTCTATATCTGGCACCCACTAGCTTCACAGCTGCTTCCCACCGCTCTTCAATGTGCATTTTTATAGACCTCTAAGTCCTACCATCGTGGACAGAATAAAGAAACTTTGATTGTTTAGTTTTTCCTAGCGTGGAAACTGTTCCATATCTCTGATAATCTTTGTTGTCCTTGCCTATACCTCTTTGTTTGCCTGGATAAAGCTTGTAGCCCTAACTCCCCCATTTCTATTTTGTAGTTCTATTCTCATCAACACCACCCAGCCCTTATAGGGAGAGGTTTTAAGTAGGTGTCACTAACAGCAGGAAGAATGTTAAGAATTTTTCTGCTTTCCCAGGATTAAAAGAACACAAATACATCTTAAAACCTTTTTTAGAACCTATAATCTTAATAAAATATGCTGCTTTTCACAGGTATGATCATGAGCAGGAAAAATTATTCCAACAAACCAAATTGTCTTCCAAGGAAGAAGAAAAGTCTATTGTATTCCCTCTTTTCAGGCCTCATAGCTCTTTTTGGAGAAAGGAACTCTTTTCTTATATTAAGGGCAAAACCCACCTTTTGCTTTTCTACCATCAGAAAACCTAAGCCCCTAACACAAGGATATTGCCTAAAATGGTCTGCAAATAAGCAAGCAGTAGAGAGAACCTGGAGCAGAGGTAAAACCAGATGCTATTTTATTCATCTATCTCAAACACCAAATGACCTTAAACATAGACACCATAGCCCTGTTCTCATCCAAATACTGTCCATGGCGTGGGTCAGCCTGATTCAGATTTTACACAATACTATATTTGATATTTTGCTTCCCATATATATTATGTGGATTGCCTTTAGACAAAAACTGAACTTTCATGTGCAGAATGACTCCCTTTGTCACATTGCTTGCATTCATTGTCTGTGGCAGTAAAAGGATTACAGATGTCTTAAGTATTGTAAGAGGACATGCTTGTTTGGGTGGTGTTTTGGGTGTTTTTAGTTAGGAATTTCTGGGGGAGTGAGAGTGAGGGTGTTTTGTTTTTAAAACTAACCACCACAGTGAAGGCATTACACAGTTGTATTCATCTTACCTTTAGGTGTATCCTCAGAGTGATCTCTTTCTGGCCCATCTGGGATGTTTAGCTGTGAGATCTTCTCTGCACTCAGTCTGAGCCAGGCATTGTTGGGGGTTTCCTGATCTTTTGATGTAAGGGAATATTCCAGCTCACAAGGAGATTCAAAATTGCAGTCAAATACTGGAAAAAGAAAACAGACATAGAACATATCAGGTTAATTAAAATTCAGCTTCCTCAGTGCTGTAAGGTATGTATACACACTCATTTTACACTTTAGTGAGTTAGGGCTTGCTTTTTTTTTTCTATAATGAGGTAGAAAGAAATGGAGGAAGTCTATAGACAGGCAAAAATGTGTCCAAAATGGACTACATGGAGAGGTTCATTACGGAGGTAGCAGTAAATCAAGAGGAAGGCCCAAGAGCCATTAATTCCCCTTCAGGACAGATAAAAGGACAGCACAGGCTAAAGCGAGGAAAGGCATCATCTAGACTGAAAGGAAAATAGCTTAGTCAATTGATAAAATGGGATAGAAAGACAATCTCTCCTGGGATGCTGGTTCAAATTCAACCAGGACCATTACAGTGCAAAGACCAGTAACATGCTTCATAGTCATGTTCCATCTCAGTGAGCACAAAGCTCTGCAAAGCGAGTCATATATCCTGTGCATCTAGGACATGCTGGTAGCCACAGGGACTGTACCCTGCAAAGTAACTTTCTGATCCCCTAGGTTTGAAATGCTTTACTGAGGCAGCAAAAACAGAAGAAGCTTTATCTCCTGTCACAAAACTTTAGCCTCCAGGCAGTACAGCCAGCATCTATCTCCAACACAGATGTTTCTTTTTCTCTTTCAGAAACCAATTACTCTGCTGGTGCAACTATGATTCACTTCCCCGTGTCCAATTTACTATCACACCGTAATTCAAGTTACTTAACATAACATGCAGTGACAACCTGCACGGACTTTACTTTTAATTGTCAAGATTGCTAAATTTTCTGGAATGCCCTGTATACCTTTGCTTTTGTCACCACCACTCAGCACAATTTTCAGTAATGGAAAGAAACTATTTCTGAACTAACTCAATGTTTCTGAAAAGACGAGATCCATTTGAAAAAGCCCAACAAAAAAATTCAGCTCTTCTTTGGAATTTTCAACGCTGTCTCCTGTCCTGCTATAGCTATGCAAGTGGAACAAATAATCTGGATTGATATCAGTTAAATCAACTAATTTTTTTTCAATTAATTTTTTTCAATTAAATTTCAACTTCAATTAAATTCTCTATTAAACACCTAATTTTTTCTTAGTGTGCACAGATTTATGTAGTGCAGCCTATTCTCCTGGTGATATAACATTTTCTAATCTGAAGGTTAATACTGTTACCCTCTCACTATGCTTTTCCCAGCTAATTTGCATTTTTAACAGCAAGCTGGAATGATCAGACTATTTTTTCAGTTTATATTTGATTTTCTTAACTGGGTACTTTATCATTCACTCAGCATTTTGAATGCTTCATAACACCATGGAAACCATATAATGTAAGGAATCCATATACACAACAAGCAGCAGTAACAAATATTATACATAATTCCTTACATTTGAATGCACAAGTCGCTGCCCTCTTCAGACCTCTATGTTACCAATATATATTTCACGATACGCGAAGCACACTCCAATTTAGGCAGCAGAGAACAGTGGATATACTCATGCTATACAGTTTACTACTTCAATCATACACAAACCTCAGACCACTTATCTCTAGTCCCTTAGATGTTCTTAAAAAAAAAAAAAGAAAACAAACATTTTTTTTACCCCTATAAAGTGTTAACAATCTATTAAATTTTGTATCAAAATCCAAATCAACAATAAAGCAATCAAACACTCAACTACATGTTACAGAATATATATCATCATTACTGTATAGTTTAGTTATGGGGAACACCTTGCATATTATGTGCTTCAAGGCATTGTTAAAAAAAGGGGGGGAGAAACACAGCTTATGGGAAGACTTTTATGGCAGAACCTACAGCACAACGTAAGGGAAAGCTCAGGCCAAGGACAACACATGGCAAAAGCAATCTTTTCCAATTAACTAGTTCATTCCTCGTGGGCTTCTCAACCCATCAGTCTCTCAAATTTTCATGAGGATTCCAGCAGTCACTGTTTGCTTCCACTCCTCTTCCACTCAGCTGCTGGGAACAGAAGACTTTTGAGCTCTGTCACCCCCAAGCAGAGAAGCCCTTCATGGATATCCACAAGGCGCTTTCATTTTCTTCCTCCAGTCCTAGCTCCCTTACATTCTGATTATGGTGCCTACAAGCACTCAATAGCCAGCTCAGCTCACCCGTTCAGTCTCACTTTCCAGAGCCTCCTCCTCAAAAGAGAGCTATCAATCAGATATGGAGCCCTTAACAGGGCAGGCCTCTGACCTACAACTGGGATAACTTAATTGGGGTATGTGATTAAAGAACAGTCGTCACATTTTAGTGCTAAGACCCCAATAGACAACTAAAGCCTCTGTCTGAAGGGGGGAAAGTAAAAGAAAAAAGGCAAGTAGCAATACCATTTCCTTCCCTTGCAATGAATAGCCTACAGAGAAGGGAACATGATCTAACATGCCTGTTGTGATCAAGCTGGCCCTTACAACAGGTTATTCCTGGAAAGAGGAGGAAACTACTCGGCTCATACATCTGAGGCTGTCTGTGATTTAATAAAAACATACTTGCATCTTTTACAGAAGTTGATAATCCTCCACATCACCAGAATATCTGCACTCTGATTTAAATTAATTTCATATCAGACACAAATTTCAGTGTTATTATGCTATTCAGTGCACAGAAATAATGACAAAGAAATGCTATCTGAAGCAACACAGCAAAGTCCATGCAAACAGCATCCAGTCTTCCAAAATTAACTTCCTACCCTCAGGCTTTCCTTCTTTCACAAAGTCCTTCACTGCTGACAAAGTAAGATACTGTATAAAAAAGCATTATATACAATACATACATTTTTTTAACTGATAAGCTGCTCTTAGTGTGGTAGCTGCTACACCATCATATAAACCACATTCGCAAATACAGAACGTTTACAATGTTTGAATTGCTGCCACAAATCACCTGCCATTTCTTATGCCTCTGCATAAAAAAAGGTCTTTCTCCTTCCTTTTTTACTTTTATCTTAACGTGCTTAAACGCGACACCAACTTTATGTTTTTCTTGCCCAGCTAAACACATAAAGAAGTAGCTGTCTGCCTTTGGAAGCCGAATAAAAGCCATCCTGCCCTTTTCTGAGACACAGCAAACACTGCAGGAGAGGTAATTAAATCTAACAACTTTTAGTGATTATTTTTAAAACTACTACCAATATAAATTGACTTGATACAGAGTTTTAGGACTTGAATAGTGTGCCTAGTCAGTAAACTGGGGTTTTTTTGTGATTTTTGGTTGGGTTTTTTTAAAGATATGTCACAAAGATTTGTAGCTAGTATATGCATTTATGCCACAGCTATACTGATGTTACAGATCCTAAAGGCTCTATAGGAATTTAAGTTCCAATAAAGACCCTTTCTAAATATATTGCAAAAAACCCAAGCCCTTGTCCAACAATCTTTTGCATCTGCAACAGCCAGATGATAGAGAGACAGAACAGCTAATCTATTTCATCATCATTACACCTTTAAAGAGGAAACAAAAGTGATGCTTATAATCAAATCAAGTTAAACACCTGTTTAAGAAAGGCTGTGGACATCAATCATTTGAGTTTTTGGTATGCAAGAAAACATAGGATACCAATCATAGACTAAAAAGTAAATTAAGCTACTGTCCAATTGAAAAGACAGTGGAATCTGTGTATGTCTGATGAGGTTAGAGTCTTGCAAGTGCTTCAATTTATTTGTCAACGTACCTAAAACAAATAATTTGTGTACAAAATACTAAAATATCTGGTAACTACATCTTTAAATCACAAAAATCTTATGAGCAGGTGATTTCTTCTTACATTGCTCCTTTCTAGTTTGACGTGTGTCTGACTTAAAAGGGTCCTTTTCAATCCTGGTCTGCTGACTCTTACAAATCACTCCTCTATTACTCTCAGTTGGTCACCCCTTTGAAAAAATGTGGTTGCTTTCTCACCTCACTACAACAGATGAGGGAGCAGGCAGAGGTTCTCTGTACTCAGTAGGACTAGCTTAGAGATGTATATCCTAACTGGCATCTAATCAGCTTAAACATGACTAATTTGTACTATATATACAGTCACAAATGCACAACGTAGAGGTTACTTACACCAGTCAAAATGGGACCATAACCTCCCTCGAGAACACACCACCTCCAGCAGCAACAGTCATAGCAGCAGTGTAGAAACAGATAAAGCAGGATGCCTTTTTTTATACAAATATTGACAGATATTCCTTGTGGAGGAGACATAATTTAAATTGTATAGTGGAGATGTGCTCTGCTGAGTGAACTTTGAGACCTCCATCAATACCCACTAACCTCTATTATACACATGCTATAAGGCCTGTAAGATTTAAATTTATGGCAGGGAAATGACAAATTGATTTTCCAGTTATTAATCCTAAGGACAGAGCCAGTTCCTAAAGGCTCCCCCATTCTCTCTGGATAGCAAAGGCCCTCATCAGGCCCTTCTGAATTTCTGTCCACCAACATGGGGGTACACATGTGGGGTGATGCAAAGAAGCCTACAGTAGTATTTCTCCTTGAAAATGGAACATAAATACGCAACTCTGCTCTCTGACTATCAGCTCAGCAGCCTGCTGAACACCCAGACGGATGTCATGGAAAACCAAATACAGACCCAGCCCTTGGAGGCGAGCATTGCCCCTCTGGCACAAAGAAGGGGTGAAACTCTGCAAACGGATCCCTCATGCCACCTTTCCACCATGTGACTGGAGGCACAACAGCAATTTAAAATGAGGGAATCCATCACAGGATGGAAGGGCACAGAAAGGGAAAATGTATCAGCAGATGTGCAAATTAAAGAGGAAAAACAACTGCAGGGTTTAACTGCCTTGTTCTTGCTGAGAAAGAAAGCCTGAAGAGATATTTTCACCTAGTTCCTTCCACCACTTAGCACTGAGAAAGGACAAACTGGCACATTTTAAGGGATATTAAGACACATATATCCCTGTCAGGCACTCCAGGCCTTACTACCCCCAGTAAACGCCTGCACAAACAGTAACTGTGTGGTCTTTGGGCTGACGCTTCAGGAGCTGACAAACGTGAGAGCAGCAGCAGGGTGTGACAGGGGAGGTGAGGAATGGGGGAGACACCGGAGGAGCCCTACAGCATTGCCTCGTACAGTGCGGCTCTGAGGTCCACCCTGCCCCATGCACTTCAGCCACCTGCAAGTGAAGGGGGGGGAGAGCAGTCAAGCAGCTGGGCAGCACACCAGCCGCTCCCCCTGCCCCGAGACACAGCCTGTGTTCATCAAGGACCTTCTTTCAGTTTAAAGCTACTTAGCACAAGTTACCTCATCCCTCCGCACCCTTTCTCTGCACTAGCAGGTTTTCATTTATGCTCCCTTGATCTTGAGTTTACTGATGCTGTTCCCTCACAGATGTTCGGCCGCAGGGAGCCTCTCCCCTACACGACACCCAGCCCGCCTCACCCAGGGGGGGATGGGGATGTGTCCTTTGGGCTAACCAGGGGATGGAGAGGACGGGAGGTTTCCCATTAGGGCTCAGTGAAGACAGACCCCTGAGGTCTCACCCTGTTTGCCTAAGAACCCCCCATGTCCTTCGAGGCAGAATCCTGTCCTTTCTCCACTGCTGCCCAGGGTGTCTCCCCACCCCCTTGCTCCACAGAGCTCTCCAGTCCCTCTGCCTCCAGCTCACCAGAAGGCCCAGCCCACACCACCACCAGTGCGGGAGGGGGCCTGGAATTGCTGGGCCAGGCCAGTCCTTGCAGGTGCCTCCGAGGGCTCATCAAAGCTTGCTGCATGCAAGGAAGATTTCAACAGGGCCAGTGTCTCCCTGCCATCCCAGACTGGCTTTGGTGGGAGTATCACAAGGGCATGCTACCCACCGAGCAGGGTCAGAGCTGGCTGTGCCAGCACTGCTCATCCCTGTGCTGCCCACTTTAAATGGTAAATCTCCCAAGGTTTTCCTTCAGGAGGGGCTATTAAAATCGCACTGCATTCTGAAGAAATAAAGTTTTAGAGGAGCAGTACCTGCAGGAGGCATAATTTCACCTGCTCCATAGGAAGAGGGAATCCCTGCGCAGAGTGCTGGGGCCTGGGTGCCAAGCGCAGGGCGAGCTGCCTGCCTCCCTGGGGAGCCCGGGGCTGGTCTCGTGCCAGAAACGCTTAAGTTAATCCTCTGGGGTGTGAGCCACAGCTGGATGGGCCACTGCTTAGAGAAAACGGCAATAATGCAACCATTCATTTATTTGTTAAGAGAATCTTTAAAATGACAGCATATACTTTATATCCACCCAGCTCCTCGGTGTGCACTGGGGACTGAATCACCAAAATCTTTGACAGCTGCTTTGTTCTGCGGAAATCAAGCTACAAAGAAGAGGGCCAGGACTCCTTTATCAATCAATTTTAAGCAAAGTCTTTCAAGACAGCTACAGAGAGAGGTGCGAGGAGGAGGTATGGGGAGAACAACAAGCAATAGCTCTCATATTCATTCATTCTTCTGCTCTAAGAAGTGACAGAGATCATCCTCCCCACAAGAAACATTTGTCCACCAAATCTCCCATGCATGCAGCAACAACAATATATGAAAGTGCATTTTTAATGCCAGTTCTGGCCAAAATACTGAAGTACCAACTAACAGCAATTGTTAGAAAACATGTTTCAGTTGGCTCAAAACAGTCATTGGATGAACCGTCATATTTTGACAAGCCATACAAGGGACCTCTTGCATGATTTTTGAGATCTCTAGAGAAAATGAATACTTGAGAGACAGGGAGAAAAGACATTTGTTGTCTTACTGTATGTTATTATATTATTGAAAAAATGTTGAGCTGACATTGGTGTATTGTCTGTAGATGAAAGAGGATATAAGGAAAATAATAACCTGAAAGGAGGTGAAAATTTCTCCCTAATAAGATTTTTTCTTCTTTCTTGCTTAGCACAGCCTTCAGTTTAGCTAGGCAGATGCTGCTTTTCCTGTGATTTTCCTCCCACTGGATTTCAGCACCACCGCACATGGCAAAAATACCATCTAACTGTTAAACAAGAATTCTTGCAGATGTATATGGGGTCACAGCATCTGCTATTTTGTATGGAGCAGTTCTATTAATCTGGTGTGAATAACTGCTGTTAATTGAAGTCTTGCCCTATTATATTCATAACACTATTTGCAAACTATGTTAGACTACTTCTAAGATTGCAAAAAGGATGTGTTCGAATTAAGGTAGTACATCACTTTTGCAGTATCTTTACTAAGAAAGCATTGATTCATTTTTCCTCTGGAAAAAAGTATTATTCTCCTCATTCCTCTCCTGACTTTATCTCACCTTACAAACAGGAACTTGCTGTAACAATTAGTTCATATGCATGCATCTCACTATGCCATGCTGAGACAAGTATCATGACAGCTTTATCATTCTGAAAATGTCAGTATTAGTCTGATTTGTTGCAGATTTGTAAAACAAGTAGTCATGGGAACCTAAATGTAGCACAAATTCGCCTGGCTGGTGCCCTTTTTCTCTCTGTCGTCCCTTTTGTTTGATGTTCAGAGTCATTAAGTTTCATGTCAGCAGTATCTATCTCGTATCTAATTCACATGAATGAAATGCTATTTTGAATGCATGCACACAAGTACTTGAATTCAGCAAGTTACACAAGAGCTACTAGAGAAAAAAATTAATAATCTGACACCTTGCTGAGCATCTGCTGTGCCACTGAGCATCAAATACACAGTAAGAATGACCTCAAATTATTCCACAGTAAAATTACTCCAATGCATTTTTATTTTTCATTTAGCAAATTCAATTCAGGAAATCATGAGTTTGTCACAGACAACATTCCATTAGAAAATGTAAAAAAACTCAACCCTGTCAAATTAGTTTTCTGAAGACATAGAAGCTGCCTGAAATTATTAATAAGTTGTTAATAAGTTGTTAATGGAGGCTATCCTTTGGATTATACTTTTAGTACCTATTAAATCAGAGATGTGAATAATTATGCACTCTTGAAGGTATGTGCTCCTCCACTGGTGAACTCACCTTTTGTAGACATTTTTAAGCACGCTAATCACTTGGTAGCCCAATCTGCTATTTCACCCCTGAGTTTTAGTCCTAGTTAATTTTGGAATACAAAACATCGCTATTTCCTAAACTTTGGGGGGGGGCAAAAAAAATCTGTAAACTATATTGCAGGAGTCTGACACAGGCTGAGAGAGGTACTGCAGTTATTTTGCACAAAGCTGGTTCAGAACAACCAAGGAGTTCAGCTGCTACTGAGGGGGTCTGGGAAAGAGATGCACAGAAAACATGGTGGCATAAGAAGAGTTAAAAAGTGAAAGTCATCTCCTGTTTCCCAAAAGGTCCAACATGGCAGCCCTTATGCCTGTGATTCTCATAAAACGTGTTCTTTCAAAACAGAATTTAGATGGCTGAATTGCATTTGATTTGCACTTTCTGCAGTTGCCACCTTATCCTGCCAGGATCATGCTCCAGGTTCAGTGTTGTTGGCTGGCCCCGGGTGATGTAGAGGATGGGGCAGAAAGAGGTGTATTAACTGCATGAAGGCTTCCAAGCCTTAAGGGATGCCTGTCATCTGGAACCCCCATTACAGAAGCTTAATGGATTTTATGCGGTGGACATCTGATTTCTTATACAATACCTATACAGAAAAGAAAATTAATATTCAACCAACCAGGACAAGAAGTGAAATATGTGGCTGTATGCAGTTAATCCTGTAAGCCTCAGGACAGAGTTCCATCAGTGCTGCAAATGGAAGATTAATACGCTACTATAAGTCCACATATGGAGAATGCATTAAAAGTTTGTTCAGCCACAAGGTAGTCTGAGTGTAATTCAAAGAGAACAAAAGAAAACACAAAAATACGGAGATTTAAAGACTCCTCCTGTCCTGCAAGCTGAATTCCCAGATAATTTTGATTTCATGTGGGGGTTTTTAAAGTCTTTATTTCCTGAAAGGCAGGTGGATTTTGCATATATGAGATGGTAGATGATTAATCAATGCTTGGATAGAGACAAACCTAGAAACATCAAGATAGAAAAAAGTCTTGTGAATGCATCACTCTCAGGTATCCTGTTGTGCCAGTGATTGTCTTTTGGGATTGCTGCATATAGTTTCAAAGATATCAAGCACTGTTTCTGCCAGAACCACTAGACACAGTCCATCAGAATTTTTAATTCTAAGTGAAGGAACAGGGAACTTAATTTGGCAGAGGAAGAGGGACCCTACATTTCAATTTACTCAGCCTTTCAATCGAAGAGATTTCTCCAATAGTGGAATATGGAAAAAAGTAATTAAGACAACTAATATCGCCCCAATTCAGCAATGTTAGCCAGTTAATTAGATGGGTCCCATCAGTGCTTAGGCAAACAAAGTTTTGATAGAAGGTTTATAGAGCACTCTGTAATCTTAATCATGCTGGGAGCAGTGAGGAAAGCTTCTGACAGAAGAGGAAAACACTCCAGTAGTAAAGGACTGCTGGGTTTTATTTCTGCTAATGATTTATTGTGTGATTTTGGATTAACCACTTAATCAGAAGGCAGAGGTGGTCCTGGGACAAGGTTACTCGCCTAGAGCTTGGATGGTCTAACTTTGTCTTCTGCCTTGCTCTGCTGAGTCCCTGAGTGACTTTCTGCTGCTTAGATCCAGAGCCAATAATCAGCTGCTGAAAGGCACTGTCCATTCCTGTCATGGTCATAGCAGTTCTGGACAAAAATCTAGATTCCTGGGAAGTTTACTAATAAACATTCAGGTGCATATAAGCTGTACGTATGCAGAGGAATAGAGAAAAGTTTTAAGAATTGCCCTCTTATTTTTATGCTATGCTTACAGGCTCTACTCCACGTATCCACACCAGTTCTCCACACACTGCATATCTGAAGTGGCAGATCCTATGGGGTGTTCCTGTCTGAAATGTGTGACTTCGAGGGCTACTGCTATCCCTTCAATATAAAGGAGGTTCTGCCAACTTTTGCAAATGTTGAAGGGCAAAGTTAGAAAAAAACCCAAACAACAAATTACTCCTGCCCCTCTTCTCCAGTAGTTTCAAGATACATCCTGAATTGCACCTACTGAGGGAGAAAACAGTTTAGACTTGTCCTGAGTGGAGATTGTATTCTGTGTAACTTCTCATCAAATTCCTGCCTTTCCCTGAAAAACAGATGGTTGGAAAATGGTAGAATTTGGTCTTGTGCAACCTGCTAAAATAATAATAAATCATTTCTGCTTAGATGCAGTACATTTATCTCCATGTGATGCTGTCAGATGGAATCAATGCTTTTAGGTTTTAAGAACAAAGCCTTCCCTTTGAATGGTATTACTGAGAAACTGAACGAGTTTAGGACGAAGTAATAAAGGATACATTAAAAATCATCCTTGCAACTTCTAAGAAAGCCAAGTAAGGGAAAAAAGATCGTACTGCTGTCCCTTCCCAAATGAAATTGGTGTGTCCTCATCGTTCAAGCAGATACAACAGCTAGGAGCAGATATTGTATGCCAGTGGAAAGAATATATATTGCACACATAAAAGGCTGCAACATAAATTTGAAGAAATATGGGACTCCTTCATATAGGTAGGTCAAACTTTTCCCTCAAGCAGATAATTACAGGCTTGGGGTGAGTAAATCTTATTAGCCTCTCAGCACCTTATCTCCCCTCATAGAGACTGGTAGTAGGTATATAGTAGATATATTCTACTTCAGTCACTTTCTGGATTCATATTAGATATTGCCTTATGAGACCTGGTCCTAACTATGACCATAGTATTTCACAGTGGAATGGCTATGGTTAGTCAGTTAGTAGGTCATACCAGAGAACAGATGAAAACTGATTCCCAGATTTTGGAAAGGATGGGAGTAACAAAAGGAGATGGCAAGAAAAAATAAGTTTGGTATAAAGCTTTTTTCTTTATAATATCACTGGATTCCAACACAACACCCTTGTATTACAGTTTGGGACCTTGTTTTTGAGTGGTCAGGGCAGACCAGGCCAGCCAAGGTCACCTCTGTGGAGATGATGATGGGCCAAGGCCACACCAGGACATCAGCTTGACCTCAAGCTGGGCTGAAATAGGGCTCGTGGGCCCATGCGCAGGATGGGGAAAGGCCCCAGGGGTGGCTGGTAAGGGGCAGTAAGGCTTATTAGTGCCCTCAAGAGCTGACAGTATGGATATTTTATCATGAATCATTTGACTTGTGTTGTTTTGCTCCAGCATTATACCAATATCCTTAGGCAGTTAGTTACAGCCTCTTGAGGATAACATAAAAGTGCCACTTACTGTGTCGTCCTCTATGAGAGAAGAAAGGAGATGTATCTCTCATGACCCAGGTCAAGTTCCAAGCAGAGTAACCAGGAGGAAGAGGCGGGTTGCTTGCTGGGAGATTTCATTAAAAAAAAACAAACAGAAAAATAAAAGTTACGCATGACGTAGCTGTTTGTGTACTACACATCAAGTGCAAAGATCTTAAACATCTCTATAGACCATAGCAATAAGCACTGATATTCAACTACATCTTGGTTGGTTCTTCCTTCCCGATATGTGTGCACGTAGGGAGACAGGAGATAAATTGCTTTACATAGCAAAAATATTATCACTTAGAAAAACTGTCTACTTAAATCTCACATTTATTAGAAGTTCTCTTTGACCTTTCAGTCCCTCAATTTGTTGTTTTAAAGTTTCGTTAGTATGTGGAGATCCCATACACAGAGCAGGCAAACATGTACCCAGCTTCTGTTCAACAACCTAATGCATCTCAAACATGCTTTGGGGGATTAGAATACTACAGCAACCCACGGCAGGTGAGGATCTGTACAAACCTGCACTAACTCTGCAAGGCCACATTGATATTAGAGGCACAAAGAGAAACAGTATCTGAAATAACATGCAAGGTCAATGAGTGAAGTAGAACTCTCTAAGCTTTGAAAGCATAGATTTTCCCTGTGAATGTTTAGCTTGGATTTTCTGAAGACGACAGGATCTTGAGTATTGCCACCTTATTTTTTAAGGTCCTCAGGGAAAAAGTAGGATTTAACTTTGTAGAAATACAGGCAGGCAAAAATTGTGTTTGAAAGGTTTGTTTGATGGAACAAAGTAAACCTCTGGATTGCTGATATGTTCTGATTTCTCAGAGAAGCCATAAAGAATTTGTTGTTCAGAAAGAAAATAAAAAATACTTTTTTTGATCTATTAAATAATATTTTTGTCAAGAATACTACAGTTGCTTACTTGAATTCATTTCGGTGCAACACCAAGCTTTGCTGTAATAACAGTAAAACAATTTGATAATGCCTCCCAATAAAAGTTTGGTAAAACTTTCCGTAACAATAGGAATTAACTAACTTAAAGTAATAATTAATTCAGAGTACTAAAGAACTGCCCTCTTGAATGGATAAGTAGCAACAGATAACAAACGATGCATTTAAGAGGATAATGGTAAACATGGTAAATGGCTGAAGCCTTGGGGAAAACACTGCTTTGATTCTGTGAAAGCTCTGCTTCACCCTGCTTCCCACTGCCACTGAAGAAAAACTTGAACATTTCAGAGGGACTTGTCAGAAGCTTAAATACCAGGTGTAAGTTATGCCCTATCTTGTTCTCAGTGCAATCTCATTTTTAGCACACTCCTGTTACTGAGTAACGATAGCAAAAACAAGAGAAAAGTAACTGTTCTTATGTAAGAGCTACAACTCTTGCTCATTGCTCAGAGCAATAATCTTCAACGTCAGAATGGACTTTGCGCTGTATTGTAAGCCATTCTAGATTGACAAAAAAATTAATATCCCTAATGACTCAATTAAACCTGGTCCCTATTCTAAGTTACGGAACAATAACTAAATATCCTTATTGTTGTCTGGAATGTAGCAACACAGAAGATCAGGCCAGTGATTTATGAGGGTAGGTACCAAGCCTAGTGTCCTGCCTTAGATTGTGAACAATGAAGTGATAGGTAACTATGGAATAGCCTTTATATTGGCTTTTCCTTCCTAACATCAAGACATAGCTGACACATTTTTCAGTAGCCCATGATAAGGATGGTTGTGGCAAGTAATTCCAAGTTTCATTAAAGTAGTTATAATAGTTGTTAAAAGCAGATTCTTTTGTTACAAATGTGCTTCACTTCGATGCTATTACAAAATAGTAACTAAAAGAATAATATTAATAGAAGTGAGTTCCTGAAATAAGCTAGTTTGAAAAGCAATGTGTATTTTGCCTGGTGTGAGATGTCTGACCAGTATCAATATCCCTGTTATATAACATCTGTACCAAATGACTCTCCAAAATGGGGAATGATTTCATATCCTAAATACAGATCACAGGTCTCCCACAGACAAGAACTCTGGGGCCTCCCTACCCCTAATAGCCCCAAATGAATGCAGATGTCATGCATTTAGTTCTGACCTGAGGGTCAGAATCTTGTGAAAACTTCACACAAATCTGAAAAAACAACTTACTCCCCAACTGTGTTCCCATGGAAAAATCATCTTAGATGAAGTCCCACCATGCATTTCTCTCCCTAACACTGCAACTACCTAACTCTAAACTGAATCACTGCTGCTACCCTGACCAGCATTACCTGAAAATCAGTAACACAAAGATCAGCTGCAGTACCCCAGATTCCCTGGCACTCCTCACCTTCAGAAAACTGCCTCTGACAACTGTAATGCACTAAATGTTGCATTCCTCAGAAATCTTCCCTACCTTTCAGCCTCAGCTAAGTGGGAATGTTCTTCCTGTCACAAAGACATGCAGTAAGTTGAGATAAAAAATAGTTGAACATCTGAGCAGTGAAAACAGGGCAGTCCAAGCACCTGAACCTCCACTCTATCAGCAGCAAGAGATAACATAAAAAATTGAAAGTTTTTCTCTATTTTTAAGGAACAGAATGGATTCAGTTCAATTAATTTAAACCTAAGAACTCTTTTTCCTTATATTCTTTAGGATTAATTTTGGAACTTCACCTCAGATGATTTGCTTGGGCTGTTGGTCTGAACTTGAAGACAAGAAGATTGTATCAGAAGTTATGAGTCTTTCCCAATTAAGTTATCTTCAGAGAAAGATGCTGGGTAAAAGGTTTTTTTGTATAGCCAAGAGGTTACTCTTCACAGTGGGGAATGATTTGATTTCAGAGTGAGCTATAGGTTAGGAAAAGGAAAGACCTTTCCTCTTCCACCTCCAGGGCATTTTGTGTCCAGAAAGGTTATTGCAGAAGACTGTATCAGCTAAACAAATTCTTCTTGTACAGTGAGGGTAATGCAAACATAGACTTCACTGTATCCATTTAACAAAATGAAGTTTTTATCCCCTCTCCAAACAATTGATTTTGAAGCCAAAAAGCACTAAGAAAATTTTGCCTCCTTCTTTTTAAATATGCTCACCTCTCATTCCAGTAGTTTGTACCAGGGTGCTCTGTCACTTGTCAACACTAACCCTAACCTTTAAAAAAAAAAATTAATGGATTAGCTTGTCAACAGTAACCCTAACCTTTAAAAAAAAATTAATGGATTAGCAACTGGAAGCTGACAGCTCCATCACAACCAACACGGCTTCACCAGAGGCAAATCATGCCTGACAAATTTGGTGGCCTTCTATGAAGGGGTTTCACATCTGGTGGATAAGGGCAGAGCAACTGATGTCATCTATCTGGACCTGTGCAAAGCATTCAACACCGTCCCACACAACATCCTTGTCTCTAAATTAGAGAGGCACAGATTTGATGAATGGATCACTTCGTGGATAACGAATTGGCTGGATGGTCACACTCAAAGAGTTGTAGTCAATGGCTCAATGTCCAAGTGGAAATCAGTGACAAGTGGCATTTCTCAGGAATCGGTACTGGGATCGGTTCCCTTTAATATCTTCATCGGTGACATGGGTGGTGGGATCAAGTTCACCCTCAGCAAGTTTGCCAACAACATCAAGCTGTGTGGTGCAGTCCACATGCCGAAGGGAAGGGACGCCATCCAGAGGGACCTTGACAAGCTGGAGAGGTGGTCCCATGCAAACCACATGAAGTTCAACAAGGCCAAATGCAAGGTCCTGAACCTGGGTTGGGGCAATCCTATGCACAAATACAGGCTGGGTGAAGAATGGATTGAGAGAGAAAGACTTGGGGGTGTTGGTTGATGAGAATCTCAACATGAGCCAGCAGTGTGTGCTTGCAGTCCGGAAAGCAAACAGTATCCTGGGCTGCATCAAAACAAGCATGACCAGCAAGTCAAAGAAGGTGATTCTCCCCCTCTACTCCACTCTCATGAGACCCCACATGGTGTACTGTGTCCAGTTCTGGAGTCCTCAGCATATGAAAGACACGGAGCTGTTGGAGCAAGTCCAGAGGAGGACCACAAAGATGATCAGGTGAATGGAGCACCTCTCCTATGAAGAGAGGTTGAGAGAGTTGGGGTTGTTCAGCCTGGAGAATAGAAGGCTCCAGGGAGACCTCAGAGCAGCCTTCCAGTACCTGAAGGGGCCTACAGGAAAGCTGGAGAGGGACTTTTTGCGAGAACGTGTAGTGATAGAACAAGGGGGAATGGGTTAAAACTAAAGGAAGGTAGATTTAGACTGGATTCTAGGAAGAAGTTCTTTACTGTGAGGGTGATGGGACACTGGAACAGTTTGCCCAGGGAGGTTGTAGCTGCTCCCTCCCTGACAGTGTTCAAGGTCAAGTTGGATGGGGCTTTGATCATCCTGATCTAGTGGGAGGTGTCCCTGCCCATGGCAGGGGGGTTGGAACTGGATGATCTTTAAGGTCCCTTCCAACCCAAACCATACTACAATGTTATGATTTTTAGTAGCCAGAAGTATGGCAAGGTACAACAGATGTTTCTTAGATATTCCTGCCTAAAGGAATATCCAGGGCCAAATCTGTACCCAAGGTACTCCATCACAGCCAGAAACGTGCACCTGAATAGAACATTTGACATTTCTGTTTTCAAACTTGTGCAAAGGAATCTCCTTAGGGGATCTGAAATTCATTCAGCTCTCAAAGAGTTTTGGTAAAAAAGTAGAAAATGGTTTATGTGTACTGAAATCAAGCCTCAAGGACACAAATTCATTAAATAAAATATGTATGTATTATTTTAATGAAAAATACATCTTTAATAAAATAACCCTACATGTTCATATAAGAATGAAGCAAGAAAAGTATTCTACTTGGGTCATTTTGTAACAAACAGGATTTCCTTCCTTTTTTTGCCTTTTCTAGAAGAAGGAAGAAATATCCAGCAATTAACATATGTAGTTTTCTAAAGTTCCATGTAGTGCAGAAATTTAATTGAATTTTTATCAAAACACCCATGTCTTTTTTAACCAAAGAGTGCACCTACATGTAACAGAATACTGCTTATTACTACCTTTGGATATTGCTTGATTACTCAGTAGATATGCTTTCTCACTTTGCTGAGCTGTATTTTTCCCAGTTTCTCAGAGCTGGTCCTTATAAAAGTTGTGTCCTAGCAGCAAAACAGGATGGAAAACGTTTTCCAAGAAAAATTCTAAAAACATATTGAGAAACAATGTAGGTAAGTAATGTTTATGCTTGGGGAGATATGTTCTTATTACCATTCTGTAAGTTAGTGGTGAATCTGAGGTGGCAAACCTGCACATATCTGTCCTCTATTTGCAACAGATGTGTAAGTTCATAACAGATACAAATGTACTTTCAGCTACACATACATATGGAAAAATACCTCAAAATCATTCATATTTGATTGTGTGGAAATCAGAAATCAACATTAGTAGTATCTGTGGCCCTGGTTTATAAGAGCAATCAATACAGTAGTTATTAGCAAATATTACAATGATGTGTTTAGAAACAGCCTCAATTAAGATCTGGATTTTCTAGTCTCTGGGGAAGCCTGACATTTCAGAGAAGGTTATTCCAGTTCTAAGTAAAGGTAGAAATTTTCCACAGAAAGGATATTACACAATTATATTTTCTCTTATTAAAAAAGAAGAAAAAAAAGCTAAACCTGCTTGGGACCAAGCTAACTTCATTGCATTAAAGTAAACAAAATCTTACAGGCAGCTGACTGCCCCGGGTATGGAATTCTCTGCAGACTTCTCCTACGAACCAAAAATAGGCCAAGTACAGCCTGGGAAATGGCAGATCCAACACTGCCCTGAAGTCAAACATCTCCATCTTGCAAAAGAGCTCTCAGGACCCAGGTATTTATGAAGCTCTGCCTGGCTATGACCAGCAAAATGTTCAGGCTTGTCTCTCTCTAGTGTATGCCCCAGAGGTCCCTGGTAAAGGATTCCTGAGCTCCTGGCTCAGCAAAAGTTCTTGGTTTCAGTTGTTGAGGAGCAAAGGGATGCAACCAGGGTAAAAAAGATTGCCTGAGAATTCCCTGTAAGCTCTCAAATTCACAACTGATCCTCATGATCACACTAACAGTGCTCATACAGCCTCTTAGAAACTTTCATTTTTTTCCCTGCTTCACATCTACAAACATACTCAGTCACCCATGAAAGCACAAAGAACACATTATATCGAGGTGACCAAGCAGCACCAAAAGCAACAAACAGCCCAAGTAAACACTTTGTGAATAATCCATAGACTCAACTATGCTCATACAAATCATTGTCTAAATGACATTCAGAAGCAAAATTCAAATTCTATTTATAGTCAAGCTGGAGAATGAGGCAAAGGGCAGGCTTATTCCATGCAGTTTCTTACTCTGAATAGTTCGGGAGCTTTACTTACACTAATGGGTAGATGTACTCCAGGGTTTCCTTTTACAAACCTTTTCTAAAGTATTAAAGTGTTTGCTGACAGTCAGTCCAGTTTATCTTTTTCAGTTGGAAAATATATTTAATAATGCATTATGTTGCAATAATTTTATGTCATATTGAAAGCCTGATGAATGCAAATAAACGATAGTATGTGTGTCACCAAACATATGCTGGGTTGTTGTGAAGAAGAAATTTGCATTTAGTAGGCTGTAGCAAACCTGTGAATAGTGAATTCAGTCAGACATACTGCATGAGGCATAGAAGTGATCAATAACATTGACTGGCAGATGCTTGATGAGTAAATTTGGGAACAGCATACACTTCCTGTACACGAAGCATGTGTCACTAATAAAACTGTATTTAACTCAACAACCGTGTTATCCTTCTGGCCCTGACTGTTTTCTCTTTTTTTTATCTTTGTATGGCTTACTCAAAATTTTCTTTTAACCCCTTCCTGTTAGCAATTTTTAGGTTTTTTTCCATCTCCTTTTCACAGGGAATATTAACTTTTGATTGAAAAAGAACCCAAATGCCTCAAAACGGACTAATTCAATCAGCAAATAGGTACTCCACAGCCCAATTCTTTTCTACCACTTAGGCAGTCCCTCTACCTACCACATCCCATGTACATTTACTGATACAAGGAAAGTCTGTGCTACATCTGGGAGGTGTGGTCTGACCAGCAGACTTTGTCTCTGGAAGGAGCATGAAACACCCAAATTACAATTCTACCAAGGCATTGCAACAGGAAATATTAGCAAAGTATCACGTGTTGCTGCTCATGAAACAAAATAATCCACATTATCCTGTTAAAAATGTGTGGAAACACAAAATTGTTTTCTTTTTTTCTTTGCTGCTTTCTGTGAATTCTTCTTAGTATTTGCATGTATGTTGTAAAATCTAAGATGTTTTTCAATTTCTACTTTGAAAGCAAGTGACATGCAAAGAGCAGTAAAAAAAAACCCCAGAACAATTCAAATAACCAAGCTTATACTCTACCCAGCTCAACTAACACAGTTTTAAAATATACTGCCATCTAGAGCACACTACTGCACCTCGGGTCCTCTGCTGCTGCTTAAGACCTGCCCAGTAAAACACCACAAAACAGCAATGAATCACTGATAAAGAGCTCAGGGTCTCAATTACAGACTAGACTAGGAATGGCTTAAAGTTGTTACTCACCTGCATGTGTACAAGAAACCTTTAAAAAAATCCAACAGGAGACTGATCTTTGCTGTAATAATCTTTCACAACACAATTAAAGCATTTCTGTGGGCACCAGAGAAAAAACAAAGGATGGAGTGTTAGTGATTGAACTGTTCTCAAGTCCGGTTTGTCCCCTCAAAAGCTGAGGCTGCTGGCAGAACTGCGATGAGGGATGCATGTCTGCTTGCCTAGCCTGCAGCTTTGCAAAACAAAGGGGAAAAGCCCTTTACCAACAAAGCTCCATGTACAAACACATATTCTGAAGTTTGGATGTCTGTGCAATGTATCAGCTTTTAGATATTTTAGGATCACGGCTGGAAAAGGACAGTTGGTTTGGTGCCTTTGTGGAGCTGTGGTATTTCAACACAGGGCAATACCTGTCCTTGTCTTTGGACTGATAACCAATGCATCTGAATTACTGACCAGGTATGCAGTGAAAGCAAGAAGCCATTAGTTCAGCTGTTTTCTGCAGCACAGACAGACCTCCAGACACTGCAGACAGCAGGAAAGCACAAGACTAAGTCTGTGGAATTGGTAACCTTTCTACTAAGGCACACTAAAGTAATTCAGGTTGCAGATGTCCTGATTTTTTTCTGTATGTGTAAAAATAATCCACAGACTCAATGTGTACAGCTGGGGTCCTGATCCCACATATTCTGAGTGTCCATGTATTTGTATGTATCAGATTACTTCTCTACATGTACCTTCCCTTAGTCTGCACCCAGTTAACATAACCACTAGAATCATAGTGGCCAGGCTTTCAAGGAAAAAAAAGTAGTTGTTTTGACAGCGTTTTAATAAGTCATTACATATACTAACTTCAGACCATGCAGTGCCTTTACCTTGGATTTCTGCATAGCTACTTCCATATTTAACACATACACCCAGTTGGAGTCTCTCATCAGATTTGCACACTTCCTGTATCATTTTAAGTAGTGGGATTAAGGAAAAAGAAACAAACCCAGAAACAACCTCTTGCTCTGCTTACACTTAAAACCTTCTTTTGTACTACACTGACTGTGTACTAAACCAGAACGTGTATGCAAACTTAAACCTCTAAGTGGTTACCACTTTAACACAGCTGCAGATACTTAGATACTCAGTGGTCTGCAGTCCCTGCAAATCTTAATACAAGCTCATATTTTTCTCAGCTACCTGCCTTTTGATCTGTCTCTCTTCTTTTCAAGGTGTGGCATTCAATGCTTACTTATTTTTGACTCTGTATTTCTTAAGTGTCAGTGGACAAAAAGACGCATGAAAAAATTCCTTGAACATTTAAATGTCGGGAGAATGAGTATTTGAAGGTTTTGGTGCAGATCTGAATTTTTGTGGTCTGCGGGAGGCTTTTCACCCTCAGAGCAAGCAGCCTGCATCACATTTAAAAGACTACTTCTTTGATCAAGATGAAAATGGTGGGAACTCGCTTCTCCTCCCACACTTTCATAACATGTCAGTACCTCTGGTTCATAACAAAGCTTAAGGAACATTTTTTTCTTTCATATATAGCAACTAAATGCCCCTCTTCCAACTCTAATCCATCTACAGTCACACATGACTGAGCATTTAAAACCCTCTCTTCCACTGCACTGCACCATTGAGCTTGGAAAGGGTGTGCAGAGGAAACAAAGTTCATTTTCACACACCTATTGCATACCAGAAGGAAGCACAAACTTTTCCTATGGTTCCTACTACGGACACAAGAGACAATTTAAAGGTTCCAGTTCAGCCTGAGTTAATTTGGGAAGTGTCTTTACTTC
This sequence comes from Aegotheles bennettii, assembly GCA_013398125.1. NCBI lineage: Eukaryota > Metazoa > Chordata > Aves > Caprimulgiformes > Aegothelidae > Aegotheles > Aegotheles bennettii. The sequence goes on from VZRW01002124.1 coordinate 185,144, forward strand.
ACTCCAGCTGATTTATCAAGATTTCCCCAAGAACTCACATTCCCTATATCCCATACTACTGCTACATATACCCTCTTCTGTGTGAAAAAAGCTTTTTGGACATGTACAACATCCTTTTTGCTCAAAGAGCATGGGGCAATGTCCGAAATTCATCCACCACCTGGCATAAGCTCACCTCAGGCACAACCAGCATTGTTTCACTGCCTGGAACCATTCAACAATACCAGCTGCCAATAGTGGCCATTAAATGCTGGTTATTTGGAAGAAAGCAACAGCAGTGGCATAAGTCAGTCTTATTTTTTCTCTTTACTATCATTATTACTATTATTGCTTCTGTGAAAGGAGGGAAATTCTACGCTTATTGCACAAACGCATGTGAAAGATAATGTTGGCAGAAAGCTCAATAATGGTGTCACATATGGAAATACAAATCCAGGGGCTTTTTTAAAAATCAGATATCCTCACCCCTTCACATTTAAAATAGGTCACAAGGAAAGGAAATAAATACATGAACTTCAGGTAAAAAAAATGGAGATTTCCCATACAAAAGAGGCAGAAATCCTTAAGTGATGTCTCCCATAGAAATTGTGCCTTAGCTGTACCCATGCAGACAGAAGGAACAGCTTTAGAAAGGTCACCGCAGCTCCAGAGGCTTTGTCCAGCTTTAATACATGGAATAATTCTGAAACCTTGCAATTCAGAGATGGCATTTTAGAAGAAACTTTTAAAATATGCCTGTCATACCAAAACATAAAGTGAACACTCTGAGGAATTATATGGAACCCTCTATATGTATAACAGACACAAACTGTGAAGCAGTGACAGTTATGAATTTCCTGCCATTTGTATGGCTAAAACCATTTATTTGCTGCATTAGGCATTTCTGTTAAGATATAGTGTTGCAGAACAGCAACAAATGTGCAGGGTGTTTTGGTACCAGAGAAAATACTAGACATTTGTTATTGGTAGGCAAGCTGCATTATTTCTAGAAATAGCAAAAGGGTGAGATGACTATTTCAATCTAAAACACAGCTGTCTTGGCAATAACAATAAAAAGTACTTCATATTCCCTTTACTGGGAAAGATGCCAATGTGCTTATATTGTCTATTTTCACTGCAACATTTAATTTTGCTTAAGGTAAAGGACTGCATCTCTGACGACAACTGTGGGGTATTTAGATGTGGAAATACTTCTCAAGGCAATTCTGCAAGTGCTGCCTGAATGAAGGCCATAAAGTACCAGAGTGAGACATGAGAAATGCCTGTCTTCACCCAGATAGGCACCTCCGATTTGAGTATGAGTAGAGAAATTACTCATCATTCTCTTTTTCAGGTGCAAAAGAAAAATGAGAAGCAGTATCTCGGGAGATACCTTGCTTTTTTTAGGGTTTTTTTTGTTTTTTTTTTTTTTTTAACCACTGTGGCACAGTTTTGCTCTATGTAGCTGCTTTTGAAAGATCTTAAATGTTAGCTAATCTTCAGGATTCACATGAGAGGTGAGTGATGTCATAAAGTAGCTGATACCACCAGCCACCACTATCCTCTCCTGGGTGGCACCAGGGTGGTTCAGTTATGGCAGAAAAGACTGTTCTCCGGCTCAAGCCAGGGCATGTATGTGGGGCAGGATGGCCCAGATTATGCATGCTGATGCAAACCATGCTGCTATGAAGCCCTACTCAGCCTTATATTTGACTTTGGGTATAAAGACAACCATCCAAATACTCAACAAAATACAGTCTAAGATGAGTAGGGAGAGGCAAGTTATTAACATCCGTCTATCACAGAAAAGAGGAGCTTCCTGTTTTCTCTGTTACATATTCCTAAATACTGCTACAGCCTTCCTCAGATGTGGCAAAACGGGTGAGAAGGGCTGGGCTGAAAAGCTGACCCATAAGGAGCTGAAACATAAGGAACTGTAAAACAACTAGTAGAAGACATGAACCACATGGAAAAAATTGGACATGATGAATTTGTTGCAGAATTATGTACCTCTTATGTGTAAGGGTACTAAGAAACCATGGGATTAAATGACCTGCTCAAATTCACACCACAGAATGGTAGCAAAGTTTAGAAAAGAAAACAACATTTACTGTTTCCTTCTTGCCAGAGTTCCTCACTTCTGGTAGTCCAGCCCTGTCTCTGCCAAATGACTTCACTTGATCTTGTGAAAGTGAAATTCTGCACATCTGGAACAGAACCAGTGTGTAGATGGGATCTACACAAAAAATAAAACAGAATTGCCTTGCAGGAATATCTAGAAGGACAGTAAGATATTTTATACTGATTTTTGGTTTTCATTTTACGCCAAGTTTATATCTATCTAAATCCTTTCTTGCAAAAGAGAAATAACTTCACTTCTCTTCCCCTCAGACTCTGCACTGTTCAAGAATTTCCCAAAGTGATTACCAAAAGGCCTGTAAGAGAAATGATTACAAATGGCTGAGTTAAGTGCTCCAGACGGCCTCATCAGTCATCATAATGTGGTCTCAGCACAAGACTCATCAGGACAGCCAACTTGTCATGACAGATGACACTTCTTCAAGACTTCCTCCCATGGCTTTTCCCCAAGCTAGTCCTCCTGGGATAAGGTGCTTGAAAATAGTGGTTCTTAAGCAATAATCAACAAGGAATCATCACCAGCTGCCTCCAGTGAGCTGTTTCAGTGTTGTGCCATTTTTTGTTTATTTTAGTTTTACCTTTAGTCTCTGAGCGTGAAATGTTTTTCTGTGTGCACATCTTGAAATCAGAGTACTTTTGGAAGCTGCTCTAAAGGTGAATTTAGAGATGATGATAAGGGCAACAAATTAAAAGAGAGGAGGCCAGAAAAGGCTGAGACAGCACTGCCAGCACAAAAGCTGTAAAACAATTTGTAATCTATGCCTCATTTTCCACACCTAGAAAAGTAAGAGTATACAGACCTCTATTTTAAGTCTGCTACAGAAACTGGTGAGTTGATTTTTTTTTGTTATACAGCGCCTTCTGTGATGAGCGCTACACTAATACTCATTGTAAATAGAAGCCACCTTATCACCCTATAGATAATGTTTTGTGAACTGAAACTCAAGAGAGCTAATTCCATTCTCAGCTCTTCTTATCTGCACTGGGATCTAAGATAAATTGCATATTTACTCCTTTTGCCTTGCTTTTTCTGCTACTAAAATGGAAGTGGTCATTGGTCTTGGGAATCCTTGGACAAAAAACAGTAAATATTTTTATAAAGTGATGTCTAAGCAAGATTTTCAAAATATAATTTCCCTTAAACTCATTTGTCTCACCCCTCACATACAGTTTCTACTATGGCAAAGGTAAAAAGCTTGTTTAAGAACAGTTGGCTTCTTAATGACATGCGTCTCAGTCACAATGAAGAGGCAAACTATTTGCAATGAACAGTTTGTTTGTGAAATTTGGCACTTTTTGGCTGTTTGCAAATTGTTCATGGGCAGACCGCAGTTGATGAATACTTTGAAATTATTCAAATATTTACTGAGAACAGATTTCAGCCCTTGGGGTTTTTTGTTTGTTTGCTTTGTGTGGTATTCCAGCTCTGCACCAGTTGGTCTTTCACATGCTCGTGGTACTGAATAGGTGCTGGACCCAAGCAGCAATCTTAATTTCTGCTTTGCAGAAAACTCCATGACTTCTCTTTTATAGAATCATAGAATCATCGAGGTTGGAAGAGACCTTCAAGATCATCCAATCCAATCGCCTACGTACATCACCACTAAACCACATCACCCAGTGTCACATCCAGATGCATGCTGAACACCTCCAGGGACGGTGACTCCACCACCTCCCTCAGCAACCCATTCCAATACCCAATCACCCTTACAGTGAAAAAATTTTTCCTAATGCCCCATCTGAATCTCCCCTGCTGCAATTTAAAGCTGTTTCCTCTCGTCCTTTCACTATGGGCACGGCAGAAGAGACCGACCCCCACCTCACTACAGTCTCCTTTTAGGTAGTTGGAGAGAGTGATGAGGTCCCCAGGTCCTTCAGTCGTTCCCCATAAGACATGTTTTACAGTCCCTTTACCAGCTTCGTTGCCCTTCTCTGGACCCACTCCAGCTCCTCAATGTCCTTTTTGAAGTGAGGGGCCCAAAACTGAACACAGCACTCAAGGTGCAGACTCACCAGTGCCGAGTACAGCGGGACAATCACTGCCCTATTCCTGCCAACCACACATC